>OY720442.1:64903765-65503765 GCA_963082915.1 Dolichopus griseipennis
TTTGAATATAAACAAAGGTTGTGAAAACTATGTATAGCAATATTTTTTAAAAATATGTATACAAAACATTAGTAAATGGAGAAATTGATCATTATTGAAACAAAATAAACCTATAAAAAATTTTCAAATCTTTTAATTATTTATTTAATTTAAACAAGTACGCATTTAAATAAAAAAGAAATATTATTTGAAATTTAAAAAAAAATTGACCAAGGAGGGACTTGAGCTAAAAATCCCAACATTTTATCAAATGCAAAACATTCTAAAGGTAGACCGCGTAACTTATTCATATTTAAGTTTTTAAGATACAACAAGAGTTATATTACAATACAACAAGTTATATGAGTCATTTGTTTATTTTTTGTGTATCTATTACTAGAATCAAAGCATAATCTGGATTATCAAAAAGTAACGGTTGCGATTTTATTTAAGAATATGGTATTAATATACAATATATGTATATGTATATAATGAAATTAGAAATAGTTCTTAATTAGAAAAAGTTCTTCTTTCAATTGAACTTCCGTCATTCTGTGACGGTCCAACAGTTAGTTATACAATATTGTAATACAAAATATTTAAATAAATATTTGTAAATATATTTAAAATATTAATTAATATTTAAAATACTAATCAAACTAAAATCATAATTTAAAAATTGTTAATAAAGGAATGTTAATTAAAAATATAAAGTCGGATGACTAAGGCTGCGACTTTAAAAATAAAATAAAAAATAATAAAGAAAAAAAAAAAATAAGTTGTCAGGCCAATAATCTGTTCATTAAATAATACCTATAATATGTTTGTAGAAACCTAAAAAAAAATAATATTTCTTAAGAAAATTGATTTGTTCCGTCTTATGGATCAACCAAAATCAAAGCGTACGGCGAACAGTTTCTGGCAAAAAATTTTAAAAATGGTAGTAATGCAAATAAATTTACATAAAAGCATAAGCGATGTACTGTACCTCGGATTCTTAAAATTTGACAAAGCGTATAAAAATTTTGTAATTGTTTTTAGCACATTTTCAAAAAATTTTGTAAAAATGTGCCTATATAGCTTCACTCTGTCCGTCCGTCTGTCCGTCCGTCCGTCCGTCCCTTTTTACCTACGATTGACTAAAAAATATCAGAAATAAGTAGGTATTGCAATAAAAATAATTTAATGTTAAAACTTTTTGTTGGAGCCCCCCTCGTTGCGGAGCTACAGCCCCACAAAGTCGCAAAAAGCCCCATATTTAAACAGTTATAATTAGAGTTCTATAAGGTATATTTCCAACCTGGAAACGGTAACAGACAGCTGTTCTTATAAGCTTTACAAATTTTTAAAAACCAATTGTATAGGGTTACCATACGGTACTAAAATTTACCGTTATTCAAAACTAAGTTTTACAAAATTTTTGGTCCCTCATAACTTCGGAACGACTAAATCTAGAAACTTGAAATTTTGGGAGAAGTTAGATCCTCAGAAATAAGTAAGAGTCAGTTAACAAAATTTTTTTGTCACGCCCCCTCTTTGGGAGCTGTAAGGGGTCGAAAATTGAAATTTTGCTAAAAATTTTGCTTTTAAACACCTATAACTTGAATACCAGTCAAAATTTTTTTTTATTTGTATACAAAATTGAAAGCTACAAAACGAAAGTTTCAATAAGTGTCAAAGGTTTTTCTTAATTTTGACTTTGTCCGTCCGTCCGTCCGTCCGTATGTTTACAAAAACTTTTACACCGTTTGAAATAGAGAAAAGAAATTTTAACCACGGGTAGATATTACAAAAAAATTAATTTCGTAGAAGAATTTTTTTCTGTAGCCCCACCCGTTACGGAGCTACAGCCCCCCAAAGTTGGAAAAAGCCCTATATTTAAATTGTTATAACAAGAGTTTCTTTAAGTGTATTTTTAATCTGAAAACGGCAAAAGATAGCTGGTTTTATTGGCTTCACAAAAATATAAAGCTAAAATGTATAGGGTTACCATACGGTACTAAAATTTACCATTAAGCAAAACTCAACTTTTGCAAAATTTTTGGCCCCATATATCTTCTAAACGGTTCAACCTAGGGTCTTTAAATTTTGGGAGAAGATAGGTCCTCCAAAACTAGTAGGAGTCAGTTAACAAAATTTTTTTGTAACACCCCCACTATTTTCAACCACCTGTAACTTTAACACCTGTTCAAATTTTTTTTTACAAATATGCAAAATTTATAGCTGCAGCATCATATTTCAACATACGTTAAAGGTTTTTCTTAAATTTGAAAGGGTCTCTTTAAATTGAAGAAATTGTTTCTTAGTCTTAACCATTTTTGGTTTGATAATAATATTCTAGGTAAAACTCCAAATTTTGTTGGAGTTCAAAATTGATTTCCTAGAACCGGAAAAAAATGGAAGTGTGAAGACAGGAGGGGGGTGAGCAGATCCATCATAAGTTTGCTAAGCAAAAATTTGGGAACCTTCCCCATTGAAGGGCTACTAGGTCTTCAAAATTAAAACTTTTATGTTCTTATAAAACAGTAACTTATTTACCAGTGTAAGTTTTTCAAAATTTAACGTTAACATTGAAGCTCCAACATTATATTTTGCACTTATTAAGAGGTTTTCTTGAGTGCATTGGGGTTATATTCTAAGTAATTCACTATTAGTCATATATGTAATTATTAATGAAATAACAAAATTATAATATTATCATATATATTTTTATAAAAATAAATGATAAAATACTCAGTAAGAAACCGTATATAATTTTGAAAATGTGCTTTTTAAAAACCATTGGTTTTTTCCCTCACTTGTTTCTTATGTTGCTACGATTAAGTTTTAAAAATAAAATATTTTAAAATAATATTTTTTTTAAATAATTGTTTTTTAAACATACATTACAAATGTATATTCAAATTAATTGAAAATACCTATTATAAAATAATCTTTCTAAAAAAATTATATGTTGCTTAGGACCCAATTTAAATAAAAGCGTACGTATAATTTCTGTCAATAAATTTAGAAATAAGTAGATACATGAATTTACATGTACCTCGGATTTTTAAAATTTACAAATTGACAAAATGTATAATAATATTGTTATTAGTTTTTATTATATTTCTAATAATAGGTCCTGTTTTAAAATAATTTTTATTAAAAAATATCTTATAATCAAAATAATTCAAAATACCTATAATATGAAATTAAATAATTTTTTTGTATTAAATTAAAACATGTAAATAAAAATTTTTGGATAAATTAAATAATGTATGCGCGTATCAATTTACGAATATGTAGATAGATGTATTGACAAAAATTGTACGTCGTATGTTTTGATTTAAAATTATGTCGTATATCGTATGTTTTGATTTAAACTCTAATAATTGAAAAGTTTATTTTACATTTTAAACATCAAATACGGTTTTTAAATAATAAACAAGTGAGGAGAAAAACCAAGGGTTTTTAAAAAGCACATTTTCAAAATTTTATACGGTTTCCTACTAAGTATTTTATCATTAATATATATAAAAATATATATAAAAATAAAGAAACAGTCAGTCAGTTGGAGTCATTGTTCATATTTTCATAAAAATCAAATGAGTACGGTAATGAATAGACCCCTCAAAACTTTATTTAATTTGAATATAAGAACCAGAACCAATAATTTATATAAAATAATTGATACACTGGATATTAACCAACTAATTTACTTTGAAAAATGTAAATACATGTATAATATCCTGAACAATAATATTAAGTCAAAAGTAAAACTTCAAAATAGGGAGAATATTCATAATTATCTAACCAGAAACAGGAAAAATATCGAAATTCTTAAAGCCAAAACAACGTTGAAGCTAAAAAGTCTAAAATGCAGCGCAATAAAACTTTTCAACTCGCTACCGGTAGAAATTAAAAATAGTCAAAATTTAAAAATATTTAAAAGTAAACTTAAAAAATTTGTAAAAAATCTTAGAAATTAAACTTTAAAATTTGAAAATTTAAAAAAAAACAAAAAATAAAAAAAAACAAGTAAAGAAACAGTCAGTCGGTGCAACCGACTTAGAAATACCCTACACCTATTTGGTTCAAATTTAAGGACATATCTACAAGTCATTTTAACACCATAAAAGCTGTTATTAATTTGATCGTAAGACATAGCTAACCACATTAACTTTATAATACTAAAAACATTTTCTAATTACACTATCTATTAAAAAATATTACAAAATCTTACTAATTTATCTATTTAAAAATATTAAAAAACAAACAAACTTGAAATAAATGAAAATATATTTATTCCAATTCAATTACAAAATGAAAAAATTCTAATTATTAAATTTTGTGATAAAAAGATAATCAAAGCATAATATATTTAATAATCCAAATTTTTAAAAATTGCAATTATTTTAAATTGTTAGTTTATATACCTAATAGAAAAGCTTATAAACGCAAAATATGCAATAAATGTACTTCTAAAATACAATTACAAATTTTGAACTTTTCATATAATTCATTTAAATATTCAAATAAATTTTACATAAATGCAGCAAGTACCTTTGAACATAGCTGAACCAGTACAATTTAGTCTAGATTTCGGAGACACATAGGACATAGGCAATATATTCTTTGGCTTTGAAATTAAACTCGACCAGAACCAATTCGAATGGTACTTTCATTACTAGTAACCTAGAGTTTAAATTTCATCAAAATACCGGCATTATTTTTTGAGTTATGGTGTTTTTAAGATATATGTTTTTTAGTCCTTGAACTTGTCAAGGGTTCCAGAACCCGAAACCATGGTACGATTTCGCCCATATGCAGTCTCGTCATACTTTCAATACTAGTTAACCCTTGTATACAATTGGAACGTTCTATCTTAATTTTAAGTAACTAGTTTTATTTATTTCGATGATAAGCTTTTACACATTTGGGGGTCTAAGAGGGGGCACGGAAGAAATAGTAAAGAACACCCTGGGCCAAATTTGAAGCTTCTACATTTGTTTCAAGTTACTATTTTTATTAATTTCGAAAATATGCTTTGAGGTCCTCGGATCTGAGTGGCTGGTCCCCGACCCACTAGTCCAATGGGGCCCAAATTTCAAAGACACTTACGCAATAGGAAGGGACACCCTGATACCAAATTTGGAGGTTATATCTTCATTGGTTTCGGAATTACGCTAGTTTGGCCTAAATTCGATCAAAAATGTCTCAATTCCGAACCCATTGTCCAATCCTCACCGTACGTAATCACCGCCGTAGTTTCATTACCAATAACCTACAGCACAAATTTCATGAAGATAGACTCATTAGTTGTTGAGTTATCGTGATTTTTAATATATGTTCGTTATCCCTGACACCGACTAAAAGGTCCAGAATCCGAACGCTTGGGCTGATTTCGCCCTTATACAGCCCGCGCTTTACTTATAGTACTAGTTAACCCTTGTAAACAATTTGAACGGTCTATCTTAATTTTAAGTAACTATTTTTAGTAATTTCGATTATAAGCTTTTAAAACTTGGGAGGTCTGAGAGGGGTACTGAACCACCTCTCCAATTGATCCTAAATTAAGGGAACACGCAAGAGATAGTAAAGAACACCCTTGTGGCAAATTGGAAGCTTCTACTTTTTTTCAAGTTGTTATCTTTATTAATTTTAAAGATATGCTTTAAGGTCTTTGGAAATTTGTGGCTGGTCCCCGACCCACTACTCCAATGGGGCCCAAATTCCCAAGACACTTAGGAAATAGGAAAGGACACCTTGATACCAAATTTGGAGGTTCCATCTTCATTGGTTTCGGAATTATACTCGTTTGGCCTAAATTCGATCAAAAAGTTCTAGGTTCCGAACCCATGGTCCAATCCCGACCTTACGCAATCCCCGAAGTAGTTTCATTACTAGTAACCTACAGCACAAATTTGATAAAGATAGCGTCATTAGTTGTTGAGTTATCGTGATTTTTTATATATGTTCGTTAATCCTTCGATCGATTAAAAGGTCCAGAATCCGAACCCATGGGCCGATTTCGCCCATATGCAATCCCCGCCGTACTTTCAGTCCTAGTAACCTACAGTTAAAATTTCATCAAGATAGCTCCATTATTTTTTGAGTTATCGTGCCTACGGACGGACGGACGGACGGACGGACATGGCTATATCGACTAAGGCGGTCACGCTGATCACAAATATATATACTTTTCCATATCTAGCTCGCTTCCTTTAGGTGGTTACAAACACCATACCAAAGTTTATATACCCCTTTACCTATTCTATAGGTGTAGGGTATAAAAACTATTTTCAGTTTTACTTTGACATAACGAACGAATTTTATAAAATACATGCGTTCCTTTTAGCAAAAGGTGTAGATGAAGAGTAGATAGTCAGATTGTCAGATTAATTATCATAAACATTTTTGACATTTTAAAACTATCATTCATTTGAAAAGTTAATTATATTTAATATATTTAGATATTGAAAATAAAGTTGAAAAATTAAGGTTTATTGCTGATATATATAAGAATAATTTTTAAAATGGAAAAGGTAAATGCTTATTGATTGTCAAATAAAATATATTATTTAACATAACCTATTTAATTTAAAATCCATCTATTATGAAAAATTTTAATAAAGCTATCTGCCGGAAATTATTTAATTATCTACTTCTATTATCTACTCTTTTACAAGAGCTGGTGTAGCTGGCAAGTGGTAGTAGTTAAAAGTAGAAAAGACATTTGTTTGCAATAACATTTGGTTGTTTTGTCGACCAAGTATTTGGGTGTCAAATTTTTACAATTTACCACAGTTATATTGAAATTGTTTTTAACGAAAGCTAATAACCATTCAGTATTTGCTGATTCAAGTGCCCCTTATATATACAAATACTTGAGAAAAGTTTTACTATTTAATTTTTTTTTATCATTTTCTCGTTCTTTACTATTATGTTCCAACTATCCTACACGTTTATTCTACTCATCAGCTGACCAAATGGTACCAAACTTAAGGATTAGGTGCCTAACATCCTCGTCTAAATTAACATTACTGATGCATTCGCAAAAGGAGTTGATTACATCAAACTTGTTATTCAAAATAATAAGAATTTTTTGTTAGCTGTGAATTAATTGATTCAAGTTTTGATTTGAAATCAATACATCTACAAATATTTTTGTCTTTTTTTGACTGTGTTAAGGTTTTTATTGAAAATTTTTTCATTAAACTGCTGCTTGATGAATCATCTTTCTTGACGATAGATTTATCTTGACATACTTTTTATTTCTGTCAGATGGATTATAACTGTGCCTAGTTAAGATGTAATAACTTTATGATTATCAGCTAATTGTTTTTCACAATTTTTATTTATTAAACTAGAAATTAATGATTTAATTTCAGTTAGTTTAAGTTGCATACCATTCTTAAATTCATAACTAAAATCGTTGGTTTTATTGATTGGAACACCATCTAATGAGTGACTTGTTCAATGTGGTGACATAAATCAAGCAAATTATTTGTGTTATCAATTACTTTAATTGCTTTGTTTAAAACTTCCATTTGATCATCTTTAAGCGCAACTAAGCTTTATAGATTTTTATTATTAATACTCGTTAGACGATCGTGAATATTGAGTCAATCATCACATGTAAAATTGTTATTAGGTGCCAATTTCTTTCTAAACCAACACAAGTACCACAAAATATCTTTTTCTGCAAAAACCTGCATTTTAAAATTTCAAGTTTATGATCGTATTATTGCATGTAACCTCATTTAATTGAATCATATTATTGAAAGACATTTATTTTTTTTTTTTTTATTTAGGTAAACTAATTTAGTTAGTTGTAAAACCGTTTTTTTATACAATTATATATCTGTTGTTTTTTTTATGTGGTAATGTTACTTTGATTATACTTAACCCATTAGAACATTAGTTAGTTAAGCAAAACAAAACAAAAAAAAAAAAATAAAAGCAATTTGACACTGGCACACTTAATTATGATATAATTTATATTATATAGGGTTTTAACAATATTAACGTTAAAAAGGTATTTAATAATAAAATTGCTTATCAATCAATTTTTTTGTTTTAAAAAAAAATTAAATGTTTATAAAAACTTAATTAAAATGATTTACTATAAATTTAAATATTAAATAACGAGCGATGATAAAAGCACGTCAAAACAATACCAACGATAGAATAAGAATGATATGTTGAGTTGTATTTTTCAATAAATGATGGTAAAGTAGATATCCATTTATAATTGCCCTTAAAACTAAACTGCTTTCACGTTGAATTTTTTAAATTACGGTTAAAATGCTCTACTATTGATGATTTAATTTCAGAATATGTATGATAAAATTAATTTTTTTTCTTTCCATAAGTTTTCTAAATTCTTTGTTAAAAAACTCTTTACCTTGATCAGATTGAATAATTTTTGGGAGTATTCCAGTTCGTTTAGAAATGTTTTGTGTGCGAAGTAAATTTTTACTGTTAAAAGATACTTATATCCACCATTGAATTTGGCATATGGGATTATTTCCACCAAATCAATTTGCCATGTGTCATTTAAGCTTTATGGATAAATTTCCGGCAGGGAAACTTTTGTCTAGCTGGTTTATGAATTTCCGAAACTATTTGTGCTCGTGACATTATGTTTATACCACTTTATTAATTGTTGTAATTATAGCTTGCACTTTTTTATATAGTTATATTCCAAAGTATAAAGTCCAGAAGTAGAATTATCATATATATTATATAATTATAAGTCCATGGACAAATAAAATAGTGTGTGCCGTAAATTCAAGTCATTTGTTTAATTTTAGAAAATTTTTATATGTTTCTATAGAAATATATAATATGACGCTTATAAGGTTCATATAATACAGAAGAATAATTATTTAAGAACTCAGCTATTTTCATTACTAAAAACGACTGTGTAAAAAAAATTTTTTTTCTTTTATTTAGTTCTAATTTTATAACTGTGTGGATTAGAATCAAAAGTTGACTTTTTCCAATAAAACAAAAAAAAAGTAGGGACGCCATTTTTTTCGTATTCTTTTTTTCTTTCACTTAAACTAGAAATTAAGTTTCTAAATCAAAATATATCCTATGATATATCGTTTGAAAAAGGTGCTTTAGAATCAAAACTGAACCATTTCCATTATACGCCATTTTCAAAACTGAACAATTCCTATATAAAAAAGTTTTGAAACAAAAATAATTCTTTTCCAATACAACAGCAATCGTTTATTTTCAAAAGTTTATCTTTTCCTATTGACAGATAAATACAGAAATTTTGTAATTTTGGCGCGTTTATTTTAGTTATTTGCAATATTAATTGAAATTGTAAGACGAGTGAGTTTATTTTTTAATTTATTTTTTGTAACCATTATTTAGTTAATTTGCATGATATAATTTTAGTTTAAAGTAAATATAAAGCATAATATAATAAAAGAAAAAGAGCTGTAAGAAATGAAAATTGGAAAAAAAATGAAGAAAAAACTAAAAGGTAAAAAACCATGTTTGTAAAAAATTTATAAAATGTCCATGTGCATACTAGTTTCATGACACTTATTTCATATATAAAGCAAAAGACTTGCCTACAATTTTAAAATGTAAACATAAAAGCGATAAATTTAAATGTGCAATAATTAAGAGTCATGATGCATATAAATTCCATAAAGATCTGTACACTAGTAAAACGAAACAGGGCCAGGAGTCCTTTATTTTGAACAACGTTAAATGCAAACCACCTGTAAGAACTGATCGTCGTAAATTGAGATCAGTTAGAAATTTATCAACCGAATTTTTCGTGCGATTATACAATAAAAAAATGGTTCGCGTTTGCCAAAAAATGTTCTTAAAATTAACAGGGTTCTCTAAATTTCGTGTTCAAAATCTTGTTAAAAATTTTTTTGAAAATGGAACTATTCCAAAAGAAACTCGAGGCGGTGACAGAAGAAGTCATCTATATAATGATAGGAAAAAATGTATAATCGATTTTGTACGAAAATTTAAGGCAATCGAGGTACATTATTGCCGTTCTAATATAACACAAAGGCAATATCTTCCGAGTTCCCTTTCCATCAATGAGTTATACCGATTGTTCAAAAAAGAAAACTCTAACTTGAATAATGTAAAGCAATCATATTTTCGTCAAGTTTTCAACGAAAATTTTAATGTTGGATTCAAACTACCATCGCAAGATCAATGTTCCACATGTCTTATGTTAAAAGAACGAATCTCATTAAAAAACAAGTGAGGGAAAAAACCAATGGTTTTTAAAAAGCACATTTTCAAAATTATATACGGTTTCTTACTGAGTATTTTATCATTTATTTTTATAAAAATATATATGATAATATTATAATTTTGTTATTTCATTAATAATTACATATATGACTAATAGTGAATTACTTAGAATATAACCCCAATGCACTCAAGAAAACCTCTTAATAAGTGCAAAATATAATGTTGGAGCTTCAATGTTAACGTTAAATTTTGAAAAACTTACACTGGTAAATAAGTTACTGTTTTATAAGAACATAAAAGTTTTAATTTTGAAGACCTAGTAGCCCTTCAATGGGGAAGGTTCCCAAATTTTTGCTTAGCAAACTTATGATGGATCTGCTCACCCCCCTCCTGTCTTCACACTTCCATTTTTTTCCGGTTCTAGGAAATCAATTTTGAACTCCAACAAAATTTGGAGTTTTACCTAGAATATTATTATCAAACCAAAAATGGTTAAGACTAAGAAACAATTTCTTCAATTTAAAGAGACCCTTTCAAATTTAAGAAAAACCTTTAACGTATGTTGAAATATGATGCTGCAGCTATAAATTTTGAATATTTGTAAAAAAAAATTTGAACAGGTGTTAAAGTTACAGGTGGTTGAAAATAGCAAAATTTCAATTTTCGAGCCCTTATAGCTCCTAAACAGGGGGTGTTACAAAAAAATTTTGTTAACTGACTCCTACTAGTTTTGGAGGACCTATCTTCTCCCAAAATTTAAAGACCCTAGGTTGAACCGTTTAGAAGATATATGGGGCCAAAAATTTTGCAAAAGTTGAGTTTTGCTTAATGGTAAATTTTAGTACCGTATGGTAACCCTATACATTTTAGCTTTATATTTTTGTGAAGCCAATAAAACCAGCTATCTTTTGCCGTTTTCAGATTAAAAATACACTTAAAGAAACTCTTGTTATAACAATTTAAATATAGGGCTTTTTCCAACTTTGGGGGGCTGTAGCTCCGTAACGGGTGGGGCTACAGAAAAAAATTCTTCTACGAAATTAATTTTTTTGTAATATCTACCCGTGGTTAAAATTTCTTTTCTCTATTTCAAACGGTGTAAAAGTTTTTGTAAACATACGGACGGACGGACGGACGGACAAAGTCAAAATTAAGAAAAACCTTTGACACTTATTGAAACTTTCGTTTTGTAGCTTTCAATTTTGTATACAAATAAAAAAAATTTTGACTGGTATTCAAGTTATAGGTGTTTAAAAGCAAAATTTTTAGCAAAATTTCAATTTTCGACCCCTTACAGCTCCCAAAGAGGGGGCGTGACAAAAAAATTTTGTTAACTGACTCTTACTTATTTCTGAGGATCTAACTTCTCCCAAAATTTCAAGTTTCTAGATTTAGTCGTTCCGAAGTTATGAGGGACCAAAAATTTTGTAAAACTTAGTTTTGAATAACGGTAAATTTTAGTACCGTATGGTAACCCTATACAATTGGTTTTTAAAAATTTGTAAAGCTTATAAGAACAGCTGTCTGTTACCGTTTCCAGGTTGGAAATATACCTTATAGAACTCTAATTATAACTGTTTAAATATGGGGCTTTTTGCGACTTTGTGGGGCTGTAGCTCCGCAACGAGGGGGGCTCCAACAAAAAGTTTTAACATTAAATTATTTTTATTGCAATACCTACTTATTTCTGATATTTTTTAGTCAATCGTAGGTAAAAAGGGACGGACGGACGGACGGACAGACGGACGGACAGAGTGAAGCTATATAGGCACATTTTTACAAAATTTTTTGAAAATGTGCTAAAAAGGAGAATCCTGTTGATACATTAGTTATAAACGAATTAATTACACAACTGAGAGTTCATAAGCTAAGAAGCAAAGCCTTTTTTAATCTTGCTAAAGAGGAACGACCGGATTTAATTACATTTTCTTTCGATTGTCAGAAAAACATGGTCCTCCCAAAAGTACAGGATCAGGCTGCCTACTATAGTCGGCAATTTTCTTTATTTAACTTCGGCGTAGTAGAGGGATCTTCAAAATCTTCTCTAGACAAAGAGAATGTTTTTTTATATATTTGGCATGAACATGAACGTCAGAAAGGATCCAATGAAATTGTATCTGCAATGTTTAACAGACTATGCAACACTTCATTTAAAAATAAAAATGTTGTGCGGTTTATTTGTGACGGATGTGGAGCACAGAATAGAAATTCGTCAATGATGGGCATGTGTGCATATTGGCTGGTATCAAAAGCTCCATCCAATGTAAAAAAAATAGAGCTAATATTCCCGGTGCCAGGACACTCATTTATTCCTCCTGATAGAGTTTTTGCACATATTGAAAAAAGAGTTAAAAAAGTAGAAACTATTATCAATCCAGCAGTATACTATGATATATACAACGAATTTGGAACAGTATATTTTCTTGGGTCAGAAGTTGAAGTGTATGACTGGAAAACTGCTTTGTCCACATTAATGAAGACACCGGGTAACTGGCATTTCAAATTCAATAAAGCTAAACGGTTTTTGATTACGCGCTCGAAAAAAGATAAAGGTTTTCTCGTTCAGGGCGAGACTTCGTACAAATCCAATTTGGGAGTGAAGCGAAGTGTTTTGAAAAAGGGTAATAAAAGATTAGCATCAATGCAACTGGACACATTACCAATAGGTGTGCAAATAAAGTCAGAGAAAATGAAAGATGTAGATAAACTATTGCAAAAACATTTTGGCATGGACTGGAAAGATCAACCTCATGAAGATCTCCAATTTTATAAGGCAATTTTCATGTCAAAAGACCTTCCGGAGGCTATGGAAGAATCCCTTTGCGATAACATTCAAGATCTTTCAACGGAAATTGTTTAATAGTTTACAAATTGCAATGAAATTTCTTTGAATTTATTAGTTTTTTGTTAAATTTTTATTTTATTTTTAAATTATGAATTATTATGTTTTAGTTTTGAATATTAATAGGATTTAGCATAATTTAGACTTAAGAAAAAACTGAATATTGAACTGAATTAATTTTTATTTTGTTGATTTTATTAATTTATTATTTTATTTTTAAATAATGAACTATTATGTTTTTGTTTCTATTATTATATAAATTTTTATAAGACTTATAATCAGATTTAAGATGAAGAAAATAAAAAAAAATATTATTTGCAAAACTTAGTCTTTTCCACTGAGTTATTTCCAAAACCAATCTTTTCCACGAGTGATTTACAAAACCAGACTTTTCCAAAAGTTTTGTTAGTTTTAAAGAAAAATCATTGAGTTATGATCATAAATTCATCTTATATCACTAAATACATACTATTATTATTAACATTAAATTATTTTAATTTCTAATTACTAAGTTGTTGTAAAGTTATAAGTTTTTCTCAATTTCTAAGAAATCACTTATTATGGAAAAGAATCACTTTTGATACCAACCCACACCTTACATAACTACTTACTTACTACTAAAATTCCAATTAATTTCATTTTCATTTAATTTAGTTATGAAACATTTCAGTATAAAGTTATATATAAACAATTTAAAATTATTTTTTTTATTTAACTACAGCCGAAGCCGTTGGGTTTTAACTAGTTAAAAGTACTTCAAAAATAATTTATAGCATTTTAATTTTCGTGTTAGTTTTTTATTTTTAATTTTCAACATTTTAATATTTCAATTTTAATTTTAATTTTTAATTTTTAATATTTAATTTTAAATTTTTATTTTTGCTTAAAAAATTTTTTTATAGCTATTTTTATTAAATTCATATATTAAAACCACAGGTTGGATTTTTGTACTTTGGTACATAAGATTTTTTTTATTTTTAAATTTTTTATAATTCATAATGTGTACGATTAGTATATAAAACGAGATAAGAGTTGAGTGTAGTATATTGTCGTACAAAAATATAGTAACAAATTGTAACGAAATTGTAAGAGAAAGAGAAATTCCAGTATTGCTCACTCCAATATACAAGCTAAATGATATTGAATTTTTAATAGCTACATTAAAATATTTTTAGTATTATAAAGTTAATCTGGTTAGCAATGTCTTACGATCAAACTAATAATAGCTTTTATGGTTTTAAAATGACTTATGGATATCTAATTAAATTTGAGTAAAATAGGTGCAGGGTATTTCTAAGTCGGTTACACCGACTGACTGTTTCTTTACTGGTTATTGTGTTAATACATAATGAAGGGTTACCATATTCTAATTACAAGGAATTATATGACCTTTATTTTAAGTATCACATTAAAATTGGCTTCACTTCCCAACAAGTAGAAGAAGATCTTAATGCTTTTCGTAGTCATTGCAATAGCAATTACTACAATCACTTGTATCAATCACGTGAAAATTATAATAAGTTTTTTCGGCCGAGCAGCAAATAATAATTTAAATTCAAAATTCTATATCGATTCTTACACTTATTCCAATTTAGTCACACTGTCTAACCATAGTATCAAAAATAAAAATAGCGTTAGTTCCTCTAATAAACTGAAATTATTCTACCACAATTGCAGTGGTATGAGGGGAAAGCTTAAGAAATTATAAATTGATGCTAAGTCATGTGAATATAATATTATTGCTATCACTGAAACATGGTTAAACGATTCCTTTGTAAATGAAGAAATTTTGGACAATACTTGGTCGATTTATAGAAAAGATCGGGACTATCTTGCTACAAATTGTTCCCGTGGTGGTGGTGTACTACTTGCAGTTAACAATACCTTATCTAGTGTGGCATTAATCACTAGGACTTAGCAATCTTTTGATCACCAATTTATTAAAGTTAACTTAGGTAATAATTTTTTATACCTTGGTATTGTTTACTTTCCTCCTAATTCTGACAATTCCTCATATTCGGAATTTTTCGAGATATACCAGCATATTATATCAAATATGAATGAGGATGATTCAATTATAATTTTAGGGGACTTTAACCGTCCATCTTTATCTTTTATTGTTGACGAATCTGATAATTTGTTACTACCAATCAACTTTCAGGACGAAATAGATTTCGATCTCATAAATGTATTTTATGGTAATGATTTACAACAAATTATCAGCTTTCCCAATAATTATTACATGTGGTTAGATCTTGCATTCACGAATGCATAAGATAAAGTGGTGGTAAAGCTCGCTGATGATTCAGAAAACCTTTTTACAAACACTCCGCATCATAACGCAATCATCTTTGAATTTTCCACTGCTATACCTCTTTTTACCAAATCTTACAATAATATTTTTGTATATGACTTTCTTAATGCTAATTATCAAAGCATTAATAAAGCTTTATCAGTCATCAGTTGGGACGACCTGTTAATCGAACAGGATATTGATTTGATTATCTCTCAATTCTATGCAAAGCTATTTGAGATAATTAACTCCTTTGTTCCTACAATTCGCAAAAAGGACAAGACAACCGAACCTTGGCTGAACAGTGAACTTAGGACATTGCGTAACCAACGCAATAAACTATACAAAATAATTAAAAATTCAAAAGAACCTAATAATGACTTATTAAACAAGTACAAGGATCTTGCTTTTGAATTTTTTGAATTTAAACAAAAATCTAATTTGGCTTACGATAGATATCTCACTAACGTAGGCAACAAATTAATTACAGATCCTAAAAAGTTTTTTGACTTCGTTAACACAAAACGCAAAACTTACGGCTATCCAAGCTTAATATCAAAAGACAATACGTTTTCTAATTGTCCTAAAACGATCTGCCATTTCTTTGCTAAATCTTTTCAAAAAGTTTATCGTCCAAACGAGTCTCCAATTAATTTCGATTTCTCTAACTTAATTAATAATTCAAATCCTATTATTACGGATTTATAGCTTTCCGAAGTTGAAATATTTGAAGCAATTACAAAACTTGATACCAAAAAAGGTATAGGAGCTGACCTGATTCCACCTACTTTTTTATTCAACTGTGTCAGTTATCTCACTTATCCGCTTCATTTTATCTTTAATAAATCTCTTTCATCAGGTATTTTTCCTCTTTTCTGGAAATCCTCTTATCTAACCCCTATCTACAAAAAGGGTGATAAATCATACGTCGAAAATTACCGTGGTATAGCTATTCTATCAACTATTCCAAAGTTGTTTGAAAAAATTATTGTAGACAAAATTACACCCATCATAAATACAAAACTAAACGAACAACAACATGGATTCAGAAAAGGTCGGTCCACAACAACAAACCTTTTAGTTTACACTTCTGAAATCCTTAATGAAATGGAAAATGGGCACCAAGTTGATGCTATTTACACGAACTTCGGCAAAGCATTCGATCGTGTTGATCACAAAATTCTACTAAACAAAATTGCAGCCTTAGGAGTTTCCGGCCCTTTTCTATTGGATATTCTCCTATATTACAAATAGGATGCAAAATATCAAATTTCAAGGATTTTTCTCGGACACAATCAATGTTACATCAGGAGTACCGCAAGGTAGCCACTTAGGTCCACTCTTGTTTAATATATTCATTTCCGATCTTTCTAGTAAACTTTCCGGTGTGTCACATGTTGCTTTTGCTGATGATCTCAAGATTATCATGTAATTAAAAAGAGTTCCGATGTTGAACTGCTTCAGACAAATCTCAATAGTCTGCAAGAATGGTGCTTCTCTAATAAGTTAGGACTAAACATTGAAAAATGCAAGGTTATAAGTTTTACACGTAAGAGATCTACCATTATTTTCGGTTATAAAATAAATAATGTAAACCTTGAAAGAGTTAAAAATATTACCGACTTAGGGATCCTGTTGGATGATAAACTGAACTTCCATCTTCATTATGAGTATACAATTTCTAGGGCAAACAAAATGCTCGGGTTCATAAAAAGAAGAGCTAAAGAATTCAGCAACATCGCTGTAACTAAAGCTCTTTATTGTTCCTTAGTACGATCTATTCATGAATATGGTAACATTGTGTGGGATCCCGCATTTCAAATACATTCTGATAGAATAGAATCCGTGCAAAAGCAATTTCTTTTATTTGCTTTGAGAAATCAATATAATCCTAGAGATTATTTAATACTGCCTAGCTATCTCGTAAGACTTAAATCATTAAATATCTTAACTTTATCCTTACTCAGGCAAATTTTTTCTTCTTGCTTTACTTTTGACTTCTTAAGGAAAAACATTGACGTTCAGTTTTTAGCAGATAATTTTAAAATAAATAATGGGGGCAGAAATAAGAGAAGCGCTAAATATTTAGTTGAGAATACTCATAGAACTGAATATGGAAAAAATTAACCAATAAACAGATGTTGCATTACATTCAATATACACAGTCATCTTTTTTCAACACAAATTTCTAGATGCACTTTTAAACGTAAATTAAAATTAAAATTTCTTAATGACCTACGACAATAATTTTAACCTTCAATATTATACTCATATTACACTTCAAGTTCACATAATTTTATAATTCTATAATTTAGTTATTTTTGTTTTTTTTTTTTTACTTTATAAATTGCATTTTAACTGTGTTTTCGCTATGTATGCATTTTTTACAATCTACAAAAAAAAAAAATAAATAAACTTTTGATTTTTATGTATTTAAATTTATGTTTTGTAATCAAATTTCATGTTAATTTTAAGTTTTAGCTATAAGAATTTTTTTTGTAAAAACCTTGTTTTGGTTCAAAATAAAATAATATTGTTCTATTTTGACTTGTAAAATTACTTATGCGGACACATTGCGATCTTTGTTTTAAATACGATTTAAAGTAATTTAGTTGTTGTGAAGAAAAATTCATACAAGACAACTTATGTAGCAGAATGTCGTGATCAACACAATTGAATGCCTTTTGCATATCAATAAAGATACAGGCAGTGAACTTGCCATTATCAATACTTCTAGTGACAAATTCATTTAACGCTAAACAAGCGGACGTCTTGCTGGAACCCTTTTCAAATCCATATTGCTCCGAGAGCAGTATATTATTAAGATGCATAAAGGACGTTAGTCAGTTTTTCGTAAGTTTTTTGAAAATCTGTTTTTCGTAACCGTTTCGAAAATGAACTTAAACCAGAAATAGGTCAATAATTTAATGTGTTAGTGCCAAATTGTCGTAACAATTGTTTACTTAAGGCAATCGGGAAATTTGTATGTTTCGAAACTTTTAATAATAAATCTTACCAAAATAGATGCCAATATTCCTGCAAAAGTCTTAATAAATTTCGTCGAAGTGCTATCGTACCCCGTTGCAGCACACGATTTTAAGGAATGTATGGTGTATAGTATGGTGGAATGTATGTAGAATGTATTGATTTATTTTACATTTGTTGTATTTTACATTTCTGACAAAATAAATTTAGATAATGATAATCTATGTTATCAATTAGTATATTAAAACCATCTGATGTAAACGTTTTGTTCATTATTTCGGCTATTTCGTCCGACGATGATACATTACGGTTTTCATTAGTAATAACTTTGACCGAATTATTAGGATTTTGATAGCTAGTATTCAACATTACTGATTTATATATTGCTCAAAATTTTTTTGGGTTTTCATGGTCTTTCCTGATTTATTCAGAGCAAAACAATTTTTTAGCGGCTACAAAAAGTTTCTTCACTTTTGCTTTTGAATTATTGTATAAATCAGCAATACGTGGATTATGAGAATATTTTTTAAATTTCGTCATTTGAAATATTTTCTCAGACATCCACTCATGTTTTCTTATGAAATTCTACACCGAAAGAATACAAGTGTATTTCTTAACTGGTTCAGTTAAGATTTCAACAACTTCATCAAAATTTTCATATGAGATCAGACTACTCCATATTTGATCTTTCGCTAACTCCTCGTACTTTTATACAGTTTTTGAGCTGATTGAGGTTTCTTTAATAGGATTTAAGTCAACACTAATAAAAAACATTTGATGGTCAGACAGGTCAGTATCCGCAATATGAAAAGTATATTCAAATATATCAGTAATTAAAAGATCAATGATCGTCTTTGATATGATTCCGAATTTTGTTGTAAACTCTGGTTTTGTTTGGTTACAAATCGAATAACCTTAACTCAAAAGATTTTTACAGTAGAATTTTACATCCCTTATCGCTTTCATTTAACAAATTTATGTTAAAATCACCCACTATTATTAAATTTTTGTTTGCAAGAGTAATTTCATCAAATTTATTTATAATGAGATCTGTAACACGCAATAATATTAATGTTGCGGTTCAACAGCTTAACAATCAAAAAAATCGATTGATAATACTCTGGTTCAGTTACTAATGTACAACTAATTGAATTCTGTACAAATATTGCAACGCCTCCGTAAGAATTTTTCGATTAAAAAAATATGCAGCAGCTATATGATCCCTCCAAATTTAAAAATTATTCTCTTCCTCTTTCAACCATATTTCGGATAATACAATAATATGCACAATGCATTCATATGAGGCTATAAAAGATTCAATTTCAAACAATTTTATTCTTAAACTCTGTATGTTAAAATAAACTATATTAAATTATATCTTATACTTATGCAATACATTTTCGAATGACCCTGTAAATTTTTTTATTTTAATACCACGATCAAGATTTATCTCATTCATTCTAAAATTTTGTAAAAAAAACCTTAATAAAATATTATTAATGAAGAATTTAAAAAGAGAATTAAAAAAAGTTCATGGTTGTTGTTGTAGTAGTCATAATACTTCTATGATAGATGATTGATTACTCTGTCATCAGTGTTATAATAATTCTTAGCCGGTGAATTAACCTCTTTTTTTAGATCTTGAGTTATTTTACTTAAGGCGTTTTGATTAAATTTCAAATTATATAAAAATTGTAGAATATAATCGTGTTGTGTAAATTTTTCGTAATTTATTTTAAGTTTAAGTTTTTATAATTATAATTTAATAATAAGTTTTTATTTAAGTTTGAAAAATAAATAACCATTTTTGTAATGAAAATAAATGTGATAATAAAAAATATTCGATGTAATACAGATTTATTAAATTTAGTGCAATTATATATTATGTACTTTAAAATTAATTTGAAATTATTATTGTAGTTCTATTCTAAGTTTATAATATTAAATAATAAATGTGTAATAGAAAAAATTAATAATTTTAATAATAAAGATGAGAATAATAATAAAGCAGGAAATTTTTCAGTAAAAAAAAAATTTTTTAAGTGCAATTTGTCATTTACAAAGTACTCGTATTGATATTGATTGATAATATTTTTATTGAAACATTTGACAGGCGAAATAAAAAGTTTTTTTATGTTGTAAAAATTTACAAAATAATTATGTACTATTTCAAATAATGTTTTATATAAAAAAAGAAGAAGACAAGTAAAAAAACAGTCAGTCAGTTTTTAGTATTACAAAGTTAATTTGCAGCATATAACAGCAAAATATTGTGGATAAAATTTTAACTTAATATTGTGGCATAACATTTTAACAGGCTGTTTATTTAACTGGCGCCCGTGCAGGGACAGGAGATGTACCAGTAGCCGCAACCGAGTGATGATCTGTGAGTAGGAAGTTAAAGAAAAAGAAATAAAATAACAAGCAATTCAAACCTACGAAAAAAAATTTTTTTATATAAAAAAAATAAAAAAACAAAATTAAAATTGAAACTAAAATAAAAAAAAAAATATTCTTTTAGCAAAAACACTTGGAAGAGTGTAGTATAGTAGACTGTGTCAACTCTGGCATACCCATATGACCGTAACATAAACATTATATCATCCGGTTAATTACTTTTGGCAAAATTTCAAACATTCAGGTTTATTAGGTTTAGAGTAATGCTCATATAAAAGAAGCAGTTGTATGGCAGCTACTCGAACCCACTGCGGCAGACCAACCAAATTGCAAAAACTTTGGCCATAAAACTAAACTATTTCTGGCAAAATTTCGTAGACCCAGCTTCAATAGAAATAGAGTAATGCTCATACAAAAAAAGAAGTTGTATCGCAGGTACTCGAACCCGTGGACCAAAATGGCTGGATTTCAATAGCGATGGCGGCTATTGCATAAAAAATAATTTTTGAAAATCCTAGCTCCTTTTTTTTCATGTGAAAAACCACCCTTAGTAGCGCAGTAGTGGAATTTATATGATTGAAAATATCTATTCTATTTGAGCAATCATTGTTTTTCCTTACTTTTTTATTTTTTTTTTATTTTTACGTAGGTTGGAATGGAATCTTCAAAAGACACAATGAGCCCCGTAGCTTGCCATTGCGTGTGGGATTCTTACCCACTAAACCACACCCTTCCTCTATTTCGATCTAGTCCTATAGGGCTAATGAGCAATTTTTTTCTGGCTTTATTTTAGTTTTAAATGTAGATTCCATCCAGCGATGTCTATCTAACTGTTTCTTTCTCTTATTATAGCTACACTAACTCAAAAGGCTTTACTCTTTTGAGTCGTCTGGCTATATTTGTATTATCCAGAAGCTGGACTACCTCGACATTTACATGGTTTTGGAGTCTTTTTTCGTGACTTATTGCAAAATTTTGGATTTCTTTGTCTACAAATTCTATTTGCATATCTCTATGTAGGTCATAGTTTCTGATGAACCAGGGCGCGTTCACAATATTTCTTAGAACTTTATTCTGGAACCTCTGAATAACATCTCTATTACTCTTTTTGCTGCATCCCCATAGCTGGATGCCATATGACCATACTGGTTTCAATATTTGTTTATAGAGCAGAAGTTTGTTTTGTGTTGTCAAGGTAGAATGCTTACCTATGAGCCAGTACATTTTTCTATAACGGATTTGTAACTCTTCTTTCTTGTTTTTGATGTGGGCTTTCCAGCGAAGCTTCGCATCTAATGTGATACCAAGATATTTGACAGTATTTGAATAAGGTATTTCTTGACCATTTATATATACTGGTTTATTGTCAATTTTTTTATTTGTGAAATCCACATGAATTGACTTAGCTTCATTTAATTTTAGCCTCCATCTTTTTGTATAATTTTGGATTTTTGTCATAGCTCTCTGCAGTTTTTCTGTAGATTCTTCATTATTTTCTCCGACAGCCACTTTCCGTCCAGTTTTCTAATTGGAGGAATTGCTGCAATAGGATTTTTCAGATTTTTAGCTGCCTTCCAAAGAGAGTAATCAGTACTTTTATCATTTGTTAGCTTTTCCAAGTATAAATTTATCGATTTGTTTTTCACTTCCTTAATTCTTCTTCCTAGTTGTTGGGTGAGATTATTCAGCCTAGTTTTATCTTGTGGAGCTCTAGTTTGGTGCCATTTTTTCCTTGCTCTGCGTTTTATTGCAATTAGTTCTAAGATTTCGGCTGGATATTTATTTTCTTTTACTCTTTGTTTAATTACTTGAGTATTTTCCCACACTGTAAGTTGTATATCGTTAATGTAGTTTTCCACCTCCGCATCCAATTGTTCTTTGTATTGCAACGGTACAGCTAGTTGTATTTTTTCTTCCAGACATACTTTAAAGCTTTCCCAGTCAGTGTATTTATTGGCGAGAATCGGAATGCTCTGATTTTCAATAGCGTTTTCACTTACAGTTAGCAGAATTGGTGAGTGGTCAGAGTCCATTTCCTGCCTATCTTCTATCTGTATGAAATTATTCGAAATGTTTTTAATAATGAAAAAATCTATTAAATCAGGTATTTTATTTTGATCTGTAGGTCAATATGTAGGTTTTCCTGTTGACATGGTTTCACACCCAAATTCGCTTGTTGTTTGGAATAATTCCCTGCCTTTGCCGTGATCCCCAGTGTGTATTTTTAGCATTAAAATCACCTCCTATAACAAACTTTTTTCCTAGTTTCTTAAAAAGATCTAAATAATGATGTTTCTTCAGAGAGTACTTAGGTGGACAATATATACTTGCTACTACAATAAAGTAGTTTTTACATTTTACGTTTACGGCCATAGCTTTTATTTTTCTGTTTCAAATTTGGCTTCTTCAAAATGTTGTATACTTTGTTTTATAATCACTGCACTTCCTCCTCTAGCAGAGTTACCTGGATGTATGCTATGATAAACTTTATAACCATGAAAATTAATATGCGTTTGTTTGTTAAAGTGTGTTTTTCTGCTATAAGACAAACATCTATATTATTTATGTCAAGGACTGCTTGTAGCTCTTGTTGGTGTTGTAGCAGTCCATTGGCATTCCATGAAAGAATTTTTAGTTTATTCATCTTTTCGATTTCGAAGCAGATTTTTGGTACTGCCCTCTAGTGCTCCTATTCTACAATCCGTATCGACCATAGAACTTTTTATTTTGGTTACTTTTTTTAGTATAAGCAGAATGGATTGTTTTAAATCATTTTCTTGTTCGGTATTATCATTAAGTTTTTTTCCCGCAACAACTTGGGCATAAGTTTTATTGCTTCTATTTGTCTGGAAATTTTGCTTCACTTGCGACGTTTGCAGATGGTTTCTGATTTGCTTTTTAGCGTATTCTGGAATATTCCGTTGTTGTGAATTTGGGTTCATAGTCTTAAATTTGTTTTTTTGCGTTTCTTTTGCGATTATGCAGCCTCTATAATTAGCTGGATGTTGATTTCCGCAATGAACACATTTAGGTGGTTCAGTTTTATGTTTGAAACATTCCCTGGTATGGTGCCTACCTGCACATTTTACGCATCTTGGGGTTTTTCCACAATATTTTTGTGTGTGACCATAAGCCTGGCATGATTTACATTGTACTACAAGCTTATTTTTTCTTAGGGGCTCGATATTCACAATACATTTTAGAATACTTTTAATCTCGTATATTCTGCTAATATCTTCTTCCGCTTTGAAGGTTAACATAAACATGTTTACTGGTTCTTTATTCTTCCAGCTTCGTTTATTTGCAGCTCCTATTATTTTATATTCTCTATTTTCAAGATCTTTAATTATTTCTTTTGTTTTACACGAGTGAGGCAGGTTCTTCACCATAACTCGTATTGGCCTTTGCTGTTTGCTTTCATATGAGTGCCAACTATATTTGTACTCTGATAGCGCTTTTGTTAAAGTTCTGTAAGCATCTTCATCTAACAAATTGATTTTTATACAATTCTTTCCAAGGAGTTTCATCTCAAGCTGTTTTTCTGTTATTACTTTTTTTACTCTCTCGCAGAATTCATTATAGTTATTAAATTCATCCACAATTATTGGCGGTGGAGATTGTTTTTTCTTAACTTTTTCCGGATCGGTTATTTTTTTTGGCTCTTATTAAATGGGTCTGCTATATTGTTTTTTGATTTTTGGGCCACTGGCGACTCGACAGCCTTCTGCCATTTGTTATACAATGCTTGTTCATTTTGGAGTTCTCTAATTGGTGGTGATCTGTTAATTTTTCCGCTCTTCTTAAATGGGTCCGCTATATGGTTTTTTGATTTTTGGGCCACTGGCGACTCCTCTGACTTTCTTATAAGATCAACAAAGCCCTCGCCGGCAGCCGTGGCTTCTGCCGACACTTTGGTAGATATCTCTACCGAATTTATTTCTTCATATCGTTATTCATATTTTCTATTTTATATATTGGTTGCATTTTACCTACTGCTAGGAGTTTAACTACCGTCCCTCAGGGATCAGACGCAGACCAGAGAGCCGCTCGTTCCGAGTCACTCGCTTAGTTCGTACTGCGGAAGTATTCTATTCCCCTTCCTTACTCGAAAAATATTTTTCTTTATATTAGATATTTTATTTTTATTTATTGTAACGTGTTTAAAAAAAAAAAAAAAATTATATAAAAAAAATTATTTCTCCTCTTTTAAAAAGTAATTAAACTACTTATTTGCAAAAATGTTTTTTTTTTTCTTTTTCCTTTTCTTTCCTCAAATATTTGGTAGGTATTTAATAAAAATCCTATCCCCAATTAACAAAATCTTTACGCTAATTCAATTAGCGGAAGCACCACTATCACTCAGCACTCTTATATAAATCAATTTGAACCTAACACATCTAAACTTAAATTTTTTATATTACAAGAAATAACATCCTTTAACGGAATTATAGGTAATGATGGTCTAAAGGATTTGATGCCATAATTCATGAAACTGAAAATTTCTTAACTATTAAACCAAATAAAACAAGTAAAGAAACAGTCAGTCGGTGCAACCGACTTAGAAATAACCTACACCAATTTGATTCAAATTTAATGACACATCCATAAGTCATTTTAACGCCATAAAAGCTGTTATTAATTTGATTGTAAGACATAACTAATCAAATTAACTTTATAATACTAAAAACATTTTCTAATTACACTATCTCTTAAAAAATATTACAAATTCTTACCAATTTATTTATTTAAAAATATTAAAAAACAAAAAAACTTGTTTTAAATGAAAATATATTAATTCCAATTCAATTACAAAATGAAAAAATTCTAGTTATTAAATTTTGTGATAAAAAACCAATCAAAGCATAATATATTTAATAATCCAAATTTTTCAAAATTGCAATTATTTTAAATGGCTAGTTAATATACCTAATAGAAAAGCTTATACGCAAAATATGCAATAAATGTATAATTTATTCTAAAATTCTAAAATACAATTACAAATTTACACCTTTTCATATAATTTTTTTAAATATAAAAATAAATTTTACATAAATGCAGCAAGTACCTTTGAACATAGCTGAACCACTACAATTAAGTCTAAATTTCGGTGACACATAGGAAATAGGAAATATATTCTTTGGCTTCGAAATTATACTCGTTCGGCCTCAAATCGATCAAAAGCTTCTAGAATCCGAACTTATTGACCAAACTCGACCAGAACCAATTCCAATGGTACTTTCATTACTAGTAACCTAGAGTTTAAATTTCATCAAAATAGCGGCATTATTTTTTGAGTTATGGTGTTTTTAAGATATATCTTTGTTAGCCCTTGAACTTTTCAAGGGTTCCAGAACCCGAAATTATGGTACGATTTCGCCCATATGCAGTCCCCGTCATACTTTCAATACTAGTTAACCCTTGTACACAATTGGAACGTTCTATCTTAATTTTAAGTTACTAGTTTTATTAATTTCGATGATAAACTTTTACACATTGGGGGTCTAAGAAAGGTACAAAATTAGAGGGACACGCAGGAAATAGAAAAGAACACCCATGTGCCAAATTTGAAGCTTCTACATTTGTTTCAAGTTACTATCTTTATTAATTTCGAAAATATGCTTAAAGGTCCTTGGAACTGAGTGGCTGGTCCACACCCACTACTCCAATTGGGCTCAAATTTCAAGGACACTATGGAAATCGAAAGCGACATCCTGAAACCAAATTTGGAGGTCCTATTTTCATTGGTTTCGGAATTATGCTAGTTTGGCCTAAATTCGATCAAAAAGTCCTAAGTTCCGAACCCATTGTCCAATCCTCACCGTACGCAATCGCCGCCGTAGTTTCATTACCAATAACCTACAGCACAAATTTCATGAAGATAGCGTCATTAGTTGTTGAGTTATCGTGATTATTTATATATGTTCGTTAGCCCTGAAACCGATTAAAAGGGTCAGAATCCGAACGCTTGGGCTGATTTCGCTCTTATGCAGTCCACGCTTAACTTTAAGCACTAGTTAACCCTTGTACACAATTTGAACGTTCTATCTTAATTTTAAGTTACTATTTTTAATAATTTCGATTATAAGCTTTTAAAACTTAAGAGGTCTAAGAGGGATACTGAACCACCACTCCAATTGATCTCAAATTAGGGGGACACGCAAGGGATAGTAAAGAACACCCTTGTGCCAAATTTGAAGCTTCTACATTTTTTTAAGTTGTTATCTTTATTAATTTTAAAGATATGCTTTAAGGTCTTCGGAATTTTTTCATGTATGGCTGGTCCCCGACCCACTACTCCAATGGGGCTCAAATTTCAAAGACATTAAGGAAATAGGAGGAACACCCTGATACAAAATTTTGAGGTTCTATCTTCATTGGTTTCGGAACTATGCTTGTTTGGCATAAATTCGATCAAAAAGTTCTAGGTTCCGAACCCATGGTCCAATCCCGAACTGACGCAATCCCCGAAGTAGTTTCATTACTAGTAACCTACAGCACAAATTTGATGAAGAAAGCGTCATTAGTTGTTGAGTTATTGTGATTTTTTATATATGATCGTTAGCCCTTCGATCGATTAAAAGGTCCAGAATCCGAACCAATGGGCCGATTTCGCGAATATGAAATCCCCGTCGTACTTTCAGTACTAGTATGCTCCAGCTAAAATTTCATCAAGATAGCTCCATTATTTTTTGAGTTATCGTGCCTACGGACGGACGGACGGACATGGCTATATCGACTCAGGAGGTCACGCTGATCACAAATATATATATACTTTTCCATATCTAGCTCGCTTCCTTTAGGTGGTTACAAACACCATACCAAAGTTAATATACCCTTTTACCTATTCTATAGGTGTAGGGTATAAAAATCTACTTAAAACAACTTACTTCTAATTCAGTAAATAGCAATAATATTAGAACATCTCATCTTAATAAAAAGCAAGAAGAAAAACTAATCTACACTCATTCGCTGATCCTAACGAAAGTCTCACTTACACAACTACGGTTAAAGGTAAGATTAGAACAACTACTGAAGAACCAGTATATTCAAAAAGTTACCCCTATCCTATGTGTTTGAAACAAGAAATTGAAAAACAAATTGAACAACTTCTAGATGAAGTCATAATAAGGCAATCAAAATCACCTTATAACTCACCTGTATGGGTCGTTCCAAAAAAAGATAACGCATCCGGCGAGAAAAAATATAGAATGGTAATAGACTATATAAAATTAAATACAATTACTATAGCTGACAAATGCCCGATTCCAAAATAAATAAGGTCTTTAACAACCTTAGTCAAACAAATTTTGCTCAATTATCGATTTAAGAAGCGGTGTTCATCAAATATCTTTAAAAACGTGCGATATTGAGAAAACTGCATTTTCAGTGAACAATGGAAAGTATGAGTTCACTCGACTTCCATTTGGATTGAAAAATGCGCCTTCTATATTTCAAAGGGCTCTGGATGAAATTCTCAGAGACCATATAGGAATACGTTGCTATATCTATATTTATGGCAGTACTTTCACAAGAAAAAAAACCTATCACTTTTATCTCAAGAACACTTACCAAAACAGAAGAGGGATATGCCACGAACGAAAGGAAATGTTAAAAATTTGTATGGCCTTTAACTTCCTTACGAAATTATCTCTACGACTCAAGACGAGTAACTGTATATATATTTTTACAGGCCATCAACCTCTCACATATGCCCTTAGCAACAAAAACAGTAATAGCAAAATAGAAATATGAAAATGAATGTAGTAGCCGATACATTATCAAGGCTTGTCCCTACCACACAAACAAACATTTTGACTTCCCTTTCCAATCTTTCTATCCTTTCTTCATCCTTTCTTCTTATCCTTTATTCTTTCTTCAAAACATCTATCCTCCTCATTTTAAAAATTATAAAACAAGATTTACAAGAATACTACTTAAAGACATACCAGACGATTGGGAACAGGACGAAATAATTGCATCAATACATCTTCGTGTCCATAGAGGTGCAACAGAAAAAAATATTACTTCCCTAAGTTAAATAGTAAAATAAATAATTTTGTAAAAAATTGTACTATATGCCAACAAAATAAATATGACAGACATCCTACTAACCCAGAAATACAACATTTCCGGCTACCATTAAGAGACATCTTATTTTACTATGCTATACCTGAATGAGTTGTCATAGATAACAAAAAATCTCCTAACTCAGCTTCAATAAGAGGAATGATGGAAGATGAGCTAAAAATAAAAATATTTACAACTCCACCTTATAGGAGCGAAGTAAACGGACAGGTAGAAAGATTTCATTCCACGCTCTCTGAAATAATGCGATGTTTATAAGCGGAACAAATAAATCGCGCTTTCGAAGAACTTCTCGAAAAGGTAAATGAATACAATCATACCATCCATTTTACTACACGAAAAAACCTATTAAACTCTTCTTAGGCAGAAGTTTCAATATTACACCTGCAGAATTTGAGATAACTAGACTCTCTAATATAGAAAAGGTTAGAAAAAAACAAAAGATGTAAAATTAAATAATCTCAAAAGGAAAAATTTAAAGAATTATAAGAAAGGTCAAAAAATTTATATAAAACACAACAAAGGATTAGGTAGTAAACTAACAATTAGATATAGGATAGAAATAGTCAAAGAAAATAGAAATAATGAAGTTATAACAAAATCTGGAAAAACAGTTCACAAATTTAACATTAAAAACTAATTCTTTTAGGTTATTTCTGCACATAACGGTATGTGAAGTCCAAATATTAGACTATTCCAAATCACAACTAATTAGTACAATTAGGAGAGGCAAAAATTCAGGAAGGAAGATTTAAACTAATCTATAATACTGTACTATCAACTTTCCAACATGCAGCAGATGAAATTAACGAGGCTTTCAAGTCACAAATACTTATTTCTCATCCTCTCAATCCCTATTTAAAGTATGAATTAATACAAATACAAGATTTCTTATTTGAACTTAATCCAAATCGGAAAAAAGGTCCATTGATTTTCTAGGAACAACCTGGAAATGGATCGCTGGTACACCAGATCATGATGATCTTATCACGATTAGAAGAAAAATTAATAATATTTTAGAAAATACTAATAAACAGGTGATCATCAATAATGTTCACAATAAGAGAGTCAATAACCTAACTAAAATCACAAATGAAATTCTAAACATCATTAAAGAAGAAAACTTTCTCAATAATCCATCAAGATTTAAATTACAATATAAATTAAAATTATTACAGGAAGAAATCTTTAATATTAAATACGCCATACATTAGACAAAGCTAGACATTATAAATTCTATGAGTAGTATGGATATGCCGTTTCAGCGGGTGGAGGAGCTTTTTTAATGCCATTTCAGCGGCAGGAGGATCTTTTTTCGGCAGTTCTCCTAAGGTTATGCAATAAAATTGTGATAAGTAAAAACTTGTGTGCTTTTGAGTATTTTAAATTAAGCTTAGCGGTTAAAATATCAGTTATGTTTAAATTTCATATTAAAACAATAATAAGCTTTAACTAGTTTGAGTCTTTGAGTATTTTAATTTAAGCTTGGTTGTTAGAATATCAGTTATGTTTAAATTTAAAATTAAAATAGTAATAAGCTTAAAATATTGTGTTTACTGTTCTTAATTAAATATGAAAAGTTTTTAAAGTTTGGTTAAATACAAAGTTAATATTATCAAAGTTTAAGCTTGATTTAATATTTCTGTGAAAACAGAAAAAAAGTTTTATATGTTTTGAGTTGAATATTCTTGATTAAGTTTTTTTTTAAATACAAAGAATTTAAAGTTTTTATAGTTTTGGTTTAAATGCAAAGTTAATATATAAAGCTAATATCAATGTTAAAATTAAAATTGAAAGACACTTTTAATGTGTGTATAATATTTTTTGTTTTATTTAAACATCTTTAAATTGTGATTTTTTATTAAGCAACAACTATATTTTTACAACTATTGCTCAATGGCATAATGCCCCCAAGCATAAGTTTTTATATTATCTTCAGTTACATTTCTTTTATTACCAACAATCGTGAAAAAAGGGTAGAGGGATGTATAAACAATAATGACAATCTACACTTTTTAATGACGGATCTCTACCTTGCTGAGCACGCATGGCACGCTAACATGTATAGATCTGACTATTGGTTCTCCGGATTTAGTGTCCAAATTTAATTGTTTAACTACACCAAATCCAAAAGGAAGTGACCATTTTGCCATTCTTCTATGTTCTTTAAGAGGCGATGAAAAAATCAAAGACAAAATTAAATTCCTAGAAAAAACTGCAAATAGGGACAAATTTTCAGAAAGCCAAGATATTTTTACTGGTCATAGCGGAATTAAGGGAAACGAACTTGCAGACAGAGAAGCAAAGTTAGTTATAAAGAGCCCCATCATAAGCTTACATAACCAACACTTGAATTTAAAAATAAGGCAAAACAAGCAATTTATACAAAACACTAGGCAAGCAAACTGGGATAACTCAAATAACTTTTTACAGACTCAGTGGCTCACAACATTAAAACCAGAATACCAAATCAGTAAGGGAAGAAAAATTGACGTAAAAATCTGTCGCATTAGACTTGGACACACACTTGCTACAAAAAAAATTTCTGTTTGACAAAACAGACCCTCCTTCTTGTCCAAAATGTGGACACACACTCTCTGTGAAACACATTTTCACCGAATGTCCTTTCACATTAAATATTTTGGATTTAATATTTGGGATAAAATTTAGATATAATAGACCAAGAGGAGAAAAAGCTAATTATTAAAAGTTAAAATTAAAAATGTAAAACTAAAACGACATAAAAATGTAATATCAATATTATTGCATACTATATAGAAACAAGAATTACAAGATTAAAATTTTTTGAAAGTTTAAATTAAATTATACATAAGGATTAGTTATGAAATCAAAAAAGTATTTTCAATATTGTAAATAAATAAGTAATAATAATGTAATGTAAGTATATAAATGTAAAGTAAATATGTAACTGTAAATAAGCATATTGGTTAATTAAAATAATTATAAAAATAGTTTTAAGATTTAAATTTAAATAAGATATAAAAAATTGAAAGATTAATTAGAATCAGCCCGCAATAGCCCTGGCAGCCGAGGGCTTTACCAATATTGCGTAGTTATTGTAATGCGTAATATTCGAATAAATAAATAAATAAAATAAATAAATAAATTAAGCTTAAGTTTAGAATATCAGTTATGTTTAAATTTCAAATTAAAACAATAATAAGCTTAAACTAGTTTGAGTCTTTGAGTATTTTAATTTAAGCTTGGTTGTTAGAATATCAGTTATGTTTAAATTTCAAATTAAAACAGTAATAAGCTTAAGATATTACGCTTATTGTTCTTAATTAAATATGAAAAGTTTTTAAAGTTTGGTTTAAGTACAAAGTTAATATTATCAAAGTTTAAGCTTGATTTAATATTTCCGCGAAAATTAAAAAAAGTTTTATAAATTAAAAAAAAAAAGCTTAAGCTATTAAGCTGAATATTTTTAATTAGATATGAAAAGTTTTTTAAAGTTGCTTTATACTTAATATTTTCAAAGTTTAAGCTTGATTTAATGTTTACGTGAAAAATTTAAAAAATTCAAAGCTGATAAAGGTCGTCCGTTATGTTTGAAAATGAAGCTTCCAACTGCCATTTTAAAGCTGAAAAGCTAAAAAATCGATGGAAATTTTTTGTTTGATTATTAACTTAACTGCAAAAGTTTTGAAAAAAATGAAACAAATAAACGTTTGAAATTATATTGTAAATTTTTTTTTTTTTTTCTTTTTTTTTTTAACTTGAACTTGATCACGTTTTCAATAAGTTGATTGAATATTGATTTAATATTTCTGTGAAAATAGAAAAAAAGTTTTATAGGTTTTGAGTTGAATATTCTTGATTAGATATGCTAAAGTTTTTATAGTTTTGTTTTAAATACAAAGTTAATATACAAAACTAATATCAATGTTAAAATTAAAATAGAAAGACACTTTTAATGTGTGTATAATATTTTTTATTTTATTTAAACATTTTTAAATTGTGATTTTCTATTAAGCTAACAAAAATTTGATTTTTTTTTTATTTTGTTTTTTTTACAACTATTGCTCAATGGCATAATGCCCCCAAGCATTTGTTTTTATATTATCTTCAGTTACATATCTTTTATTATCTAAAGAACTTAAAGCTACCTTATTTAAATTTTGTGTACTTATAAATTGTATGTAAATATGATCTAAATATTTTCATTTCTTTAAAACAAGTTTCATTTTTTAATAAACAATTTTTATAATTATCTAATGTTAAAGAATTGACAACGTATTTCTTTATTCCTGTAGCTTTTTTAATAGCTTTATTTTCATATGTTTGAAGGAAATACATTTTAGATTTTAATCCAATAAATTCAGAAAAAATTTTTCCATTAAATTCATCTTTAAAAATATCTAGAACTTATTTATTCATTAGAGGAAAATTAAATAAATTGTCAGATGGATAATCTGATGTATCAAAACGTTTTGGTATTTCATTAAATATGTCAGCGTAAAAATCATCTGTCTAACTGTCAGTGTCTGTATAATTTAAAAAAAACCTTACTACCATATTTAGGTTTAATAAAATCATAATGAAAATCATACATAAGAATTTTAGATTGTTCGAGTACCGTAAATCCCAAATATATAGGTTTGTCATAATATATATTTGTATGATTAAGCTGAATGGCTATCAAGTTTTCAGTAAATCTAGAGTGACTATGATAATTTGGTTTTGCTATTACCACTCGAGCACCTAAATGTCTTCCTTGATTTTTCCAAAAGGTAGCTATTTTGACATTTTTTCTTTTATCTACATTTTCCATTGTTTTACCAAAAACAGCATTATTCATTAATTTAAAATAATCTTTTTCAAAAGCATTTTTATTTACATTGGCCTGTGTGCGTTATTTAAATCAATATATTTTTTTAACGAATTGCTTTGTGGGAATTTAAGTACTCTATAAATTTTTTTGAGAATCAAGCAGAAGACTTCCAAGAAAAGGATAGTGGCTGGGCGTTGATTAGAATTTTACACGTGGAAATAAATATTAATAAATATGAACCAATCCACGTTTCTAGTTATATTAAATTACCAAAAAACATAGAAGATAAAAAAGCCTGCGTTAATATCCACAATAATGATAACTTCTGTTTTAAGTGGAGTTTAGTATCAGCCTTACAAACTTGCGCTGAAAGTGAAAAACAAACATCTTCATACAAAATTAGTGACATTTCTAAACCCAATGTAATATGGTTATGGGTGTAATACAACTTGTAATATGTGCTTGCAACATTTTCATACATTTCAACAACGTGACTTACACAAACCCGAATGCAATAAAGTAGTTACAAAGCTTCCGTCTGTTGAAAATAATACCCTGGAGTTTAAGAATTATCAACAACAATTGAAAACACCTTTTGTTATTTATGCCGATGCTGAGAGTATTTTACAACCTATTGCAACATGCAATTCTGATTCCACAATATCTTCAACAACAAACATTCATCAACATGTTCCAGTAGCTTTTCTTACTACATTAAATGTTCTTTTAATGATGGTCTAAGGCTTAGACTCTAAGCTGTTTCAAAGAATTTGTTGGAGCTAACTGTGCTAAGGAATTTATCCAATCATTGGCAGAAACATGCAGTGAATTATATTCAACCTTCTTTATGAGTTCAAAACCGATGAATCCGCTAACACTGGATGAGCAGCTACAACAATTGGTTTAAGAAACGTGTCACATATTTGGTAAGCATTTAGATTTTAATAATAGAATTAGAGACCATTGTCACTTTACTGGCAATTATAGAGGTCCTGCTCATTCTCATTGCAACTTATTGTATAGACGATCAAACTTTTTCCCAATATTTTTTCACAATTTTTCCGGCAATGATTGTCATCTTTTATTTAAAGAGCTAAACGAAGTGAGGTGTCATTCCTTTGAATAAAGAACGTTTTATTTCATTATCTAAAAAAATTACAATAGATAATAATTATTCATTTTATTTACGTTTTCTCGATAGCTTCAGAATTATCACTGTGTAAAAATTTAAATGAAAACGATTTGATTCATATAAAAAAAGAATTCAATAATAATGAAAATTTAAACTTATGACTCGTAAGGGAGGTTTTCCCTATGAGTATTTAAATTCCCTTGAATGACTTGACGAAACATGTTTACCGCCACAAGACAATTTTACCAATCAAATGACAAACACACCATGTTCCGATGAAGACTACATTCATGCAGTTAGAATACGTTTAAATTTCAACATTTATTGGACTATCTTGAACTTTACCTTAAAACAGATGTACTTATTTTGACTGATGTTTTTGAAAACTTTCGAAAAATATGCTCCAAAATCTACTCTTTAGATCCTGCAAATTTTTACACTACACCAGGTTTGTCATGGGCGGCTATGTTAAAATACACTGATATAAAATTAGAGTTGTTAACTGATGTTGATATGTATAATTTTTTTAAAAAAGGGATACGTGGTGGAATTAGTCAGTGCTCACTTAGACATTCAGTGGCAAATAATAAATTTATGGGGGAATCTTATAAAAAAAACGAACCTTCCAAATATATAGTATAAGAAGATGCCAACAATTTATGTGGATGGGCAATGATCCAATATTTACCTCATAAAGATTTTCAGTGGATTGATACTCCTGAAAATATTGATGTGCTTTCAGTTGCCGATGATTCGCAAACTAGTTACGTTTTAGAAGTGGATTTAGATTACCCTCAACATTTACATGATTTGCACAATGATTTTCCTTTTTGTGCTGAAAACAAAGTTCCACCGAAAGGTAAAATTCATAAACTGCTAGTTGACTTAACAAACAAACGCAAATATATCATCCATTATCGAAACGTAAAACAGTGTCTTCGAAACGGCTTGATTCTCAAAAAAATTTATAGAGTACTAAAACTCACACAAAGCAATTGGTTAAAAAAATATATTGATTTAAATAACGCACACAGGTCAATGGCTAAAAATGCTTTTGAAAAAGATTATTTTAAATTAATGAATAATGCTGTTTTTGGTAAAACAATGGAAAATGTAGATAAAAGAAAATATGTCAAAATAGCTACCTTTTGGAAAAATCAAGGAAGACATTTAGGTGCTCGAGTGGTAATAGTAAAACCAAATTATCATAGTCACTCTAGATTTACTGAAAACTTGATAGCCATTCAGCTTAATCATACAAATATATATTATGACAAACCTATATATTTGGGATTTACGGTACTCGAACAATCTAAAATTCTTATGTATGATTTTCATTATGATTTTATTAAACCTAAATATGGTAGTAAGGTTTTTTTAAATTATACAGACACTGACAGTTAGACAGATGATTTTTACGCTGACATATTTAATGAAATACCAAAACGTTTTGATACATCAGATTATCCATCTGACAATTTATTTAATTTTCCTCTAATGAATAAAAAAGTTCTAGATCTTTTTAAAGATGAATTTAATGGAAAAATTGTTTCTGAATTTATTGGATTAAAATCTAACTAGTAACGCTCTGTGCTCGAAATTCGAGCTTTTTGTGCTTTTAAATTTACATAAAAAATCCGTTTTGTATAATTTATATTAGACTAATATTATACGAAACTTATTTTTTTTTTCCTATGCGTACTAAAATTGATGACAGTTCTTGCGTTTGAAATTTCCTTATTAAAAAAAAATTTATAATTTTTTCAATTATAAAAACGTTTTTAAGTATTTTTGAATTTTATTCCTGTAGCTTAACGCGCTATAAAGAGAGTATAATTTTGCACAGTTGTTACACAAAAAAAGCCATTTACATTCTAAATACAAATAGTGTTCTAATATAATGTTCTGAAAATTTGATGATGATGTATTCTGTATCCTAATTAAAAAGCTTATTCATAGAGCATAATATGTAAATAAATATGTAGAGCATAAGTAAATAAGTTAAGTACTTAGTATTATATTATATTGAAGCTGCCAAAATACAAAATAATAGTTAAGTTGGCAGAAGAAGAAATTTTTTTTAAAATCTCAATTTTAAGATTTATAACATATCTATATTGATGATTTTTTCCTCCCCTTATTCTTTTTTTAAATTTAGTAGCTACATAGGCAAATAAGCACTACATTTCAATAATAAAATCTGAAATTTTTACTACAAATGTATGTACATATACAAAAAATGGTTCTGAATTCTTTACTTTACTTTATATTATACCTATTTGTATAGGAGTGAACTACTCTTTTTACACCTACACCACACCGCCTCTTGAAAAATAGCAGATGAAAGGAGTAGATACTAAATATATTTTTTAAAACATAATCTTAGAAATATAAGAAAAACCATTTGTCAATTTGTAAATTTGAAAAATCCGATTACAGTACATAGCGTTACGCGTATTTTGGTTGCTCTCATGTAAATTCATGTAGGTATCTATTTATTTGTAAATTTTTTGACAGAAATTATACAATTTAAGTTTAAGATTTTTTTTTAGTTGTTTTTTGCGAACATATTATAGGTATTTTCAATTATTTTGAATGTATGTTTTTTTAAAAAAAAATATATTATTTTAAAATATTTTATTTTGAAAACTTAATCGTAGCAACATCAGAAAAAACAATTACAATATTTTTATACGCTTTGACAAATTTTAAAATTTTAAATTCCGAAGTACAGTACGTCACGTATGCTTTCATGTAAATTTATTTACATAACAACTTATTTCAAAATTTTTTGACAGAAACTGAACGCCGTACATGCTGAATTTGGTCGATCCATAAGTAACAAATCATTTTTCTTAAGAAATATTATTTATCAGAAGTCAGTTTTTTATTTTACAAAAAACTTAACAAAAACCAACAACAACATACGATTTAAAAAAAAAAAATTTTTAAGCAAACGAAAACAAAGTACAGTATTTTTTGGTTATAACGACCATGATGGGACGGAAAATATTCGTCGTAATAAACGAATGTCGTTTTAAAAGAATGCTGTGAATTTTGAAAAATTAGTATAAGACTTGAACATTGTAGAATGTGCTGATTCATACAGTACATACAGTAGGTATGTACTTATTTCAAATTTTTTTGACAGAAACTGCATGCCGTACGCGTTTATTCTGGTTGATCTGTTAAGAACACATAATTTTTCTTAAGAAATGTTTTATTTTTGTTTTTTAAAAAAATATAGGTATTTTTAAAAACAATATTATTTTAAAATATTTTATTTTTAGAACAATAACAACATAAGAAAAAACAATAACTTTTTTATATGCTTTGTCAATGTTTAAATTTTAAAAATTCGAGGTACAGTAAGTTATTCTCATGTAATATCATGTACTTAACTACTAATTTAAAACTTTTTGTTGGCAATTATATACCATAAGCGTTAACTTTGGTTAGGCCCAAAGGAACAAATCATTTAAATTGCAAATTATTTTTTTAAGAAAGATTTTTCGTTTTTAATTTTTTGTAAACATATTTTATAACAACTTTTGTTATACATCTCTCAAACGTAATGGCAACTGCAGAATATATTTCAAAAGTCGGTTATTTTATTATTATAAAAACTTAACAAAAAGCAACAACAACGAAGTTTTGCAAAATAATTTTTTCAGAAAAAACAAAAAAAAACTTACAGTACTTTTGGCTTATAACGACCATGAATGGACAGAAAATATGCGTCGTAATAAACGAATGTCGTTTTAAAAGAATGCCATGAATTTTGAAAAATTAGTATTAGAATTAAACATTGTAGAATATGCTAATTTTTGAGCGGACTCTTCGAACTCATTTGCTAGAATTTTACATGATGTTCCAGCTTCAAGCTTATGTATAGTGCTTTTTCTTCTAATGAAATTTTTTTTTGTATTTTTGATACGTTATGTTTTTTCTTTATATTAAAAAATAAATAAGAAAATACTAAATTCATCACGTGCCGTACGCTTTTATTTAGGTTGGGATGTAAGGAAGATTATTTTTTTTTAGAAAGATAATTTTTTTAGTTTTGCAAACATATTGTTGGTATTTTCAATTATTTTGAATATATGTTTTAAAAAAAAATTATTTTAAAAAAATATTATTTTAAAATATTTTATTTTTAAAATTTAATCGTAGCAACATAAGAAAAAGCAATTACAATATTTTTATACGCTTAGTCAATTTTTAAATTTTAAAACTCCGAGGTACAGTACGTCGCGTATGCTTTCATGTAAATTTATTTACATAACAACTTATTTCAAAATTTTTTGACAGAAACTGAACGCCGTACAAGCTGAATTTGGTCGATCCATAAGTAACAAATCAATTTTCTTAAGAAATATTATTTATCAGAAGTCAGTTTTTTATTTTACAAAAAACTTAACAAAAACCAACAACAATATACGATTAAAAAAAAAAAAATTTTTAAGCAAACGAAAACAAAGTACAATACTTTTCGGTTATAACGACCATGATGGGACGGAAAATATTCGTCGTAATAAACGAATGTCGTTTTAAAAGAATGCTGTGAATTTTGAAAAATTAGTATAAGACTTGAACATTGTAGTATGTGCTGATTCTAGAATGGACACTTCGAACTCATTTTCTAAAATTTTATTTGATGTGTCAGCCTCAAGCCTATGTATAGTGCTTTTTCTTCTAATGAAATTTTTTTTGTATTTTTAATGCGTTATTATGATTTTTTTTATATTCAAAAATAAATAAAAAAATACTAAATTAATCACCAAGCAACATAATTAGATATAATAATTTTAAATAACAGAAATATCAATGTAATAAAAAATTTTAATTTTTAGGTAAAATTTAATTCTTTGGCAAAAAGTGTAAAGTTTATTATAATTAAAATTGCACCGAGTTCGTTATAAATGAAAACTACTGTATAAACCAAATGTATTGCTTTCATTTCGAACAGCTCTCATGTAAATTCATGTACCTACCTATTTATTTGTAAATTTTTTGACAGAAATTATACGTCAACTTTTATTTCAGTTGAAGATTATTTTTTAGTTTTTTTTGTGAACATATTATAGGTATTTTCAATTATTTGGAATGTATGTTTTTTTAAAAAAAAAATTTTTTTTAAATATTTTATTTTGAAAACTTAATCGTAGCAACATCAGAAAAAACAATTACAATATTTTTATACGCTTTGTCAAATTTTAAAATTTTAAATTCCGAAGTACAGTACATAACATACCTACTTATTTCAAAATTTTTTGACAGAAACTGCACGCCGTATGCATTTATTCTGGTTGATTCCTAATGAACACATAATTTTTCCTAAGAAATGTAATTTTTTTGTTTCTGCAAACATATAGCAAAAAAAAAAAATACAGTAAAGCTCGCTTATAACGACCATGAAGAGACAGAAAATATTCGTCGTAATAAACAAATGTCGTTTTAAAAGAATTCTGTGAATTTTGAAAAATTAGTATAAGAATTGAACATTGTAGATTGTGCTAATTCTAGAATGGGCACTTTGAACTCATTTGCTAGATTTTTATTTGATGTGTCAGCCTCACCTCTATGTTTATAGATGTATATATGCTTTTTCTTGTAATTAAATTTTTTTTGTATTTTTGATGCGTTATTATGATTTTTTTTTATATTCAAAAATATATATAAAAATACTAAAATAATCACCAACCAACATTATTAGATATATTAAGTTTAAATAAAAGAAATACCAATGTAATAAAAAACTTTCATTTTTAGGTAAAATTTAATTCTTTGGCAAAAAGTTCGTTATAAATGAAAACTACTGTATAAACCAAATGTATTGCTTTCATTTCGAACCGAACTCATTTTTTTCGTTCGCTTTTTAAGATAAAGAAAAAACAAAAACAAAAAAAAAATTTTAAAAAAATTTAAATCTCCTTGCTCATTGAATATTTGAACTAAACAAAAAAAAAAGAAAGATATACATAAGTCGGCGCCTATAATCTTTTGATTTAGATTTAGCTGCGAGTTACAACCGAAAATGAATTACATTTACACAGAAAGTCGGCGCATAATATAAGAGTCATAAGCCTCAACTTTTAACAGTGTGACCGTTAAATTCAAATTTACGTTAAATTAAAGACGGATTTTCACCTGAAAAAACGCAATATTCTAAAAAAAAATATCATTGTCCTATGAAAACAAAAAAAAACCTTTCTTTTGGTTGTTGGTCAAATAGCTTACCCAGAAAAAGGATGTTTATATTTTTATGGGAAAAAATAAGCCGATTAAATATTATGATATGTATTTCCTTCAAACATTTGAAAATAAAACTATTAAAAAAGCTAAAGGAATAAAGAAATATGTTGTCAATTCTTTAACATTAGATAATTATAAAAATTTTTTGTTAAAAAATGAAACTTGTTTAAAAGAAATGAAAATATTTAGATCATACTTACATACAATTTATACACAAAATTTAAATAAAGTAGCTTTAAGTTCATTAGATAATAAAAGTTATGTAATTGAAGATAATTTAAAAACATATGCTTGGGGGCATTATGCCATTGAGCAATAGTTGTAAAAAAAAACAAAACAAAAACAATAAAATTTTTGTTAGCTTAATAAAAAATCACAATTTAAAGATGTTCAAATAAGATAAAAAATATAATACACACATTAAAAGTGTCTTTCAATTTTAATTTTAACATTGATATTAGTTTTGCATATTAACTTTGTATTTAAACCAAAACTATAAAAACTTTTCATATCTAATCAAGAATATTCAACTCAAAACCTATAAAACTTTTTTTCAATTTTCACAGAAATATTAAATCAAGCTTAAACTTTGATAATATTAACTTTGTATTTAAACCAAACTTTAAAAACTTTTCATATTTAATTAAAAACAGTAAGCACAATATCTTAAGCTTATTACTGTTTTAATTTGAAATTTAAACATAACGGATATTCTGACCTCTAAGCATAATTTAAAATAGTCAAAAGCACAAAACTTTTTACTTATCACAATAACTTAGTAAACACAATATCTTAAGCTTATTACTGTTTTAATTTGTTAAAAAACTTTTCATGTCTAATTAAAAATATTCAGCTCAATAGCTTAAGCTTATTTTTTTTAATTTATAAAACTTTCAACTTTCTCGGAAATATTAAATCAAGCTTAAACTTAAATCAAGCTTAAACTTTGATAATATTAATTTAGTATTTAAACCAAACTTTAAAAAACTTTTCATATTTAATTAAGAACAGTAAGCGCAATATCTTAAGCTTATTACTGTTTTAATTTGAAATTTTAACATAACTGATATTTAAAAAACTTTTCATATCTAATTACAAATATTTAGCTTAATAGCTTAAGCTTTTTTTTTTTTTAATTTATAAAACTTTTTTGACTTTAAACTATGGTAATATTAACTTTGTATTTAAACCAAACTTTAAAAACTTTTCATATTTAATTAAGAACAATAAGCACGATATCTTAAGCTTGTTACTGTTTTAATTTGAAATTTAAACATAACTGATATTTAAAAAACTTTTCATATCTAATTAAAAATATTTAGCTAATAGCTTAGGTTTTTTTTTTTTAATTTATAAAACTTTTTTTAATTTTCATGGAAATATTAAATCAAGCTTAAACTTTGATAACATTAACTTTGTATTTAAACCAAACTTTAAAAACTTTTCATATATAATTAAGAACAATAAGCATAATATCTTAAGCTTATTACTGTTTTAATTTGAAATTTAAACATAACTGATATTCTGACAACCAAGCTTAAATTAAATTACTCAAAGACTCAAACTAGTTTAAGCTTATTATTGTTTTAATATTAAATTTAAACATAACTGATATTTTAACTGCTAAGTTTAATTTAAAATACTCAAAACACAAAACTTTTTACTTTTCACAATTTTATTGCATAACTTTAGGAGAACTGGCGAAAAAAGCTCTTCCACCCGCTGAAACGGCATATCCATACTACTTCTATGTTACTTTCCAAAGACGAAATTAACGTCTTAACAGACATATTAGATAAGGAAAATTTTCCATATTCCACTCCAGAAAAAACTCTTAACTTCTCTGAGGTAAAGGTAATAACAAACGGGTACTACTTGTTTTATATTATAGAGATACCTCTAACTTATAAATAAGTTGTAAAATTTTATAATATTGTAAACCAAATTGAATTCGAAAAAAATTTATTGAATAAAAATGAAAAATATGGTATTTTAAACAACTGTAAAATAATTAATTCTATATCAATCTGTAACAAGAACAATATTGTAAATTTAAATACCTCTACTTGTCTTGCAAATTTGTTAGAAAGTAAAAATTCAGCATGTAACGTAATCAATAATCAACATATTCCCACTGTAGAAGAAATATCTGAAGGCATCTTACTTCTAAATCAATTCAGGGGCGTTATCAAAATCGACGACAATCAACAAAATTTTTCTGGTACCTATCTCATCAAGTTTCATAATTCTACAATTTCAATTGGTGAAAATAACACCGAAGAAATTAAAATATTACGTTCTAAAATTGCTTCTGATCAACTGATAAGTTACAGTTCAACAACAGTAATCATATTTATTCTCTTCATAATACTTCTAATCACAAAATTCAGAGCAAAGTTTGTTATTAAAAATAAATCGGAAAGTACGGCAGTACCAGAAAACATCATACCAATAAATGATCAAGAAGATTCCAGTAAAGCATCATTAAACCAACATTACAACCAGACTCACTTCTATCTTCACAGGGAAATCATATTGCTAAGGAAAGTTCCAAAAATAGTACAATAGATCTAACACTATATCACAAGCCAGAAGTTTCAAGAAGGAAATTCTACGATAGCAAACTGTTCAAAATCAAATGAGGACTATTTGAATCTAAGAGTGGAAGAGTTGCCAAAGTTAACTCTAATCTCCTATTCTAAAATTTCTTATAACTTTTTTCATATATCAAAATCATATTTACTTTTATTGCGAGATGCAAGATAAGCTAAAAAGCTTTTAAAATTAAACCCGAACAAAGAACTCTGTTAATTATTTCATAATATCAACTGTTTATTTTATCAATAAAAAAAACTGTACAAAATTCGCTTTGTAAGCATTTTTTTATATTAACGTTTTCAAACAAGAAAGTAGAAGGTAGAGAAAATTGTATTTTTTCAGTCTTAAAAAAACGAAAATCTTTTAATTTATTTTACAACTTTTAACCAGCAACATACTACAGCAGAATATTATGGATAATATTTTAACTTAATATTATGGCATAATATTTTAACTGGCTGTTAATTTAACTTATATATATATACTAGCTGTTGGCCGGTCACAGAATGACGGAAGGTTAATTGAAAGAATAATTTTTTTCTAATTAAGAACTATTTCTAATTTCATTATATACATATACATATATTGAATATTAATACCATATTCTTAAATAAAATCGCAACTGCTACTTTTTGTATAACGCAGATTATGCTTAGATTCTAGTAATAGATACACCAAAAAAAAAAAACAATTGACTCACATAATTTCTTGTTGTATCTTAAAAACTTGAAGATGAATAAGTTACGTGGTCTACCTTTTGTATGTTTTGAATTTGATAAAATGTTGGGGTTCAAGACCCTTCTTGGTCAATTTTTTTTTAAATTTCAATTAATATTAATTTTCTTTTTTATTTAAATGCGTACTAAAAGATTTTAAATTTTTTTATAGGTTTATTTTTTTTCAATAATGACCTATTTCTTCATTTATAAATGTTTTGTATACATATTTTTAAAAAATATTCCTATGCATAGTTTTCGCAACCTTTGTTTAGATTCAAATCGAAATATTTGTTTGTTAACATTCTATTATGTACCTACTTAACATGCTAAAATGTACCTATTTATACGTATGTACGTAAAATTGTATTAAATATTAATTTCTGAATTGAGTTTTGCGTTATTTATAAATTTTGAATTATAAACTTTATTTGGAATTTTTTTTAATATACCGTATTAAGTTAAAAAAATATATATTTGTTTAGCTTCTATGGTGCTGGGTGCATCGAACTCAAGTATTGTACACCCGAAAAAAAAATTAAAAGAGATTATGAGGGACAGATGCAGGGATGAGAGAGAAATGAGGGAACTTTGAAATTACTTATTGCATTGTTGGTTTATTTGCTTTTCAAAACAAAGCAAATCAAGCAATACAACAAAGCGTACATTGGTTATTTCAGATTTTCACTGCAAATAATGAAGACTTAATACACAACGTTCCTGTGAAGCATATTCTTCATAATTTTTATTTACCAAATGTTTTACTATTTATACAAAATTTCCAGAAAATGTTCTGTGAGTTTTAAAAATGCAAATGAACTATTTCATAAACTTTTAAAATAATTTAAATTCGGAAAAAAAATTTATTTAGTTTTGTTTTTGTTTTTTTTTTTATTAAAAATAAATAAAATATTTTTTGGCCTGCTTATGATAATTTATGATATTTTATTTTCTAAAATAAAACACATTCAACAAAACATTAATATTTTAGTTTTTTATAATTGAACACATCCAACAAAACACATTCAATTGAATGGTTTGTGACACCTCATTCTACACAAATATATTAATAATAATAATATATATACAATTTACATATTATATAAAAATCTAGTATTTACGTTAGAGTAGAAAAAGTGTGATATATTTCAACCATCCTTTCACAATGATGGTAGCTGGACCATCTGATTGTGGAAACACAAATTTTGTCTGTAATTTAATCAAAAATATAAACAGTTTGAAATACCCTAATATGGAGAAAATAATATGTTGTAATACAGAGCTCTCTGCTATACCAAAAAAATATGAATTTTCAATCAGTAGAACTCTATAAAGAAATACCAAAAGAGCTTGGTAATAATGAACAAACATTAGTGGTATTAGATGATTTAATGCTAGACGCTGCTAATAAACAAGTTTGTGAGCTTTTTACGAGTACTAAGGGGTCATACCATGGTAATTTATTGATTATTTTATCAAAACCGCATAGTTATATTAGATTTAACACAAGATATTAACGATTTATTTCGAGTTAGAACCAATATATTCTCAAAGAGGTATTGTATTTGTTTTTTTGATACAAAAGATTTACATAATTGTATAAAATATGAAACGATTGAAGAAATACCAACATATATTACATGTACTAGGAAAGTTCAACAAAATTAAATTTCGTAAAAATAATGTTAAATATTGTGATGACGATATTATAAAAACTATTGCTGAAATCGCAAACAATATATCAAATGGCAATAATAAAATATCATCAGCACAAAAATTTAAATTTTTAAGAAAGAGCATTCAGATATGGATATCGATTTTACAAATTACGATTTAGATCCCATGGGACTTTTGTCTCAGTGTTAAGGCCCAGTGGAACTTCTGACATTTTTTAATGGCACTTTTTTCTCACTAAAATGAGTTAAAAGTCCCATTAAAATATTAAATAATTTTGCAAACAATAATCAAAATTTGTCATATATAGGTATAATATAAATGGGATAGTGTCACAATTGCAAAAAAAAAATTCATAGAAAAAATTTTTATATAAGAAAAATAATTAGGAAGGATTTTAGAGTTGGTTTCAAAATCAGGTTTTCAATAATTTGTTTAGCGGGGGTTTGGGGGCGGCAGCCCCCACTATTATAAGATGTTTATTGTTGAAACATCCATGTAAGAAAAAATTTGTTTTTCAACATTTTTTTTTTCGACATTTGTTTTTTAACAATTTTTTTTTCGAAATTTTTTTTTTCAACATTTTTTACACACAACATTTTTTTTTTCAACAATTTTTTTTTCAACAATTTTTCCATTCAATATTTTATTTTTTTCGACATTTCTAATTCGACATTTTGTTTTTCAACATTTTTAATCCAAATTCATTCAATTCCCAAATTACCCATTAATTAAATTTGAATATTCGAAAGAGTCAAAAGGAGGAAACATTTTGAAATTAAAAAACAACACGTGTTACTTATGAAGAAAACAATATTAATTGTACTTTTAAACAAAACTATGTTTCCGAAAAAAAAATTAACAAAATTATTACATTATTAAATATTTTTCATTACAAAAACAAAATTGGGACTTCTGACCCACTCAATGAGCCAGAAATCCCATGTGACTTTTGATTTTGGTTTTTTGGGACTTCTGACTCTTTTTAAAGAGCCAGTACACCCATGGGTCTTCTGACATGTCACCAAACAAATAGAATTGAATGTTCATGATTTATTCAGATATGGTACAATCATCTGCTTTTGGAAGTAGCAAAGTACGTGCATTAAGAGTTATAAAAATAGAAAATTGCAGAATACCTACAAATATTGAATTTGAAAATGTTCAATACATACCTATAGAAAAAAATAGTTTTGAAACAATAACGATTAAAATTTGCAATCAATAATGCAATAGAATAAATTTTGTTTCCAGTTACTATCCAACAAAAATTGTTTTACACTTTAACAAGCATTGATTGCCCAAGAACAATATAAATACTACTACTCAAATATGATATCATATCAAACATGGAAAGAGCTTAAGTGAGATATTATTCCTCTCAAGTAGGTGGAGGAATCGACGATATTGGACCTTTATTACAATTTCATCCAGCTATTCAAAGAGGTCGTGGTTTTGGAAATACATTCGGAAGTTAAATTCTTTATTTAAAGCCAGTTTTTACATCAGGTTGGGACTTAATTAAAAAAGAAAATGTGACCACAAGTAAAAATATTTTGAATGATATAGAATCTGGTGCAAACATAGAAGAAGCTCTAACTGATCTTAGTATAGGTGCAATGAAAAATTTCAGTAGTAGTTCAATCAGTAGTTCATCAATTGCATTTGATGTATGGTGGAAAACGAAAAGCCATTAAAATACGAAGCGGTTTAAAAAGACAAGCAGTTCTAAAAATACACATTTAAAGACGAAACGACGAAAAAAGTAAAGTAAAATCTCTGATATATTCAATTAAATATAGAGTGTATGAAATCTGAACTTGATCTGTTTGGTAGCATAAAATCCTTTAGTTTCTTTAGAGACTTTTTTCTATTTTTCAATGATTCAGACGAAAGCTGTTTAAAAATGCTCGAAGCTGCATTATACATGAAAAATTTAACAATTAATCCTAACATATTAATAGCACATAATACTGTTTTAGAAAAGGCTAACGCAAAATATTTTTATATGAGAAGTGAAATTAAAACATTTACAATTCCAGCTAACACATCTATTTATTTTTTTTATTTTATTTTATTTTATTTATTTATTTATTATACTGCTTAACACAAAAAAGCATACAAATAACAATTAAAATTATACAATTAAAATCAATATAAATAAAAAATTACATATTTGACTAATTATAAATAAGTTCAAACTAAAATTAAAATTAAAAGTTAAAAATTATAAACTTTACATTACTACAAGAAAAACAAAACAAAAATTATCCTAATAATAGCGATTGTATAATTTTTGTTTTTGGGAGTGTTTTGAAAGTGTAAAGTCAATATAATGTTTATGTTTGTTACCTATAATAAGCATTCTATTAATAGGTTCGAATTTGCCATAGTTAGTCCTATGATTATTAGTTTTAAATAAATTGCAAGAGCGAAGGCGTTGAAGATTTCTAATAATAATTTTACTAGAAATTAAATTAGATTTAACGTTACCCTTGACAATTTCTGTAATAAAAATGACATCAGAAACTTCACGTCGAAAATTTAAAGTACACAAATCAATTAATTTTAGCTTTTGTTCATATGGTGGTAAAATAATGGGATTCGACCATGGCAAATGGCGTAAGGCAAATCTAAGAAAATTTTTTTGTATTGCCTCAATACTATAAATGTGTACCATATAAAACGGAGACCAAACTTGACTAGCATATTCCAAGTTCGGTCTTACCAGACAAGTGTACAACGATTTAAGAACATAAGGATCTGAAAATTCCTTTGCAGAACGTTTAACAAATCCCAATAGTGAATTAGCTTTATTTATAATATTATTATAATGGGTTTTAAAGCTAAGTTGGGAATCGAAATACACCCCTAAGTCCTTTATTGAGCTAACTTTAGGTAAACTAATACCATCTAAGTTATAATTGAAACAAATAGGACTAGATCGACGTGTATAAGATATCAATGCGCATTTATTTACATTAAGTAGTAAACAGTTATTAACGCACCAATTGTTAAAATTTTGAAGATCATTCTGCATAAGGATGGCGTCATTATAAGATGTAATTTTTTTTAAAAAGTTTCATATCATCAGCAGAAACTTGAAGCTCGCAATTAGAAATCATAGAAGAAACATCATTTACAGATAAGATAAAAAGTAGAGGGCCAAGGTGGCTACCTTGTGGAACTCCCAAATTTGCCACGAAAGGTTCTGAAATCACATTTTTAAATATAATACTATAGGAGCGATCACATAAATAAGAATGTATCCACTTAAGGAAAAATAGTGGAAAACCACATTTTTCAAGTTTTAGTAAAATAATATTATGTGGCAATAGATCAAATGCTTTACTAAAATCAGTATAGACAACGTCTGTTTGAAATCCTTCTTCCATGTTATTAAAAAGACTAGTAAAAAAGCCTGTCGGACGACAGGTATAATTTTAATTTCTCTTTTTATATATATTCTTTTTTCCTGCTATTGCGCTACTGAATCAATAAAAGGAAATTCGTTACCTAAAGAACATTAAGTTAACATTATAATAGTTTGTTTTAGTTTTGTAAGTGATAATAAAATAGAAGTATGCATACTAAAGTGCAAAAATTATTAAAATTTTCTGTATCTACCTGTTAACAGATTTCTCATACGTTTTGATTTTTTTTTTTCTGTTCATAATTTACATTTTATCAGTTTCATTTTTTCTCTCTCCTTTGTATGTAAGAATTTGTAATTAGAAGTATGTTACATTACATGTGTCAATAACACTTAACATTAACATAATTAAAGAGCAGAAGCATCTTTTATTATATTTATAAAAAATTTTCTGTATCTACCTGTTAACAGATTTCTCATACGTTTTGATTTTTTTTTTCTGTTCATAATTTACATTTTATCAGTTTAATTTTTTCTTTCTCTTTTGCATGTAAGGATTTGTTATTAGAAGTATGTTACATGTGTGAATAACACTTAACATTAACATAATGCAACAGTAGCAGCAGTTTGTCTTTTATTATATTTAGACGTATGTATTTTCTTAAAGACTTCTTATTCTTATACGTTTTGATTTTTGTTTTCTTATAAAAAATAAAAACTACAAACTGTAGTTAGTTATTAGTTCTGTAAAATAAAAGTATACATACTGAAATGTAAAAAATAGCTTTGTACGTTTTTATTATAATTTTCTGTATCTACCTGTTAACAGATTTCTCATACGTTTTGATTTTTTTTTTTTTCTGTTCATAATTTACATTTATCAGTTTTATTTTTTCTTTCTCTTTTGTATGTAAGTATTTGTAATTAGAAGTATGTTACATGTGTGAATAACACTTAACATTAACATATTGCAACAGTAGCAGCGTCTTTTATTATATTTATAAAAAATAAAAACTACAAATTAAAGTTAGTTATTAGTTCTGTAAGTGTATTTAAATAAAAGTAGACATACTGAAATGTAAAAAATTTCTTTAAACGTTTTTATTATAATTTTCTGTATCTATATGTTAACAGATTTCTTATACGTTTTAATTTTTTTTTCTTTCTTCTGTTCATAATTTACATTTATCAGTTTCATTTTTTCTTTCTCTTTTGAATGTGAGTATTTGTAAGTATAAGTATTTTACATGTGTGAATAACACTTAACATAACATAGGGCACGTTGGTCAGCAGCAGCGGCAGCAGCAGCAGTTTGTCTTTTATTATATTTAGAAGAGATGTGGTTTCAACTAGATTAGTCACCGTAGATTTTTGTTTTACAAAGCCATGTTGGTTATCTATTAAAAGATTCCTACAATGATTATAAATTGAATCCGTTATAATTAATTTAAATAATTAAGGAATTGAAGATAATTTAGCTATTGGGCGATAGTTAGTGATTTCATTTTTAACATTCTTTTTGTGAATTGTCCTGATATAAGAAATTTTCCAAATAGGAGGAAAATATCCGGAATTTAATGAATTTTTAAAGAGTAATTTTAAAAGCGTAGTGAGAATGTTAGAACACTTGCTCAAAATTATTTCTGGTATACCTCTGGTCAAGGAAAAGTATTATCACCCAGTTTATTAAATAGCTGGAAACTATTTGTTCATTAATATTAATGTCAGTAAGAGAAGTTTTTTGATATGTGTTCATATAGGAGAAATAATTTTCATTTGGCGTAAAAGAAGAATCACTATATGAAGTGCTAAAAAACTCACGAAAATATTTCGAAACAGTTGAAGGATCATTACTAGAAAGAGAATTGAAATTCATAAATGTTGGGTAATCATCACATTTACGTTTAGAGTTTAAGAATTTCCAAAATTTTTTCGGACCAGACTTTAACTTAGTTGCCATTAAGTTAATGTAACTATTATAAAGTATTTCAAAAGAAGTTTTAAAATTCTCAAACAATATGACAAAATTATTAAATTCATTAATATCTTTTGTTTTTAGATATTTACGCCAGGCTTTGTTTTTCTTATTTCTGAGAGATCTAAGCTCCTTTGTGAACCATGGTGGACCAGAGTTAGAACATCTGTTTTTTGAAATAGGAACAAATTGTGTAAAACCTTCGAACATTATTTTATAAAACCTAATTGTCATTTGATTAAGGTCTATATTATTAAATATAGACGTGAAGTCATAGGTGTTTAAGAAATTTACTAGTCCGGGAAAGTTGGTTTTATTGAAATTAAACCTATAAGAATCTGCTGCTTCATGATTTATGGAATTAATCAAACAATAAGTAAAATTTATTGAAGGGTGATAGGGGTCCAACGCAACAAGCGGTAACACCGATTCACAGAAAATAATATTATTCCAATCAGAAGTAAATATTAGATCCAATTGTTTATCTTTAAAATTGCGGCAATGGGAAACCTGTTGTAAATCGTTGGTATTTAAACCATAAATAAATTGAGAATCAGGTTCATTCACTGAAAAACCAGCAATCAGAAAAGATTCTTCGTCATGATTGATCCAAGTTATATTAGGGAGATTAAAATCTCCACATAAAATGAACTCATCATTAGGACCAGAACTACAGCAAATCGATTCTATTACATTTAAAAGAGTAATATAAATATTCTAACATATCATTGGATAATATATTTATAGGGCAAATAACAAATGCTCTTGTATTTTGTATGGTTGATAATGAAAATTTTAATTGTAAAAGATCAAAAAATCCATACCATTTCGATTATCAAAATGTCGCGCAATTTCAATTATATGTGAATGGAGTGCCTACATCCAATTCTGCAATTGAAACAATTTTTACATTAAATAACAATTGCAATTCTCGTGCATATTTAAAATTATTTAACGGAACAGGTATACATTATACACAGGCATACATTTATTCTGATAAAGGGCATCAAATATCAAAAGAACTATTTTCAAAAGATTATACTATACTAACTTTTGATTTATCACTAGATTGTAACGGAATTAAAATATAAATTTTTTTTTAAATAAAGAAATTTAAAAAGAACAGACATTGATAATTACTCCTTTCGTCCGATAACGAAGAAACAACAAACAGTTTAATAACGTTACTTTAAAAATTCGATATAGTCTCAACAAATGGAAAACTAAAAAGCTGAATTTCTGACAACATATATAAGGGGAAATACTCGTCTAATTGATGTTTCTCATTTACAAATTAAGGAATACAATTCAGATAGCAATTGACAACTTTGTATGGCAGGTGCCCGAAAATGGGGCCGTAACATTTTGAATCTCCATAAAAGTGCTCGATTCATTATACAACTAACCGTGTGTAATTTTCATCCTCGTAGTATAATATAGTTTTGAAGAAGTTCATATTGGTGCAAAAAAGTTGTATGGCAGCCCCCCGAAAATGGGACTGTAACATTTTGAAACTCAATATAAGTGCGCGATTCATTATATAACTAACCATGTGTAATTCTCGTCTTCCTGGTATAATTACTTTAGAAGAAATTCGTATTAGTTTAAATAAGTTGTGTGGCAGTTCCCCGAGCCTTGGCCTGGTCTTAACCAAAAAGAACAGGGAACCTCAAAAATGTCCAAAAAATGTGTGTGAATTTCAAAACTCTAGCTCTATTTTTCAATTCTATCTCTTTTAAAATATTCAGCCATTTGCTTAAAAAAATCTTTGTGTTCTTTTTTGCTTATCTTAAATTTTGTTTTTAACTAAGCAACATTTAAATCATATGAAATCGCAACTCGAAAGATTTCTTATCTACAAAAAAAAAACACAAAAAAAAAACATAAAACAAAATCATACAAATTCATGTTGGTACAATTGCAGCAAAATTTCAAATTTTTATATTAAAATATTGGAGTTAAAAAAGTTAGTTGTTCCAGAGCTACCCGAAGTTTTGGTCCGATCTTAACCACAAAAAATAGGAAACCTAGAAATTGTTTGAAAAATATTTTGTAAAAATTTCAAAACTGTAGCTCCTTTAGTTTTTCAGTTATCGTGCTGACACACAGGCGGACGGAAGGACGGACGGACAGACAGACACGAATAGCTACATCGATTTATTTGTTGATTCTGAACCGATACGTTCCCTTGACACTATATCTAGCTCGTCTAGATCGATGCGTTACAAACGGAGAAACAATTTTAATATACCCGATGTCATATATGTATGCACCGGTATAAATACAACGAATGTTTCAATGGGGAAGGTTCCCAAATTTTTTCTTAGTTAACTTTTGATGAATCTGCCCATCTCCTTCGTGTCCCCACTTTTCCATTTTTTTTGGTTATAGGAAATCGATTGTGAACTCCACCAAAATTTGGAATTTCACCCCTAATTTTATTGTCTAAGCAAAAATGGTAAAAACTAAGAGACACTTTCTTCAATTTAAAAAACCCCTTTCAAATTTTAGAAAAATCTCTAGCATTTGTTAGCTCTATCTAAAACGGTGTAAAAGTTTTGTAAACATGCGGACCGACGGATGGACGGACATAGCGAAAGTATATAGGCACATTTTTACAAAATTTTTTGAAAATGTGCTAAAAATGGAACAGAATCAAATTCAGATGTTGTTGAAAATCAAAAGGGTGAACCTTCGCAAAATCTTTTGCTAAGTTAGAATTGTTATATCTATTATTTAGATAAAAAACAAACAACAAAAATACAAATTGAATTTATTATTAAAGACTTCACTGCATCAATAATTTTTCACCGTCATCACAAAGTCATTTGTTACATTAATTATTTGCCGTGGTATGCCTTTTATCAAGAACTTCCAATCAACCAACCCAAATTAAACATTAACATTTAATCATAATGGCAAACTAAAAAAAATACATTGCAACTAGATCGGTCCACCCTCTTTTCTCTGAATACAAGCTGTGATGTCATACAACAAAAGCTGAACAAGAACTTTGGTAATAAAGCTGCTGCACATTGTATTTTCAAATAAAATAAAAATAATTTCTCTCAATACAAGCTGTGATGTCATACAACAAAAGAGCTGAACAAGAACTTTGCTAATAAAGCTGCTGCACATTGTATTTTCAAATAAAATAAATATTACAAAGTAAATTATATGTTCTTGAAAATACAAAATATAATTTTTAATATTCTGAAAAAAAAACAAAAAAGTGCAACAATTTTAGAAATATATAAGTATAAAAATTAATCAATGTTCTCTAATAATTTCATTAAGAAATATTTCGTCATGTCAGCACAGTATCCAAATGAACCTTTTGAACACCTAATTAGAAATTGTCCAATTTTACAATTAGAGACAGAGCTGGAGCTATTTCAACCAATTGCCTTGGGCAAGTTACCGTGCCAAGTGTACCGCAGCCAGTAGAGTCAAAAGAAGTAGTAAAAAGCCCCAGACTCATGTCGCCAGAGCCCAAAATAGTGGGAGTAGTAGAAAGCCCCAGGCACCTGTCGCCAGAGCCCATAAGAGTGTGAGTAGTAGAAAGCCCCAAACCCTTGGCGAAGAGTCTGCAGGAGTGCTGGTAGCGACAAGCCTTTTCTGCTATGAGAGAATGCCCAAAACTTTTTCACCAAAGACAACAGAAGCAGGAAGGAAATGCTTCTCTGCTTTGAAAGAAAAGCCCCCTACACATAAAATCATCTGCAAAGTAACAAAAACAAATATGAAATAAAAAGCAAAAAAAAAATTTTTAAATAAAAACGAAAATATTGAATTTTTAAATATATTTTTATTTTAATTTTTTTTTATTTACGCAATTTTGTCTTAACTCTTAATAGGAATTAACTCGAGAAGAACCATATTCCAGAAACGCTCTGGCATAAAAAAGTTATACTGCCAGTAAGTGGTTCCTTCATTCTACGAATTTGAACGGTGCAGCCTAAAATGATCTTAGGGCATTGAGGATGTCTAAAAATGATGCCTAAGTTAAAATAAAATAAAAAAGAATAATGAAAAATATAGATAATTTAAAAAAAAAATTTTCAAAACTACTTTCCATTTTTACTATTAAAATATTTTTTACTGTGTAGTAGAAGCAAAAATAATATAAACATAAAGAGGTCGCACATAGTAATAAAAATAAAGAATGTTGCGGTAAACTTTGATTTATAGTAACATGTTTCAAACTTCATAGTAAAGAAGGAATTTTTTATGTATTTTAATTTAACTAGAAAACCCCTTTTTTTGATAAGAAAGTATTTTAACTCTTTTAACATTAGATACATCAAAAAAATATTAGCAAAAACACTTACATAAAGACACTTAGATAAATAACAGAAGCCATAAGAAAGCTAAAGACAAACAAAGCTGAAGCAATTAATGGCATACCAGCTGAACCGGGGAAATTACATCTGCCAGAATAATTAAACCAATAATAGAAAAACATGGCAAAAAGAAGAAATTTCAGAAAAATGGAAAATTGGAATAATTATTAATTCCGCAAGAAAAGAAAATTAACAATGTAGAAACTGGAGAGGAATAATAGTGCTGAACAGTGTAACAAAGATTATAGCTCTAATAATATATGCCAGAATAGTAAAAAAACTAAACAGCTACATGAGAGATGAGCAAGCGGTCTTTTGACATAACCGAGGGTGTACCGAACATGTCAACACACTAAGGTTAATAGTCGAACAGTCGGTGGAATGGAGCAGCCTACTATATGCAACATTCATAGACTTCGAGGGTGCTTTTGACACAGTTAAAAGAAGCGCGATATGGGCTTCACTAAAGAAACATATAATCCCAGCAAAAGTCGTAGGCATGATAAAAGCCCTGTACAACAATGCCAAAACAGTTGTAAGACACAATGATAAGCTGAGTATTCCAATCACAACAACAATAGGAGTTAGACAAGGATGCCCCTTATCGCCACTGTTATTCATAACAGTGCTCGTGCATGAGAGAAATAACAGCAATTCGTAAAGGAATCAGATGGCAACTCTCACAGAAACTGCAGAGCCTGGAATATGCGATGACATTGTTCTACTAACCCACTCAGCAGAGGAAATGTAGACCACCGTCAATAAATTAGCAGAAAAAGTTGGCAAAATAGGCTTGAAAATAAACATTAACAAAACCAAATGTTTTAGAATAAACAACACAAGCCAAGTACCACTACTCATACACAATACCCCAATATAAGAGGTAACAGAATTTGAATACTTGGGAAGCATAATAACAAAAGATGGTCATGCAAACAGTGGCATAGAACACACAATAGCAAAAGCTAGAAGTGCCTTCGGAAGGCTGTGGGCAGTATGGAAATCAACACACATAGCACGTGGAACTAAAATAAGAATCTTCGAGGCATGTGTCAAATCCATAATACTATATGGAAGTGAAACATGGCTTACAAGCCATGATACATCTTGATACATCAAGAAATAAAATACAAAAATTACAAGGATTCATGAATAAATGTCTAAGAATAATATGTCGCATATTCTGGCCTAGACGAATAATAAATGAAGAACTGTGGGTAATGACGAGGCAAGAGCCGATATGGATCCAAATTAGAAAAAAGAAGTGCACGTGGATTGGTTACATTCTAAGGCGGCCAACAATACCAGTAGCACGCCAAGCCCTAGATTGAAACACGCAGGGTAGAAGAAATGTGGGAAGACCAAGAGCAACCTGGAGGAGACCAGTCTAGAGAGAATGTGGCCTATCGGGAAAAACATGGTCCGAATCAAAGAGGTTAGAGCTAAACAGTGACAGTTGGAGAGGCTATGTGAAAGCCCTAGGGGAATAAAAAGGAAAAAAAAAAACATTAGATACCTAATACTGTCATGTTGAAATACTTTGTAATACCGAGTTACTTTAGAAATTTTATTAATACTTCGACAAATATGTATTTAAACTACGTTTTGTATAAATATTGCTAAAAAAAATCTAAATTCAGGTTTTTAAAAACTAATTTTCGAACGCGTTACCGATTGGATTAGTAAGAAACTAAAAGCTTATCTTTTTAAAACTTTAAAATTTTTCTGAATATCGTCCCTACCTTTTACAATTTTAACAAAAATATTAATATAAATGGAATTTTTTTTTTTTATATTTGCCTCTATATTCTATTTCAAATACATATCTCTTGCTGTTTTATCAATACAATTGATTATCGAATAACATTGTATGAAAATGAATTGTGATGTGACATAGCTAAGTCTCGCTAACATATTTGTGTATTAGTAGTAGTTTGATTGGTTATCCTTTAAATATATAATTCAAAATATTTCAATTTATGACTCATCTTTTTGTAATATTTGAAATAAACAACGAAAAACACCACATTACTGATAAAATGTCTTTTTTAAGTTTTGTTTTTTTTTTGCATGTAACCTACTACGATAATATTATTTTTGTTTTGTGAAAATATAAAAAATCTTTGAAAAAATAATAGTCGCGTTCAGAATACACTGAATGTTGTACCACTACACTGAATGGCACCACTGTATCATCTAGTGCTATATTATTGTACTGAACAATTTGCAGCAAAATTAAATAAAATTTGATTTTGAGTGATTTTTGGTACATTTTTTTTTATTTAAATTATATGAATTATGGACAAAATGTAAAATTTCTATGGTATTCAAAAGCGTTTCTTTAATTCCATTTCTATCTTCATTATTTTTTTATTTAAAATATTATAAAATTCAAATTTTTAAAATGATTCAAATGCGTATGTTGTTTTTAATATTATATTTTTAATTTTTAATCAATTTTTATTTTTAATTTTTAATCAATTTTTATTTTTAATTTTATAAGAAATGCTTTTCTTTTAAAAATTATCAGAAAATCTTGTAAACAAACATTTTTTACAGTAAAATGTAAACTCTTAAACGCCATTTGAAATTCGCTGCACAATAAAATTCTTTCAATAGAAAATTTTATCGAGCGTTGGACTGTTCTTCTAGCGCTAGATGTTAAAATTTTTTCTGTATAAGACAAAGTACAATTTTATTTAAAATCACTCACATTTAGTTCGATTTTAGTCTTACACAACGAAATCATATTGTACATAATTGATTTGTCATTTTATAAAACGTCAAAATTTGGAAATGCTCTATTTGTATGTATGTTAAAATATTCGAACAATCAAACCATTCTTTGACTTTATTTCAGTTAAAAAATAAAAAGAAAATCAATTTTTAATTCACACTGTCAAGCGTGAGTTTATATGTAGTGTAGTTCCAAATTTAGACATTTTATAAGACGACAAATCAATTTTACGATAATATGTTTTTGTTGTGTAAGACTAAAATCGTACTAAATGTGAGTAAAATTAAATAAAATTGTACTTTTGTTTTACACAAAAAAACATATTGACAGCCGTTATTAGTCTTCAACAACGAAAACATTTCATAGAATTAATTTGTAATTTTATAAAACGTAAAAATTTTGAACTGCTCTATTTGTATTTCAAAACATTCAAACAATCAAAGCATTTGTTGACTTTATTTCAGTTAAAAAATTTAAAACAAAACATTTTTAATTCGCAATTGTCAAGTTTATGTTTATAAACCAGTTCTAAAATTTGACGTTTATAAAATTACTAATAAATTATATGATGATATAATAAAATAATTATATACATATAGTATTCACGTAGAACAAAAAAGTTAGACAAGTTTTTTTATTTCGTAAAATCAACTTTATCGTATTTTAGTTTATTTTTTTTTTAATTTTTAGTTTTTTTTATTTTTTTGTTTGTATGTCAATCGATGTGTGTACATTTGTATATATTTCTTCTCTTTTTGTTTTTTTTGTATGTATATCATATCAATCGCTGTATCATGTATGTACGCAGTTTGTGTATATTTTGATTACAAAATAAAAAAAATATTGATAGGAAAAGAAGAATGAAATTTCTTTTTTTGCTTTATATATTTTTACTTGCATTATTTCAAATCTTTCAAATCGTTAGAAAATAATTCCATAAATTGTCTTCTAATGTACCTATGAATTTTAAATTTTCGTTAGTTTAAAATAGGTATGTCAATTTTTTTATAGTTATTAGGTTTTTAACTAATAAACAAATATAATTAAAAATTTTTGTTTATCTAATGGAAAACCTGTTTTATTATTTAATTTACTATTCTAAAAAGGAAAAGGCCGGGTAAAATATATTATGGAAAAGTATATGAACTTTCAAAATTAATATTCCATTCGGCATAAAAAACCCTTTAAGTATGTAAATACACATTATAAAATGTACCTACGTATGTATGTATTTTGCGATGTCTTTTGTTCTGCCGGAATCATAATCAAAAAACCCACTAATTTACTATTATAGTATTGCCTTCTAATGGCTATTTCATCGAATACCAATACAGCCAACCTTTCAATTAAATCTTTTTCTGAGAATATAATGCCTTACTCATTTATATTTTTGTCGTTAAGACCTATATTTAAATGTTTGATGGGGATCCATCTATTAAGGGAACTAAAATGAGACAAATTAAGCTTTACTACATTTCCCAACAATTTGTAACCCTTTTGGTGAAATAAAATGAATATTTATTCCTACGTTTTTTTCATCTTCGGACCATTTACTAACACTTTTAAAATTCATTTTTAAAAATTGTTTGGCTTCGTTACGCAATTAAAACTGCCTATTAATAATGCTACATAAAGATAAATCCTGTTTTTCTTTTTTTAATTTTTCCCTTAACTTTTTATTTTGATTTTTTAAGTAAATAATGTATTTTTTTTAAATTAAATTTTGTTTCTTAAAGAAAGCTAACCTTTTAAGAACTGTCGAATACTTTTTTAAATAAAAATTTGCAGTCCTCTAAAATTTCAAACAATCCCTGCAAAAACAACTTTTTTCATCTGACGAGACAGTTTAAAAATTTTCAAAAAGTACATTCAAATTTCTTATATTTTTGTTAGAATAGCATTTAGTGCTTGAATAATTATTATTTATTTTCAAAAGTTCCCTGTATTCTAAAAAAAAGAAATCGTCCAAATGTAGAAAGAAATACATATATACAAAATACACATAAATACATCGATTCACATACAAATAAAAAAAACAACAATAAAAATATTAAATAAATTTTTTTAAAAAGAAATCGTTCAACTTGATAAGGATATATAATCAATTGTACATACATCGATTGACAAACAAACAAAATAAAAAGAAAAATCGGGAGGAGTGTAGTAGAGTAGACTGTGTCAACTCTGGGATACCCGTATCACCGTAACATATACATTATATCATCGGTTAATTACTTTCGACAAAATTTCAAACATACAGCTTTATTAAGTGTAGCGGAATACTCATATAAAAGAAGGAGTTGTATGGAAGCTACTCGAACCCTCTGTAGTAGACCAACCAAATTTTGCAGAAACCTTGGCCATTATACTAAACTATTTTTGGCAAAATTTCAGACACCCAGCTTCATTAGGTGGAGAGCAATGCTCATATATGCTCATATAAAATAAGAAGTTGTATGGCAGCTATCGAACCCATTGCAGTACACCAACCAAATTTTTGATTTTACTATCTATATCAAAAATACGGTCATCTTTTTACGATAATGGGGTGATTTAAAATCAACAAAATTAACTAACATTTTTTGTTCTAGATGAATACTTTATATATATGATTTCTTTATGATGATATGTTGTTATTGTGTAAGACTAAAATCGTACCAAATGTGAGCAAATTTAAATAAAATTGTACTTTTGTCTTACACTTTTTTTTCGAGTATTGCCATTATTTTGAAGTATATTTATAATAATTTTGATTAGCTTTGAAGAAATTCATATTGGTGCAAAAAAGTTGTATGACGGCTCCCCGAAGCTCGGGTTCGATTTTCAAAAACAAAAGGAAATCTAGAAATTGTCTAAAAATTACTTTGTGTGAATTTCAAAATTCTAGCCCGGACGGACGGACGGACAGACACACAGCTAGATCGATTTACTTTTCGATGCTGATCCGATACGTACCCTTCACACTATATTTAGCTTTCCTAGATCAAGGTGTTACAAACGTAGGAGCAATTTTAATATACCCGATCCATATATGCACGGGTATAAAAAATTCATATTAAAATTCTAAGAAGCTTTAGTATTAAATATATGAACTTACATCTATACTTATATACTTATCCATATAAGAATACTAGTGTTAAAACACAATTGTATTGTAACAATTTTTGATAATATAGTTCGTTTAAGTTTTTTGTTTTTGCTTTTTACATTGAAAATAAATTTTTTTGTAGTTATGTTTTATATAAAAGTATAGTTGTGTGCATTCTCGATGATCTTATACAAAGTTTACAAACATTTGGCATCATATTTACTAAACTAAATTGCACCATGTTGTAGTACGTACTAGTACGTACATTTCATGATACATTTGTTTGTTCTATATGCGACATTTTATAGTTTACGTTATTTTTGGTAGAAGTTAGCTGATGAAAATAAAAATGTTTGCGTTTTCTTTTATACTTTTTAAAATAAACTTTGTAGAACACCCGTAAATTACATTTAATTATTTATTAAATTAAACAATGTGCATAATTTTTTTAAAGTGTATTTCTTTGTCTAAAAAGCACTGATTATATCTATATAAAAATGAATAATTGAAAATGTTTTAATTAAGAAGCAAAAGCATCATGAACCCACCAGCGTAAAAATCTATAGTAGGGTGGGTAAACTCTTGAAAATTTGAAAATTTCATTATTATAATTATTTATGTAGTCGAATGGACATAGAAAATATAATTTTTTATTGTTCATCTGAAAAGAAGGATTTCAATATAGATCAATTGAGAAAAAGGTGCAGATGGCTAGGAAAACGCAAACTCCCTAATGGAAAGTACCAGTTAACAACTACATACATATATTAAAAACTGGGTTGCTTTATAAAGTTAAAAATAGTAAAAATTTAGTAAACTTTATGTTTTTCTTTTACATCCAAATCGTACAGAACTATAATTTTCACAAGATCATCGTTTTTCTGCTTTTAATCTGTATATATTTTTTTCTGGAACTGTAATCACCCTGTAAACATTTGTTCTTCGGAAATTTTTGTACAGAATATTCAAAAAGTTCTCTTAATTTTTTTTAAATTAACTATTATGACTATATAGTCAAAGGGTATAATAAATTTGCCATTACGTTTGTGACACAGAGAAGGAGGGGGGGGTAGATATAGACCCAAGTGTATGGATCGGATCAGAATCGAAAAAAAAATCGATTTAACTATGTATGTCCGTCCGTCCGTCTGTCCGTCCGTCTGCCCGTCTGTCCGTCTGTCCGTCTGTCCGTCCGTCCAAACGATAACTCAAAAACTAAAGGAGCTAGGAACTTGAAATTTTCACAAATTCGTTTTATAGCAATAGCCGCCATCGCTATTTAAATGCAGCCATTTTGGTCAATGGGTTCGGGTAGCTGCCATACAACTTCCTTTTTTATATGAGTATTTCTCTGTACCTATTACAGCTACGTATCTGAAATTTGGCAAAAGTAGTTTAGTTTTATGGCCAAAGTTTTTGCAAAATTTGGTTGGTCTACTGCAGAGGGTTTGAGTAGCTGCCATACAACTTCTTATTTTATATGAGCATTACTCTGTACATATTGAAGTTGGGTGTCTGAAATTTTGCCAAAAATAGTTTAGTGTAATGACCAAGGTTACTGCAAAATTTGGTTGGTCTACTGCAGAGGGTTCGAGTGGCTGCCATACAACTCCTTCTTTTATATGAGCATTACACTACACCTGATAAAACCTGTTATGTTTGAAATTTTGCCAAAAGTAATTAATGCTTATAATAATAATATAATGTTTATATAACGGTCATACGGGTATCCCAGAGTTGACACAGTCTACTCTACTACACTCTTCCTCGTTTTTTATTATAATCTAATTTAATTCCTTTTACTTTACAAGCTTTGAATCGCTTTGTTTATCAGAAGAAAATGCTTAATATGCATAGTTTGTTAATCCACCGCTAACAAATTCCTTTATGTAGCTGTCAGAACCATATGAGTCTAATTCATTAGTCATATCCGCGATAAAATTGCCTAAAGGAGGTTCATATTCTTCTTTTGACACATAAATAACGGAATTAGTGTCATAATTTAAAACTCCTTCTTGTAAATTTTCCAAATATTCATAAAATTTTAAACGAGCTTGTGCAGTTTTATAACTTGCAATACATACGTTTACTGTACGCAATGGATCTAAATCTTCAGTTTTATATTCGCAGTTAACTAAAACCGTGTCAGAATTGATTATCATTATGTGCAATACGTCTTTGCTTGGATTTGTCAATAAAGAATAAAAAGTAACTGGACTTTTTATTTATTTCCGATTTTGTCTGGTTTTCCCGTGAACCAAATTTGCCCCAAAAAGAGTTCAATATGAGTTTACTGCCTGATCTTTTTCCAGGGTTTTCGTAAATATTTTTTGGATCAAAAAAAATTTTTTCTTGTTGGAAAAATTGTGTCAAATAATTTTGTTTTAATTCTACTCCTTTGCTATATTTAGGCCATCCTGAAGCTTCCTGTTTAGTTTTAAGAATTTTGTCCATCATTTTGGTAAAAAATTCGGGTTCGCCGTTGTCTGTGTGATATTGTTGTACCTTGTAACTTCAAATTTCTTAAATATCAATTATTTTATTTGTTTTTACAGCTTATACTACTTCATTTATAACCCCAGTTCCTGACAGAGTTCTTTCTTTATCAGAATGAAGACATTCATCTTGATATGTTTGAAGACATTCATCTTGATATGCAACAAATCGCAAACATTAATTTGTTATTTTGTTTTATTGGAAAAGCTGGATAAATCAAATCAGTTGGTGGAAGAATATTTTTATACCCTACACCTATAGAATAGGTAAAAGGGTATATTAACTTTGGTATGGTGTTTGTGACCACCTAAAGGAAGCGAGCTAGATATGAAACAGTATATATATTTGTGATCAGCGCGACCTCCTGAGTCGATATAGCCATGTCCGTCCGTTCGTATATCCGTCCGTCCGTAGGCACAATAACTCAAAAAATAATTGAGCTATCTTGATGAAATTTGTGCTGTAGGTTACTAGGACTTAAAGTATTATATTTTTAAAAGGCTACGAGTTTTACCGTAAAACATATTATGTATAATATTTTATAAATGAAAAACAAAATTTTTTTTTAATAAACGATTACATTCCTTTTTTCTAATTTTTATTACTTATTTTATTGAATTATTGCCATAGGTTATATATAATTAAGACATTGTGTACGATACTTAAGCTATGTTCAAGGGTACTTGCTGCATTTATGTAAAATTTATTTTTATTATAAAATGAATTATATGAAAAATTCTAAATTTGTAATTGTATTTTAGAAATACATTTATTGCATTTTTTGCTTTTATAAGCTTTTCTAATAGGTACAGAACCAACCTAACATTTTAAAATAATTGCAATTTTGAAAAATTTGAATTATTAAATATATTATGCTGTGATTAGCTTTTTATCACAAAATTTAATAATTAGAATTTTTTCATTTTGTAATTAAATTGGAATAAATATATTTTCATTTATTTCAAGTTTTTTTGTTTTTTAATATTTTTAAATAGATAAATTAGTAAGAATTTGTAATATTTTTTAATAGATAGTTTAATTAGAAAATGCTTTTAGTATTATAAAGTTAATTTGGTTAGCTATGTCTTACGATCAAATTAATAACAGCTTTTATGATGTTAAAATGACTTATGGGTATCTCATTAAATTTGAACCATATTTATTTTTAAGGTATTTTTAAGACTTACTGTTTCTTTACTTGTTTAAATAAATTTTAGAACATTTTTTATGGCCCAATAAAACTTCAGGATGTCCTACTGGAAACCTTCCATATCTGCACACATACGGATATAATGAGCAAATATCTATGTATTTTATTTTTCTTATTTTCTTTTGAACAAATGAGGAAAAGAACCTTTTTTTAAAGCAGTTGATAAACTGAAAGCTTTAGGAAGTTCAGATAGTGGCATTGCAATGTAATTCACAGAATCAAATAATCTTATATTTTTAATCTGCTTCTGAATTATTTTTGTGCCCCTTATGATTAATTTTGGCTCAATGTCACTTCTATGCATCAAAACATTTAAAATAAACTGATGATCAAAATTTTATCCATTATGTGTTATCACAACAACTTGTTTAAATTTGTTTGCCATTTTAAAAAGGTAATCAACTAAATTTGAAATTACATTTGTGTCAAACATTTTTGAACAATATCTTAATTTCACTTCTTTAATGCAATGATGACATCGTGTGCTTAGAACACATACATTAGGTTCATGTATTTTAATATCTTCATTATTATTTTTAGCTAGCGTTTTTGCTTGCATTGTTTCTAGGTCATAAAAGATAAACACAAAATCATTGATTTTTGATTTGCGCTTATCTACATCAATGTAAGAACAAGTACAGAAACAGTCAGTCGGTGCAACCGACTTAGAAATACCCTACACCTATTTGGTTCAAATTTAATGACATATCCATAAGTCATTTTAACACCATTAAAGCTGTTATTAATTACACTATCTCTTAAAAAATATTACAAATTCTTACTAATTAATCTATTTAAAAATATTAAAAAACAAAAAAACTTGAATTAAATGAAAAAACATTTATTTCAATTTAATTACAAAAGTGAAAAAATTTGAATTATTAAATTTTGTGATAAAAAGCTAATCAAAGCATAATATATTTAATAATCCAAAATTTTTCAAAATTGCAATTATTTTAAATAATTAGTTTATATACCTAATAGAAAAGCTTATAAACGCAAAATATGCAAAAAATGTATTTCTAAAATACAATTACAAATTTAGAACTTTTCATATAATTTATTTAAATATAAAAATAAATTTTACATAAATGCAGCATGTACCTTTAAAAATAGCTAAACCACTACAATTTAGTCTAAATTTCGGGGACACATAGGAAATAGGAAATATATTTTTTGGCTTCGAAATTATACTCGTCCGGCCTCAAATTGATCGAAAGCTTCTAGAATCCGAACTCATTGACCAAACTCGACCAGAACCATTCCATGGTACTTTCATTACTAGTAACCTAGAGTTTAAATTTCATCAAAATAGAGGCATTATTTTTTGAGTTATGGTGTTTTTAAGATATATGTTTGTTAGTCCTTGAACTTTTAAAGGGTTCCAGAACCCGAAACCATGGTATGATTCCATTCATATGCAGTCCCCGTCATACTTTCAGTCCTAGTAACCTATATCGCACAAATTTAATCAAGATAGCTCAAATGTTTTTTGAGTTATCGTGCCTACGGACGATTGTACGGACGGACGGACATGGCTATATCGATTCAGGAGGTCATGCTGATCACAAATATATATACTTTTCCATATCTAGCTCGCTTCCTTTAGGTGGTTACAAACACCATACCAAAGTTAATATACCCTTTTACCTATTCTATAGGTGTAGGGTATAAAAATGATTTTTTTGTTTACTTTTGTTACAATTTTTACAAAAAACTATATCACATTTATATGGTGAATGGGTGGGTTAACAAATTCCAAAACTGTTAATAGTGTCAACTCAATTCTCAAAGAGCACCATGTATCCAAAATTTGAAGTCAATCGGTCAAACCGTTTCGAATTTAGAGTAGAGTATTGGAAAAACCTATAAAAAGTTGTTGGGCCGAAATGGGTTAATGGAACTCAACAAAATTTTTTTTAGGGCTTTCTTTTAAGCCAAAGCTGAAATTCGTAAAATCGCACAAAATTTAGACCCAAAATTTTTTTTGACTACCCGTCGGCCCGACATGGGTTAACAAATTCCAAAACTGTTAATAGTGTCAACTCAGTTCTCAAAGAGCATCACGTATACAAATTTGAAGTCAATCGGTCAAACCGTTTTCATTTTAGAACAAAGAAGTTTAAATACTTGCACCACAGCCCCAACTTGGCGGTCCGTTAGAGCAAAATTTTTGGGCCACGATTTCTTTCCGTACCCAAAAACCTCTATATACAAATTTTCATGAAAATCGGCTGGACAGTTTAGATGTCTATTCGCTACATACAAACAAACAAACAAACAAACTTTCACTTTTATATATATAGATTTTATTTTGTTTCTTTATTATTTGTTAAAAAATTTTCTAATTCAACAAAACTTTCACACAATTAACACAGATTTTTAATCTACTATGAAAACTTATATTTTTATGATATACACTTTGATTAATTGTAACACAATTGTAATTCTTATTTTACATTATATAATTCTTATTATTAAATATAAAAACTTTTATTTTATTTATTAAATTAAAAATTTACTAGTATCGCCCTGTGCTCGAAATTCGAGCTATTTTTGCTTTTAAATTAACATATAAAATTCGTTTTCTGTAAATTATATTAGACTAATATTACACAACAAATTATTTTTTTTTTTCCTATACGTAATAAAAATTATGCCAACAATGTTGTCAACAATTCTTGCGCTTGAAATTTCCTTAAAAAAAAAAAATTTATAAAATTTCTCAATTATAAAAACGTTGTGAAGTACCTATTTTTGAGTTTTATTCCTATAGCTTAAACCGCTTTAAAGAGAGGATAAATTGGTACAGTTAAATTAAATTTAAATTCTAAATACATATAAATATTATTCTAATACTATATAATGTTCTGAAAATTTGATTATACATATTTCTAAACATATACATATATTTATTGAAGTCAAGAAACCAAAATTTGAGTTAATGCTGTCTTTCATATATCAAACCATACTTTTTTCTAAACATTTTAGTACGATTTGAACTATGTTGTGGTACGTAATCTTTATCCTAATTAAAAAGCTCTATGAATACATAATATGTACAACAAAATTAAACATATCATAATTCATAAGTTTAGTACTTAGTAATATATTATATTGACGCTGCCAGAAGTATAAAATAATAATCAAGTTGACCAAAATCTTTTTTTAAATCCCAATCTTAAGATTTATAGCAAAAAAACAAAAAAGGTTTTTCAATAAATCAAAGAATAATTTTTTCCTACCCTTATTTCATTTTTAAATTTAATAGCTACATAGGTAAATTTTTACTACAAATGTCTGCCTATCTAAAGTTCTGAAAAGCATGCGAAAAATGATTCTGAATTCCTTAGTTTACTTTATACCTTTTTGTCTAGTTTATTTATTTAATTTTTCCTAAGTTTTTTATTGACAATTTCAATTTCAAATTAAATTTTTTTATTTGATAACTAATAAGCACTTACCCCCTTCCATTTTAAAAAATATTCTTTATATTTATATCAGCAATAAACCTTCATTTTCTCACTTTATTTTTATACCCTACACCTATAGAATAGGTAAAGGGGTATATTAACTTTGGTATGGTGTTTGTAACCACCTAAAGGAAGCGAGCTAGATATGGAAAAGTATATATATTTGTGATCAGCGTGACCGCCTTAGTCGATACCGCCTCGTGCGATACGGTCCGTCCGTCCGTAGGCACGATAACTCAAAAAATAATGGAGCTATCTTGATGAAATTTTAACTGTAGGTTACTAGGATTGAAAGTACGGCGGGGATTGCATATGGGCGAAATCGGCCCATGGGTTCGGATTTTGGACCTTTTAATTGATCGAAAGGCTAACGAACATATATAAAAAATCACGATAACTCAACAACTAATGACGCTATCTTCATCAAATTTGTGCTGTAGGTTACTAGTAATGAAACTACTTCGGGGATTGCGTAAGGTCGGGATTGGACCATGGGTTCGGAACCTAGAACTTTTTGATCGAATTTAGGCCAAACGAGCATAATTCCGAAACCAATGAAGATGGAACCTCCAAATTTGGTATCAGGGTGTCCCTTCCTATTTCCTAAGTGTCTTGGGAATTTGGGCCTCATTGAAGTAGTGGGTCGGGGACCAGCCACACATTTCCGAAGACCTTAAAGCATATCTTTAAAATTAATAAAGATAACAACTTGAAAAAATGTAGAAGCTTCCAATTTGCCACAAGGGTGTTCTTTGCTATCTCTTGCGTGTTCCCTTAATTTGGGATCAATTGGAGAGGGGGTTCAGTACCCCTCTCAGACCTCCCAAGTTTTAAAAGCTTATAATCGAAATTACTAAAAATAGTTACTTAAAATTAAGATAGACCGTTCAAATTGTGTACAAGGGTTAACTAGTACTATAAGTAAAGCGCGGGCTGTATAAGGGCGAAATCAGCCCATGGGTTCGGATTCTGGACCTTTTAGTCGGTGTCAGGGATAACGAACATATATTAAAAATCACGATAACTCAACAACTAATGAGTCTATCTTCATGAAATTTGTGCTGTAGGTTATTGGTAATGAAACTACTTCGGGGATTGCGTAAGGTCGGGATTGGACAATGGGTTCGGAACTGAGAACTTTTTGATCGAATTTAGGCCAAACTAGCGTAATTCCGAAACCAATGAAGATATAACCTCCAAATTTGGTATCAGGGTGTCCCTTCCTATTGCGTAAGTGTCTTTGAAATTTGGGCCCCATTGGACTAGTGGGTCGGTGACCTGCCACTCAGTTCCGAGAACCTTAAAGCATATTTTCGAAATTAATAAAAATAGTAACTTGAAACAAATGTAGAAGCTTCAAATTTGGCCCAGGGTGTTCTTTACTATTTCTTCCGTGCCCCCCTAATTTGGGATCATTTGGAGTGGGGGTTCAGAACCTCTCTTAGACCCCCAAATGTGTAAAAGCTTATCATCGAAATTAATAAAACTAGTAACTTAAAATTAAGATAGAACGTTCCAATTGTAAAATGGTTCTGGAACCATTGACAAGTTCAAGGACTAAAAAACATATATCTTAAAAACACCATTACTCAAAAAATAATGCCGGTATTTTGATGCAATTTAAACTCTAGGTTACTAGTAATGAAAGTACCATGCGAATTGGTTCTGGTCGAGTTTAATTTCAAAGCTAAAGAATATATTTCCAATGTCCTATGTGTCTCCGAAATCTAGACTAAATTGTAGTGGTTCAGCTATGTTCAAAGGTACTTGCTGCATTTATGTAAAATTTATTTGAATATTTAAATGAATTATATGAAAAGTTCAAAATTTGTAATTGTATTTTAGAAGTACATTTATTGCATATTTTGCGTTTATAAGCTTTTCTATTAGGTATATAAACTAACCATTTAAAATAATTGCAATTTTTAAAAATTTGGATTATTAAATATATTATGCTTTGATTATCTTTTTATCACAAAATTTAATAATTAGAATTTTTTCATTTTGTAATTGAATTGGAATAAATATATTTTCATTTATTTCAAGTTTGTTTGTTTTTTAATATTTTTAAATAGATAAATTAGTAAGATTTTGTAATATTTTTTAATAGATAGTGTAATTAGAAAATGTTTTTAGTATTATAAAGTTAATTTGGTTAGCTATGTCTTACGATCAAATTAATAACAGCTTTTATGGTGTTAAAATGACTTATGGATATGTCCTTAAGTTTGAACCAAATAGGTGTAGGGTATTTCTAAGTCGGTTGCACCGACTGACTGTTTCTTTACTTGTTATTATTTAAATATATTAAATATAATTAACTATCTGACCAATGGCGTAGTGGTAAAGTCGCCGCCTTTCATGTGGAAGATCTCGGGTTCAAACCCCGGTCAGATCATATCAAATAAAAAAATATCGTAAAATTGTATAGTTATATCGTAATAGTTTAAATCGTAATATAAAATAAGATATAATATAAAATAAAAATATATAAATAATTCTTGTTTAAGGTTATAGATGGCACACAAAGTTAGCAATTATATTTCATTATCTTATACAATAGCTACAGACGAGTAATCAACGGCTAAATTAATATTATGATTAAAGAAACTGAAGCCTAGTTTAAAATATACTTGGTAAATGCCCTATACTCCTTAAAGGAGTAGAAAAGGAAAAAAAAAAATAAATAAAAAAAAATTAATTAACTTATCAAATGACAGGTAGTTTTAAAATGTTAAATATATATATGACAATTAATCTCACAATTATGTACTTCTGAAACAAAAATTAGCGTTCCATTTACAAACTACGCCAATCTAATCTTCATGTACACTTTTTGATATATAAAATTTGTTTTATATCTATTTTTATTTACTAAAAATAGTTTTTTTATTATAAAAAACATTATTCGATGTTTAAAATGTAAAATAAACTTTTCGATTATTAGAATGAAATCAAAACATACGACGTAACAATTTTTATACGTCAATACGTCTGTTTACATATCCTTACATCAATTCACGCGTACAGTATTTAATTTATCGAAAATATTTATTTGAATGTTTTAATTTAGTACCTACAAAAAATATTTTTAATTTCATATTATAGGTATTTTGAATATAAGATTTTATTTATTAAAATTAATTTTAAAAAAATATGATTTTTTAAAATATAATATTAGAAATATAAGAAAAACCAATAATAATATTTTTATACATTTTCTCAATATTTGTAAATTTTAAAAATCCGAGATACAGTACATCGCATTTCGCGTATTTTGGCTGCTCTCATGTAAATTTATGTACCTACTTATTTCTAAATTTTGTGACAGAAATTATACGCCGTACGCTTTTATTTAGGTTGGGGCCTAAGGAACAAATAATTTTTTTTGAGAAAGATAATTTTTTTAGTTTTGCAAACATATTGTAGGTATTTTCAATTTATTTGAATATAAGTTTTAAACAAAATTATTTAAAAAAAAATGTTATTTTAAAATATTTTATTTTTAAAATTTAATCGTTGCAACATAAGAAAAAACATTTACAATATTTTTATACGGTTTGTGAATTTTTAAATTTTAAAAATCCGACGTACAGTACGTCGCGTATGTTTTCATGTAAATTTTTTTACATATTTAAATATTTCAAAATTTTTGACAGAAACTGAATGCCGTACATGCTGATTTTGGTTGATCCATAAGAAACAAATCATTTTTCTTAAGAAAAAAATTTAAATTTTTTTTTATGTTTCTGCAAACATATTATAAGTATTATTATTATTTATTAATGTATTTGTCTAGAATGAGGTGTAACAACCGCATTCAATTAAATCTGTTTTGTTGGATGTGTTCAATTATAAAAAAATAAAATATTAATGTTTTGTTGGATGTGTTTTATTTTAGAAAATAAAATATTGAAAATTATCATAAGCAGGCCAAAAAATATTTTATTTATTTTTAATAAAAAAACAACAAAAAAAAAATTTTATATGAAATTAAATTTATTAATTAGTTTATGAATTATTTCGTTTCAGTTTTAAAAATTTTTTAAAAGTTTTTCTGGAAATTTTAAATAAATAGTAAAAATTTTGTAAGTAAAAATTGAAGACTATGCTTCACAGTAATATTTGTGTAGTAAGTCTTCATTATTTTCAGTGAAAATCTGAAATAAGGGCGAAGACTCAATGTACGCTTTGGCGAATTGCTTGGTTTGCTTAAGCAAATAAATCAAGAATTGTTACCAAAGTAATTTCAAAGTTTCCCTTAGGTCTCATCTCTCCCTCATCTTGCTCTCATCTTGCTCTCACCTTTCCCTCATCCCTGCATCTTCCGCTCAAATCTTTTAATTATTTTTGTATTTAAAAAAAGTTAAAAATGGAAAAAAATGGTGTAGACTGTAGAAGTTAGGAATGTTGCTTCGCGTGCACAATACTGAGTTAAATACACCATAGAAGCCAAACAAAATAAATTTTTTTTAAACTTAATTAGGTAGGTATATTGAAAAAATTCCAAATAAAATTTATAATTTGCATTTGATAATGCAAAACTCAATTCAAAAATCATCTTTATTTAATATAATTTTACGTACATATAAATAGATACATTCATGTTGAGTAGGTACATTATAGAATGTTAGCAACATTTTTTAAAAATATATATACAAAACATTAAAAGATGGAGAAATATATCATTATTGGAAAAAAATAAACCTATACAAAAATTTAAAATCTTTTATTGAAATTGAAATTAAAAAAAAATTATACCAAGAAGGGATTTGAACTAACGACCCCAACATTTTATAAAATACGAAAAATACACAAAAGTAGACTACCTAACTTATTCATCTTCATGTTTTTAAGAATATGAGTCATTTATTTATTTTTTGTGTATCTATTACTAGAATCGAAGCATAATCTGCGTTATACAAAAATAACGGTTGCAATTTTATTTAACATACTTCTAACATAATGTACATAATAAAATTAAAAATAGTTCTTAATTAGAAAAAATTCTTTTTTCAATTTACCTTCCGTCATTCTGTGACGGGCCGACAGCTAGTTTTTTAATAAACAAATATTTCACAAAGCTATTATTTTAAATTTTCTATTTTTATTTTTCGCTTTGTCAATTTTTAAATCCGAGGTACCAGTACGTCGCGTATTTCGATTGCTTGCATGTAAATTCTTGTACCTAACTATTTATTTCAAAATTTTCTAGAAATTTTCAGAAATTATACACCGTACGCGTTGATTTTGGTTAGGCCCTAAGTAACAAAACATTTAAATTACAAATTATTTTTTTAAAAAAGATTATTTATTTTTTATATTGTTTTTTATTTTATATTTATTGTTTCATTAAAATTGGTCAAATAGTTTGTCCTTAAAAGGGATGTTTATATTTGTATGGGAAAAAATAAGCCGATTAAATATTATGATTCTAATTTAAAGCACGCGTCGGATTTGTTTGTTTCAATTAATAACTTGTCAAATTTAATTTTTTTTTATTCTTTTAGCAGTAAACAAAACAAATAATATACCCATCTCCCAAACAAATTGTTGTATAATTATTAATGGATTCATGGTGTAGTGGTTAGGACATGTTACTTGTAGCAAAAATGTCTCGGTTCGAATTCAGGCTAAGGAAAAGTTTTTTTTTTTTAAATTAATTTTTTGTTATCTATTTTCTTTTTAATAAAATATATGTATTTATTCTATGTATGAAAAATTTTATTTTATAGAAAATTTGATAGAAAACTCTCAGTTATATTAAAAATTATTAATTTTTTTAAATATTTTTACAAAAAAAATTCAAAACTGTTATATAAAACAAACAATTGATACCATAGCAACTACAATTATTTAAAAACTGTTATTTAAAACAAACAATTGATACCATAGCAACTACAATTATTTAAAAAAAAAAATTAAGATAAATAAAAACTCGTTTTGTAGGCAAATTATTTATTGTTCTATGATGTAGTGGTTAGGACATGGGACTAGTTGTCAAAACTTTCGGTTCGATTTCTGGCTGGGACAAAAATTATTTTTTTTTAAATTCATCTTAAAACTCTCATTTTTAAATTATTTATTTTTTTTAAATACATTTTTAAAAAATTCAAAACAGTTATTTAAAACAAACAATTGATACCATCGCAACTATAATAATTTAAAAAAAAAGTGGAGATGAATATAAAGTCGATGGCTTAGTGGTTAGGACGTCGACATTTTAATTGAAAAGTGTGGGTTCGAATCTCGTTCAGAGCATATTTTTTTTTTAATTTAATTTTTTTTTAATTCGTTTTTTTTTTTATTAATTTTTTTTTGTAATTAAATATAAAAAAAACAAATATTTTGAATATTCTGTCAAACAGTTTAATTGCAATATATGAAATTATTATTTATTTAATACACGCACTGGTATCTAAAAGTTGACAAAGGCAACTATAATCTTCCTCGTTTATATTTTTATTTTGCATCTTAATGGTTTTGATAATTAGAGATTAGATTACACTAAAATTACTGCATATAATGCTGTATGTTGATCTCTTTTTTACTAATTTAAATAAATTAACACTCATTATGTTATATGTTTTTAAGTTTTTTTTTGTTCAAACAGAAACTATATACATACCTAGCTTAGAAACATTTTTTTTTAATATTGTATACAAAAATTTAATAGGTGAGAAATAGATCATTATTGATATAAAACAAGTAAAGAAACAGTCAGTCGGTGCAACCGACTTAGAAATACCCTACACCTCTTTGGTTCAAACTAAAGGACATATCCATAAGTCATTTTAACACCATAAAAGCTGTTATTAATTTGATCGTAAGACATAGCTAACCAAATTAACTTTATAATACTAAAAACATTTTCTAATTACACTATCTATTAAAAAATATTACAAAATCTTACTAATTTATCTATTAAAAAATATTAAAAAACAAACAAACTTGAAATAAATGAAAGTATATTTATTCCAATTCAATTACAAAATGAAAAAATTCTAATTATTAAATTTTGTGATAAAAAGATAATCAAAGCATAATATATTTAATAATCCAAATTTTTAAAAATTGCAATTATTTTAAATCGTTAGTTTATATACCTAATAGAAAAGCTGATAAACGCAAAATATGCTATAAATGTACTTCTAAAATACAATTACAAATTTTGAACTTTTCATAAAATTCATTTAAATATTCAAATAAATTTTACATAAATGCAGCAAGTACCTTTGAACATAGCTGAACCACTACAATTTAGTCTAGATTTCGGAGACACATAGGACATAGGAAATATATTCTTTGGCTTTGAAATTAAACTCGACCAGAACCAATTCGCATGGTACTTTCATTACTAGTAACCTAGAGTTTAAATTTCATCAAAATACCGGCATTATTTTTTGAGTTATGGTGTTTTTAAGATATATGTTTTTTAGTCCTTGAACTTGTCAATGGTTCCAGAACCATTTTACAATTGGAACGTTCTATCTTAATTTTAAGTTACTAGTTTTATTAATTTTGATGATAAGCTTTTACACATTTGGGGGTCTAAGAGAGGTCCTGAACCACCACTCCAAATGATCCCAAATTAGGGGGGCACGGAAGAAATAGTAAAGAACACCCTGGGCCAAATTTGAAGCTTCTACATTTGTTTCAAGTTACTATTTTTATTAATTTCGAAAATATGCTTTAAGGTCCTCGGAACTGAGTGGCTGGTCCCCGACCCACTAGTCCAATGAGGCCCAAATTTCAAAGACACTTACGCAATAGGAAGGGACACCCTGATACCAAATTGGGAGGTTATATCTTCATTGGTTTCGGAATTACGCTAGTTTGGCCTAAATTCGATCAAAAAGTTCTCAGTTCCGAACCCATTGTCCAATCCTCATCGTACGTAATCACCGCCGTAGTTTCATTACCAATAACCTACAGCACAAATTTCATGAAGATAGACTCATTAGTTGTTGAGTTATCGTGATTTTTAATATATGTTGGTTATCCCTGACACCGACTAAAAGGTCCAGAATCCGAACCCATGGGCTGATTCGCCCTTATACAGCCCGCGCTTTACTTATAGTACTAGTTAACCCTTGTAAACAATTTGAACGGTCTATCTTAATTTTAAGTAACTATTTTTAGTAATTTCGATTATAAGCTTTTAAAACTTGGGAGGTCTGAGAGGGGAGGTCCAATTGATCCCAAATTAAGGGAACACGCAAGAGATAGTAAAGAACACCCTTGTGGCAAATTGGAAGCTTCTACATTTTTTCAAGTTGTTATCTTTATTACTTTTAAAGATACGCTTTAAGGTCTTCGGAAATGTGTGGCTGGTCCCCGACCCACTACTCCAATGGGGCCCAAATTCCCAAGACACTTAGGAAATAGGAAGGGACACCCTGATACCAAATTTGGAGGTTCCATCTTCATTGGTTTCGGAATTATGCTCGTTTGGCCTAAATTCGATCAAAAAGTTCTAGGTTCCGAACCCATGGTCCAATCCCGACCTTACGCAGTCCCTGAAGTAGTTTCATTACTAGTAACCTACAGCACAAATTTGATGAAGATAGCGTCATTAGTTGTTGAGTTATTGTGATTTTTTATATATGTTCGTTAGCCTTTCGATCAATTAAAAGGTCCAAAATCCGAACCCATGGGCCGATTTCGCCCATATGCAATCCCCGCCGTACTTTCAGTCCTAGTAACATACAGTTAAAATTTCATCAAGATAGCTCCATTATTTTTTGAGTTATCGTGCCTAAGGACGGACGGACGGACATGGCTATATCGACTAAGGCGGTCACGCTGATCACAAATATATATACTTTTCCATATCTAGCTCGCTTCCTTTAGGTGGTTACAAACACCATACCAAAGTTAATATACCCTTTACCTATTCTATAGGTGCAGGGTATAATAAACCAATGAGAATTTTTAATTTTTTTATTAGTAAGCATATTATTAATTTAAAATTTGAATAAATAGGTAGCTACTTAAATAAAAAACAAGTAAAGCAACAGTCAGTCGGTGCAACCGACTTATAAATACCCTACACCTATTTGGTTCAAATTTAAGGACATATCCATAAGTCATTTTAACACCATAAAAGCTGTTATTAATTTGATCGTAAGTCATAGCTAACCAAATTAACTTTATAATACTAAAAACATTTTCTAATTACACTATCTATTAAAAAATATTACAAATTCTTACTAATTTTTCTATTTAAAAATATTAAAAAACAAACAAACTTGAAATAAATGAAAATATATTTGGAATAAATTCAATTACAAAATAAAAAAATTCTAATTATTAAATTTTGTGATAAAAAGATAATCAGAGCATAATATATTTAATAATCCAAAATTTTAAAAATTGCAATTATTTTAAATGGTTAGTTTATATACCTAATAGAAAAGCTTATAAACGCAAAATATGCAATAAATGTATTTCTAAAATACAATTACAAATTTAGACCTTTTCATATAATTCATTTAAATATAAAAATAAATTTTACATAATTGCAGCAAGTACCTTTGAACATAGCTGAACCACTACAATTAAGTCTAGATTTCGGAGACACATAGGACATAGGAAATATATTCTTTGGCTTCGAAATTAAACTCGACCAGAACCAATTCCCATGGTACTTTCCTACACATGGTTATGGTGTTTTTTAGTTATATGTTTGTTAGTTCTTGAACTTTTCAAGGGTTTCAGAACCCGAAATTATGGTACGATTTCGTCCATATGCAGTCCCGTCATATTTTCAATACTAATTAACCCTTGTACACAATTGGAACGTTCTATCTTAATTTTAAGTTACTAGTTTTATTAATTTCGATGATAAGCTTTTTCACATTGGGGGGTCTAAGAGAGGTTCTGAACCACCACTCCAATTGATCAATTAGGGGGGCACGCAAGAAATAGTAAAGAACACCCTGGGCCAAATTTGAAGCTTCTACATTTGTTTCAAGTTACTATCTTTATTAATTTCGAAAATATGCTTTAAGGTCCTCGGAACTGAGTGGCTTGTCCCCGACCCACTACTCCAATGGGGCCCTAATTTCAAAGACACTTACGAAATAGGAAGGGACACCCTGATACCAAATTTGGAGGTTCTATCTTCATTGGTTTCGGAATTATGCTCGTTTGGCCTAAATTCGATCAAAAAGTTCTAAGATCCGAACCCATTGTCCAATCCTCACCGTACATAATCATCGCAGTAGTTTCATTACCAATAACCTACAGCACAAATTTCATGAAGATCGCCTCATTAGTTGTTGAGTTATCGTGATTTTTATATATGTTCGTTAGCCCTGACACCGTTTAAAAGTTCCGGAATCCGAACCGTTGGGCTGATTTCGCCCTTATATAGTCCGCGCTGTACTTATAGTACTAGTTAACCCTTGTACACAATTTGAACGGTCTATCCTAATTTTAAGTAACTATTTTTAGTAATTTCGATTATAAGCCTTTTAAACTTGGGAGGTCTGAGAGAGGTACAGACAGAACCACCACTCCAATTGATCCCAAATTAGGGGAACACGCAAGAGATAGTAAAGAACACCATTGTGGCAAATAGGAAGCTTCTACATTTTTTCAAGTTGTTATCTTTATTAATTTTAAAGATATGCTTTAAGGTCTTCGGAAATGTGTGGCTGGTCCCCGACCCACTACTCCAATGGAACCCAAATTCACAAGACACTTAGGAAATAGGAAGGGACACCCTGATACTAAATTTGGAGGCTCTATCTTCATTGGTTTCGGAATTATGCTCGTTTGGCCTAAATTCGATCAAAAAGTTCTAGGTTTCGAACCCATGGTCCAATCCCGACCTTACGCAATTCCCAAAGTAGTTTCATTACTAGTAACCTACATCACAAATTTGATGATGATAGTGTCATTAGTTGTTGAGTTATCGTGATTTTTTATATTTGTTCGTTAGCCCTGAAATTGATTAAAAGGTCCTGAATCCGAACCCATGGTCCGATTTCGCCCATATGCAATCCCCGCCGTACTTTCAGTCCTAGTAACCTACAGTTAAAATTTCATCAAGATAGCTCCATTATTTTTTGAGTTATCGTGCCTACGGACGGACGGACGGACGGACGGACGGACATGGCTATATCGACTCAGGCGGTCACGCTGATCACAAATATATATACTTTTCCATATCTAGCTCGCTTCCTTTAGGTGGTTACAAACACCATACCAAAGTTAATATACCCCTTTACCTATTCTATAGGTGTAGGGTATAAAAAACTATTACTTGAAATTAAAAAAAAAATTTTTACCATGAAGCGAATATTTGTCATTCTGTTAAAATAATAAAATTTAAATTAATTAAGATAAATTTACTAAGAGGGATTTTAATAATTTATGATTAGTTAATAGATAACCCGATTATAATTACTGATGAATTGAATTCAACTTGCAAATTTTCAAATTATTTAAGTGGAAATAAATTATAATAAAACTAAAAAGTATTAAATAAAATAAAATGAAAATAAATAATTTTTTTCAATACATACTTTTATTTAAGTAAAACTAGCCCCCTAAAAGATAGAAAATCACAAAATGATGGTAGATATTAGTCTTTTAATGTTTGAAAACTTTTAAGCTTAAAATTTTTTAAATTTTCATTAACCAAAAATTTTTGGCAGATCTTTTGCATATAAAAGTGTTTTAATATAAAAGTAAATTGCTGGATTAATTTTAACAAAAAGAAGAACTATCTTTCATTTCAGCAAGTTACTTTTATATTAAAACACTTTTAAATGCAAAAGATCTGCCATTAATTTTTGGTTATCAACAAGCTCAAAAGTTCTTATTCAACCAAAGAATAAAACGTACGTTGCTCCACATGCCAAAGTACAGTAAGTTCTTTTGGACTTTTACAAAGGAGTTAAAAGAGGACGTAAGCGAGCCTTCTTTTCCCCAACTAGTTGATAAAAATAACATAATTGTGTCAGAACTAAAGAAAAAGCACACTTGTTTGGTGAACAATTTGCTTCCAATTTAACACTGCCCCAGTCAACACAAAATCCACCTCGTATTCCACGCGTTGGCTGTTCCTTTGGTAGAATTTACTTCAGGACACGAACAGTGAAAAATATTGAAGAATCTTGATGCAAACAAATCGGCCGGTCCGGATGGAATCATTTCAATGGTTCTCAAAAAAACTTATTTAAGCGAGCCCTCTTTTCCCCCACTAGTTGATAAAAATAACATAATTGTGACAGATTCTTAAGAAAAAGCACACTTGTTTGGTGAACAATTTGCTTCCAATTTAACACAGCCCCAGTCAACACAAAATCCACCTCATATTCCACGCATTGGCTGTTCCTTTGGTAGAATTTACTTCAGGACACGAACAGTGATGAAAATATTGCAGAATCTTGATGCAAATAAATCGGCCGGTCCGGATTGAATCACTTCAATGGTTCTCAAAAAAATTTTTTCACTATTTCAAAACCTCTCCGAAACCTTTTTTTCCTTTCCTAGTCCAACACTCTCCAGATGAACACTGTACAGTGATTCTGGGCGATTTTCGATGCTTTCCATCAATCCTCAAAAAAAAAAAAAATTAAAAAACAAAAAACATAAAAAATTTTGTTTTATATTAAATTTTTTTTTTTATATTATTTGCATTTGATTCATCACTTAAAAAACAACTACAATTGCAATAACGGATTGAATGTGAAAAGCATTTTTTTTATTTACAATTATCTATACAACTATACTATAACAACAAGATCATCGCAATTACTTGCTCAACATTACTTAGTTTATCGAAGTTTATACAACACCGGTTTTTTCATTTCACTTACTTGTTATACATTAGACATCTACACAAATGTATTCAAAAGCGCTTTCAAAACAATCAAAAAAAGTAAAACTTCAAACCAAATTCATACATTACAAAATTATTATTAGTAATTTAACTATTGTATAGAATTTGTATATACACCGAGTACACCAAATACAATAAAAACGAGGAAGATTATAGTTGCCCTTGTCAACTTTTAGATACCCGTGCATACCCACTATGATGTATAAAATAAACCGTAAAAAAAAAAAAAAAAAAAATTTAAAAAAAAAAAACAAACACAAAAAAACATTTTAATTCATTTTAATTTTAGCTTGAAAAAAAAAAAAAAAAATTTAAATTTATTATCCCATAAGTTTTGCTTAAACAAAAAAAAAACCAAAAAAAAAACCAAAAAAAAACAAAAAAAAAACTCGATTTATTATAGTGCTCGATTTTCGATTTTTTATAGTGCTCGATTTCACCAGTATGAATTTCTTCAAAACTAATTATACTACGAGGATGAAAATTACACAAATTTAGTTTTATAATTAATCGAGCACTTATATGAAGTTTCAAAATGTTAGGCCCCCATTTTCGGGGGCTGCCATACAAAGTTTTCGATTCAATAACTGTGAATCTAATGAAGCTACGAGGCTAAAATTAAAATTGGGCAGGCAAAGTAATAGGACAAGTTACTTGGAGAAGTAGGACATCACTCGGACGACCGGACTTTTAGGATGGGCCAATTTTTTTTTTTTTTGTTTGTATTTTGTTTTTTTTTTTTGGTTTTTTTTTTGTTTAAGCAAACTTATCCATAATATTTAAAGCTTTTAGAACGAATGTATAGAATTAGAATACAGTATTTGAATACATTCGATAATTTTAATAAAGGAAATCATTTCAAAATTAAATTTCATAAAAATATTTTGTACGTCTATTTGAAATTTAGATGATGGTAATCCTAAAGTTATGTATCAAAATATCTCTTAAATTATTGATCTTACAAACATTGTCATAATTTTGCTGACCCGGACTAACTCAATCTTTAAATTAAGGTGTCACTTACGAAAATAAGGCTTATAGTTTCCGCTATATCTCAAAATAAAAATTCGCGCTTACGAAATTTTATATATGGTTTACAAAATTAGATATACATATATAGATACCAATCTCAAATACATAATTGTTGTATGCTAAATTTGATTTATGTTAAAATTCTAAAGTGAGATGCTTGAGCATGTTCAGTTAATTAGTGTGAGACTTTTTTATAAGTTTCAGTTTTTTATAAAGCTTATTACGATAATTACGCGATGTCCTAATTTATGAGATCTTTTTTATATTAGGCACATTAGGAGTTGAATGAAAGTTATGTAAAATACTTTCATAAAGAAAATAATAACTTAATTAATTGACTAGTTCGGTCAATGTTCCAAACTGTTAACAGTTCGAATTTTTATTTCCCCCTTTACATGGCTACAAATACGGTATCAAAGTTTACAATCCTCTATACCTATTTTAGGTGAAGGATATAAAAAAGTACAAAATTAATATGGTTTTAGAACAATGTTTTATCGTAATATTTTAAGTGATTGTTTTATATTTATTTGAACATTGTAGAAGTGATGTTAAATTTTCGAGTTTGAATTAAATATCTGTGATTATTCCTCATATAACTATTTAAGTTATCTTGTGAATTCAATTATTAAGTCTTAAAAAAACTGTTAAAAGAAAATCTAAGAGAAAATAAATACGTAATTAAATACAATTATTATGGAGGACATCATTTTTTTTAATAATATATTATATAAATTCATTTTTTAATATACAATAACTTAACTTTTTATTTGTACAAGAGTTTTAGGTATATAATGAAAAATTATCTAGAAATATTAAAATTTCTTTAATTTTTTTTTTAAAATAGTAAAAATTTTATAGATTTTTAAGTAAAATATTAATATTATTCTTTGTAATTTTGTTTTTTTTTACACTTCTGTTTCATTTAAATTAATAAATTCTTTATTTGTTTAATCTTGGTCAATCTTCATCATATATAATAGTTACAATAATATTTATTCAATTTATTACAACTCCATCGTATGTAGCTTTATTTGTTTCTATTTAAATAAACGAGTGATGAAAAAAACAAAGGGTTTTTAAAAAGCGTATTTTCAAAATTATATACGGTTTCTTACTGAGTATTTTATCATTTATTTTTATAAAAATATATATAAAAATAAATGATAATATTATAATTTAGTTGTTTCATCAATTTAATAATTATGACTAATAGTGAAATCAATACTTAGAATATAATCTAAATGCACTCAGGAAAACCTGTTAACAAGTGCGAAATATAATTAAAAAGTTTTAATTTTGAAGACCTAGTAGCCCTTCAATGGAGAAGGTTCTCAAATTTTTACTTAGCAAACATATGATGGATCTGCCAACCTCTTCTGTCCCCACCTTTCCATTTTTTAGGTTTTAGGAAATCAATTTTGAGCTCCACCAAAATTTGTAGTTTTTCCAGAATTTCATTATCTAAGCAAAAATGGTTAAAACTAAGAGACTATTGAAGAAATTAATTTAAAGAAACCCTTTCAAATTAAGAGAAAAACCTTTAACATAATATGTTGAAATATAATGCTGAAGCTTGAAATTTTGTGTATTTGTAAAAAAAAATTTGGACAGCTATTCCAGTTACAGGTGTTTAAAAATTGCAACAGGATGTGTATGAATTATATCACCGACTCTTCTAATTTCTCCCAAAATTTCAGAACCGTTTAGAAGATATAAGTGGCCAAAAATTTTGCAAAAATTGAGTTTTGCATAATTGTAAATTTTAGTACCGTATATGGCAACGTTTAGCATTTGCCTTTTAAAAATTTATAAAATTACCTAAAATTTATAAAACCAGCTATCTGGTGCCGTTTTCTTATTGAAAATGCACCTAACAGAACTCTTGTTATAATAATTTAAAAATAGGGCTTTTTCCAACATTTGGGGGCTGTAGCTCCGTAACGGATGAGGCTACAGAAAAAAGTTCTTGATAAAATTATTTTTTTGCAATACCTACCCGTAGATAAAATATCTTTTCTCTATTTCAAACGATGTAAAAATTTTTGTAAACATACGGACAAAAGGACGGACGGACGAACAGACTGAAACTATATAGGAATATATTTACAAAATTTTTTTAAAATGTGCTAAAAACTAAAGAAATATTAAAACTAGCTTAGGATAATTTAGGAAACAATACTAGAAAACATAAGTTAGAAAACATAACCTTTTGGAAAAATAAGAGTTCGATTATGTCGTTTTATCGTGGCCAAATTTTGTTACATAGAACTTTGATTTGTTTGCTAATGTTTTGATTTTATTTAATAAATGTGATTCGAATTTTAACTACTGAACATAATATTATAAAATCACCTGGTAAGTTTAAGTTTTGTAATGGATTGTGTATGCATTATATGTATAGTTAAGCTACTGATTTTTTATACCCGTATGACTATATAGTCAAAGGGTATAATAAATTTGCCATTACGTTTGTGAAGGAGGGGGGGTAGATATAGACTCAAGTGTATGGATGGGATCAGAATCGAAAAATAAATCGATTTAGCTATGTATGTTCGTCCGTCACCACGATAACTCAAAAACTAAAGGATCTAGGATCTTGAAATTTTCACAAATTAGTTTTTTGCAGTAGCCGTCATCGCTATTTAAATTTAGCCATTTTGGTTAATGGGTTCGGGTAGCTGCTATACAACTTCTTTTTAGCACATTTTCAAAAAATTTTGTAAAAATGTGCCTTCACTCTGTCTGTCCCTTTTTACCTACGATTGACAAAAAAATATCAGGAATAGATAGGTATTGCAATAAAAATAATTTAATGTTAAAACATTTTTTTGTCACGCCCCCTCTTTAGAAGCTGTAAGGGGTCGAAAATTGAAATTTTGCTAAAAATTTAGCTTTTAAACACCTATAACTTGAATACCTGTCAAAATTTTTTTTTATTTGTATACAAAATTGAAAGCTGCAAAACGAAAGTTTCAATAAGTGTCAAAGGTTTTTCTTAATTTTGACTTTGTCCGTTCGTCCGTATGTTTACAAAAACTTTTACACCGATTGAAATAGAGTAAAGGAATTTTAACCACGGGTAGATATTACAAAAAAATTTATTTCGTAGAAGAATTTTTTTCTGTAGCCCCACCCGTTACGGAGCTACAGCCCTTCAAAGTTGAAAAAAGCTTTATTTTTAAATTATTATAACAAGAGTTTTGTTAAGTGTATTTTCAATTTGAAAACGGCAAAAGATAGCTGGTTTTATAAGCTTCACAAAAATATAAAGCTAAAATGTATAGGGTTACCATACGGTACTAAAATTTACCATTAAGCTAAACTCAACTTTTGCAAAATTTTTGGCCCCATATATCTTCTAAACGGTTCGACCTAGGCTCTTGATATTTTGAGAGAAGTTAGGTCCTCCAAAATTAATAGGAGTCGGTTAACAAAATTTTTTTGTCACGCCCCCTATTTAGGAGCTATAAGGGCTCGAAAATTGAAATTTTGCTATTTTCAACCACCTGTAACTTTAACACCTGTTAAAATTTTTTTTTACAAATATGCAAAATTTACAGCTGCAGCATTATATTTTAACATACGTTAAAGGTTTTTCTTAAATTTGAAAGGGTCTCTTTAAATTGAAGAAATTGTTTCTTAGTCTGAACCATTTTTGGTTAGATAATAATATTCTAAGTAAAATTCCAAATTTTGTTGGAGTTCCAAATTGATTTCCTAGAACCGGAAAAAAATGGAAGGGTGAACACAAGAGGGGGGTGAGCAGATCCATCATAAGTTTGCTAAGCAAAAATTTGGGAACCTTCCCCATTGAAGGGCTACTAGGTCTTCAAAATTAAAACTTTTATGTTCTTATAAAACAGTAACTTATTCACCAGTGTAAGTTTTTCCAAAATTAAACGTTAACATTGAAGCTCCAACATTATATTTTGACTTATTAACAGGTTTTCTTGAATGCATTGGGGTTGTATTCTAAGTATTTCACTATTAGTCATATAATTAATTATTAATGAAATAACAAAATTATAATATTATCATAATATATATTTTTATAAAAATAAATGATAAAATACTCAGTAAGAAACCGTATATAATTTTGAAAATGTGCTTTTTAAAAACCGTTGGTTTTTTTCCCTCACTTGTTTTCTATAAGTATTACTCTGTACCCATTACAGCTGCGTGTCTGAAATTTTGTCAAAAGTAGTTTAGTTTTATGGCCAAAGTTTCTGCAAAATTTGGTTGGTCTACTACAGTGGGTTCGAGTAGCTGCCATACAACTTTTTATTTTATATGAGCATTACTCTACACCGAATGAAGTTGGGTGTCTGAAATTTTGCCAAAAATAGTTTAGTGTAATGGCCAAAGTTCCTGCAAAATTTGGTTAGTCTAGTGCAGAGGGTTCGAGTAGCTGCCATACAATTCCTTCTTTTATATGAGCATTACACTACACCTAATAAAGCTTGAGAATGTTTGAAATTTTGCCAAAAGTAATTAATATTTAAAATAATAATGATATAATGTTTATATAACGGTCATACGGGTATTCCAGAGTTGACACAGTCTACTCTACCACACTCTTCCTCGTTTTATATACATTCCGTTTTAGAAAGTTTTAGAAAGCACAAAATTTTATAAAGAACTAGCTAATACCCGGTGCGCGTTGCTGCGCCTCTCAATGGAGGTGTAATTGAAGTTGATGTTACTGCAAAAAGTTAACACAAAAATTACACACGGTTTATACATGTAAATTTTAAAATGTATGAATGCAATCTTTTTAAAACGATATTTCTAGGATTATTCTAGTAATTTTTGAAACTTTCTAACTAATTCAAAGCAGTACAAACTAATTTTCCAAATTTGACGTAATTTACAAACAACAAATAAACAAACTTTCGCTTTTATTATATTGATTTCATTTTCAGTTTAGGGTAAAAAATATATGTAAAACTAAATGATAATATGTAATACAAATTAATTATTTCATCAATTCACTTTTAATTATGAATAAAAGTGAAACCAATACTTAGAATATAACCCCAATGTACTCAAAAAATCCTGTTGACGATAATCGAAATATAATGTTGGAGCTTCAATGTTTAATATTGGAAATTTATAAAGCAGTAAAATGTTAAGTCCTGATAGCCCTTCTATGGGGAAGGTTCCCACATTTTAACTAAGCAAACATATAGTGTTTCTCAAATATCATAATCCAACTACCGCCACTTAAAATATAGTTTTGTAGGGCTTTTAAAAACACATTATTTTAAAAAGTTTTATTATAGATTGCAAATATACTTAATAGAACTCTTGTTATAAAAATTTAAATATAGGGCATTTTTCCACTTTTTGGAGCTGTAGGTCCGTAACATGTTGGCCTACAAAAAAAAAGTTCTTCCATGAAATTATTTTTTTTGCAATACATACCCGTAGTTAAAATTTTAATATTTAGTACTATATCAATAATATGTAATATGTAGCTTTTCACTGCTTTGTTTGTTTTTTCATCTTCTTTTTGTTATCTTTTTTTTCTTTTACATTGTATTTAAAGTACTCGGTATAGTTAGTGTATTTTAGAAGATTTAGAAGAATTCAAATTGGACTTTCAAAACATCAAAGTATTTATGAAAGAAAAGCTTTTCAATATTCTTATTTGAAATAAAACGAATAGAATAAGTATAGTTAAGTTGTAGATTGAATATACACCATATTTAAAGCTTTTAGAACGAATGTATAGAATTAGAATACAGTATTTGAATACATTCGATAATTTTAATAAAGGAATATATTTGTGCATATCTCTAATATACATTAGGTACATTATCTAAAAATTAAACATTATTTATAATTTTTTTTAAATATAATATAAATGATTTCATTTCAAAATTAAATTTCATAAAAATATTTTGTACGTCTATTTGAAATTTGGATGATGGTAATCCTAAAGTTATGTATCAAAATATCTCTTAAATTGTTGATCTTACAAACATTGTCATAATTTTGCTGACCCGGACTAACTCAATCTTTAAATTAAGGTGTCATTTACGAAAATGAGGCTAATAGTATCCCCTATATCTCAAAATAAAAATTCGCGCTTACGAAATTTTATATGTGGTTTAAGAAATTAGATATACATATATAGATACCAAACATATGTTAGAAGTTTTTCTTAAATTTAAAAGGGGTTCTTTAAATTGAAGAAATTGTCTCTTAGTTTTAACCATTTTTGCTTAGATAATAAAATTTTAGGTAAAATTCCAAATTTTGGTGGAGTTCACAATTGATTTCCTACAACAAAAAAAGACGGACGAGTCGGGGCAGGACCGGGACAGGCAGATCCTCGAGAATCATCAGAAGTTTGCTTAGCAAAAATTTGGGAACCTTCCCAATTTAAGGGCAATTAGGACTTAAAAATTAAAACTTTTATGTTTTTATAAAACAGTAACTTATTCACCAGTGTATGTTTTTCCAAAATTAAACGTTACCATTGAAGCTCCAACATTATATTTCGCACTTGTTAACAGGCCCTCTTGAGAGCATTGGGATTATATTCTAAGTATCTATTGATTTCACTATTATTCATAACTAGCTGTTAGCCCGTCACAGAATGACGGAAGGTTAATTGCATTGAACTCAGGTATTTTACACCCGAAGCCACTTTCACAACCTCTACACAATTTTTTTCCATGTTTAACTTTTTTTAAATAGACAGATATTTAAAAGATAATGATAGAAAGATGCAGGGATGGGGATAAATGAGGAGATGAGGGATAGATGATGAGATGAGAGATAGATGAGGACATGAAGGAGATGAGGGAAACTTTGAAATTACTTTGAGACATTGCTTGGTTTATTTGTTTAAGCAAACCAAGCAATGCATCAATGCGTACGTTGGGCCTTCGCACTTATTTGAGATTTTCACTGAAAATAATTAAGACTTACTACACAAATGTTCCTGTGAAGCATAGTCTTCTTAATTTTTATTTACAAAATGTTTTACTATTTATTAAAAGTTTCTAGAAAATCATCTGTGATTTTTAAAACTGAAATGAACTAATTCATAAACTAATAAATAAATTTAATTTCATATAAAATTTTTTTGGCCTGCTTATGATAGTTTTGGACATTTTATTTTCGAAAATAAAACATATTCAACAAAAGATTAATATTTTATTTTTTAATAATTGAACACATCCAACAAAACCAAATTTAATTGAATGCGTTTGTTACACCTCATTCTAGACAAATATATTAATAATAATAATTAATAAATTGATGAAATAACTAAATTATAATATCATTTATTTTTAAATATATTTTTATAAAATTAAAAGATAAAATACTTAGTTAGAAACCCTATATAAGTTTGAAAATGTGCTTTTTAAAAACCCTCGGTTTTTTTCATCACTTGTTTTTAATTCCGTTACGTATTTGAAATTTTTATAGTTTCACTTATTTTTATTTGGCTTAATGTTTATTGCTACTCAAATAATAGTGGTTTTTAAAATAATAGTTTTTAATTCGTTTTCTACATCTTAAGCAGTGCATTTGTTAGTAGAACCTAATTTATATTTCTTTGTTAAGCTATTTTATGTTTTTTGTATTTAAATTTTTTTTCTTAATAAAGAAATGTAATGCAAATTGTAAATGTAAGTCCAAAAATTGTGTGCAGCTAGAATCGAAATTTCAAGTATCCAAAGGAATTAGTGTAATAACATTAATAATGTAAATAAACTTTATAAGTTATTTATTATTAATATTTTTATTTGATCAAAAGTTCTTTTTTTTGTATTGCAAATCTCGTACACCTTCTATTAAATAATAACTTGCTTTTAATTTGCTCTCGTACATATTCTTTACCATTAAGTTCACTTTTGTTGTTTTGTTTAAAAATATATGCTTAGCTTCAAATTATCTTTTGAGAAAAATTAAAAAATTATCATATTTCAGATATTTTGTTTTTTCAGAGTTAAAAGCCGAATTGTTTCTAATGAGCTTCAAAATTTACTCGGCGTTTTGCCTCTTTTAACATATAACTTATATGTGTCGCTTTCAAAATTTATAATTTTTTTTTTTAATTTCAACATTAGTGATATATTTAGGATTCTGTTGTAGTACTTGCGCTTTGCAAATACGTCGAAAGAAATATGATCCAAAAGTGAAAAACACAATAATTTTATTTTATTCAAAAACAAAATAATATCAATATATTTATTGAAATAATGTTCAAAGAACAATAAATTTAGGTCTCTTTTAATGTCTCTAAATGGAATATAGTCCAAATTATTATATCTTTTTTTAAATGAATTAACATAGAATATCCCATATTCAAAATTATGAAAGATTTTAGAGTTCGTTATTAATGCAGGGTTATTCACCTTTTACCGAATGATTTTGTTGCTGTATACATTGTTATTTATACTAAATCCCACAACAAAACAAGACAAAAAAATAAATAATCCGTATAATGCAATAACCTTAAATTGAATAAATTTCAGAATTTTCAATATGATCTGTTAATGGCACTGTATATTGATTGTTACATATTTTTTTTAAAGCTAAATTCAAGATTATCAAGTTTATGATTTTGAATTTATTTTCTTTTTAAAGCGGCAATAAGACAGAATTTTAAATTTAGCTATTTCTTTTAGCTTTAGAATGGAAATAGTTATTTCCTGGAAAATTATTTCCGCACACCCACAATTGCTGTAAAATAAAAAATTAATTTGGAAACAAATTTTAGTGAGAGATATTTTTTTGTCAGTATTTATCCAATTTGAGTAAGTTAAAAAATTATAAATTTCCTTAATAATTAATAATTTACTAATGTTCATACCTCGAAAATCAAAATGAATAACTGGAGCTATTTGTAAGTATTTTTACTTTGTGCTTTCATTCATGTGATTTATATTTTTACTTTGTTTTATCTTTTGCTTGTTCAAAAATTGTTTAAAACAATTTTCGTGGAAAAACCCCATTATCCTAAAAAAGAAATTATTTTATAATCAAAAATTATAGAAAAGATGTAGCTTCTGACATTTTGAAAGTATTATAGTTAAGAATTACTTTAAAATGATTCATTGTATTTAATTAAATACTAAATGTAATAAAAAATTAACAAGCTATTAAAATTTATTATTAAAATTTTATGAATTAATATTCTATTTCAATATTTTCTTCACAGTTTTATAAATTAATATCTATTTTTTTAAAATATAAAGTTTTTCAATATATCCTATATTTTTCGTCAAAATTTTTTTTTTTAAATTAAAGTTCTTTTTCAAACATTTATTTAATTTTGGTTTGTTCTAACATAATTTATTTATTTTACACACATTATACATTATTATGATAATTTACAACTACAAATTAATTTTAATATTTTTGAATAATTTACATAATACATGATTTTATATTTTCTTTACTAACTCCATTTTACTATTTGATTAACTAATTTCAAATTATTACTTGATTTTTCTTAATGTTTAATGTTTTACTGAAATATTGTTCACATTATGTAGCCTTTATTTTATAAATTCATATGCACAATACTTGATATTATAGTTTTTGGTTTTTTTTTTTATTAAGCTGTTATGTACAGTATTATTTTATTTTTAAAGATATGACGCTCTTTTTTTAAAATTTTACTACATTTAAAATATTTTTCTGCTTATATTGTTTAATTTGTTTAATAAATAATCAAAAAATTATTTTGATAGTAATTTTCAAATATTTTTTGATTAAATTTTTTTTCACAAAGATTATTTGTAACTTGAAGATCTTTAAGTTCTAAAAATATTTTACTACTTTTAAAACTTTAAAAAAATTATAATTTTATAAAGAAAAATATTTTTATTATATTTTTTTTTGACATGTTGCAGTAACTCTTAATTAACAAAAGTGGAAATAAAATAATTAATATTTATATTTTCTTAAACCGAAATGTAATATGTTTGAACTATAATCAGGGTTAAGTTTAATTACATCCTTTCATGATCTAATGCACAATTTTCAATATAAATACAAATTGTATCAACATTATTATAAAATTTTCCTAAGGGATTTATGACCCACTTTAAAATAACTACGTATTAAGTTCCTTATTTTAGTTTAGCTATTAATCCCTTTATTAAATTCTGAGTAATAAAATCATATAACTTAAATTGTGTGTTTGAGCGTAATATATTAAAGTCAAAATTTTGAAATAATTTCTGAACGTCTTTTCTGATCTTTATAATTTAAAGTTTGACAATATAAAAATATGTATAAGTAAAATATTAGATGTACAACAATATGTATTTATATATATATATATTTATTTATTTATTATTTATCTATGAGAGATACTATATTAGGAAGCATATTTGGTTAAAAAATCAAAGTTGACTATTTTTCCCGAGTATGTATAAGGGAAAAAAAATTATTTGAAATTTGTAAATTAATTAATAGGAACTAAAATGTGTTTCGAAAAAGAGGACAAGTTGGAGACTGGAACTTATGCTATAAGAAATAAGGCTGAATTTCTTTTATTTTATTTGCAATGTGGTAAAATAAAGGGAAAATAATGTTAAATACGACTAATTCAACTTTCTAAATATTTTTAATTGCTTTCTTTTTTTTCTTATGTATAACTGAATTTTAATTTAATTTAAATAAACTCTGTATGAGCAGAAAGCACAAGCTTTAAGATACAAAAATAATAAATAAATAGATATGGTCAATTCTGGATTAGGATTAATTTTGTATAGGTATACCACTTCTGGACCAACATTTATAGACCACTTTTGTATATATTATTATTTAATGTTTTAATTATTTTATAAGGAACAAATTTTATTACTACCCTTTCTAGACCATATTTCAAATATATAAAGAAATTTTTTTTGTTGCTGACAAGGAACAAATTCTATTGCCGTTTCTAGACCATTTTGATTATAATGTATGTGCAAGGTCATTATATATTTTATTGAATATTATTATTTTTGAATTCATAAAGAAATGATTTTGTTGCTGATAAGGGACAAATTATATTATTACCATTTCTAAAAAAATGGTGTATCATGATTTCTAAATGACTTTTAAAGTTTCATCCTTTTATATTAAACGTTTGTACATATTATAGGTTTCGTGGGAATGTTTATATTAAGTTTGTATTAAAGGTTTGTTGAGAATGTTTATATTATGCTAAGTTATATTATGATGCGTTGAATTATTAGTTTAAAATAGTTTAAAATTTTAGGATTTTGATAATTTTTCTTAGATAAATAAATTGTATAAAAGTCAAGAAAATTTTTTAAGTTCGTTAAAACTAATTAATTGTTACTTAATAAGTTCAAAAGATATTTTGAATTCTTGGAAAATATTGAAAAATTTGTAGAACCTTCCCATTACAAACAACCAGGATATCAACAAAAATAGCAGCAATCCTCATTTTATCACCAAAAACAATAGCAACATCAAAATTTAAAATCTGGAGTTAATAAGCAAAAAACGCAAATTAGAAAAATATAAGAAAACAATAAGTCCACAGAAACCCCAATTTCAAAATTATTACGTAAGTTTGATAATATCTCATTACAAATGTACAAGAAGAAGAAAATAATTTTGAGTACTATGAAGATAATGTCGCCATGATCGTCAAAATAAAACAAAAATAATCTAACGTTGTTATATATTCTGTGAGCACGTAATGTTGAAAAAGCAGAGTGACAGTCGCCTTTTTCAATTGCGCTTTTTGTCATTCTAACAATTTGAGGAATCGTTTTGAAGTTTGTTTGGGTTCCTTTTTTTCATTATTTGGTTATGCAGATTCGGTGTTTTTTTCCATTACCCAGTTAATGATTTAGCATTTGATTTTACGTTAACTTTACTATTATCAATGATGTTTACATTATTACTATTGGGCTATTTTGATGCGATTATTATCAAGGACGTTTTCCTCGTTATTTTTTATAAATTTTTTACTAGGGAAATTGTCGTTTTTCACTTAATTAATAGATTCATAGTTAGTGTCTTTAAGCGGTTTGTTATACCCGTGTGACTATTAGTCAAAAAGATATACTAAATTTGCCATTACGTTTGCGACGCAGAGAAATAGGGAGTAGATATAGACTCAAGTGTATGGATCTGATCGGAATCGAAAAATAAATCGATTTGGCTATGTATGTTCGTTCGTACTTTTTACTCTGTACTTATTAAAGCTGGGTGTCTGAAATTTCCCCAAAAGTAGTTTAGTTTTATGGCCAAAGTCTCTGCAAAATTTGGTTTGTCTACTGCAGAGGGTTCAAGTGGCTGCCATACAACTCCTTCTTTTATATGAGCATTACACTACACCCTATAAAGCTGTATGTTAAAAATTTTGCCAAAAGTAATTAACCGGATGATATAATGTTTATATTATGGACATACGGATATCCCAGAGTTGACACAGTCTATTAAACTACACTCTTCCTCGGTTTTTTTTCTGTTACCGTTATTACTTTTAGACTTAATGTGTTTTATCAACCATATTTTAGAAATATTATTATGGATTTTTACTATGTTTTTTATTTTCACTTTTAACTGTTCAAATCAATTACAAAGTTCTCTATTATTATTATTATTATTATGTTAATTTAGGCTAATTTTAAATGTTTCAGTTTTATGTGTTTTTGTCTCCATATTTTTACTACAAAGTTAAATTTTAATATACGCTAAACAGGTCACAATTTGCGAAATGTTTTATAATTCACATTCACTTGTTTTTAATTTTTCATTATACTTAATGCAATTTATGCATTTATTGATATCCTCATTTTTCCAGTCACTTGTTTTATGAAGATGGTGGCAATATAAAAAAGTTTCGTTATTTTTACAGTCCACTGATTTGTGGTTAAATCCTTTGCATTTGAAACATCTTAGTACATAGTAAAGTTTCAAATATAACTTCTTTCAATTAAACAGTGACAGGCCCGAACTAGAAATAGGAGACCTAACGAACCATCATACAGTGACAAAGAAAATGTTGTAAGTACGGAAAATATTGACATGCCAGAACCTACTTCATCAAATATTAGAAAGAAAAGAGGAGTGATTAAGGAACTTGGTACAATAATAAAGACTACAACTGATAACATGGACGCTACGGGCGCCGAACAAATTAACGAAAAACTCAATCCGATATTAACAGACTAAGAAATTTAGAAAGTAAAACTTTCTATTATAAATTACCAAAACCAACAGAATAGTATTCTAACAGGAAAAAGTGTTATAAGTCATATTCTGCTTGATTTAAACCAGATAAATTATAACATTAACTTATTAAATAATCACTTCATTAATTTGGGTGAAGCTATAATATTAGCAAAACTAAATATCATATCAAAACCAAGTTTTAACTCTCAAGACTTATCTATAATTTATGAAATCATTCAATTGATATTTTATCCAACGAACACATGTACGAATCATTAGGTTTATAAGTATATATTTCAACGATTCAAATATTATATTTACCATCCGCATTCATATATATTTTTAAAACATAACCATAACCTTTTCCAAATAATCCCATTACCCACAAAACATAATAAACTAACAATTTCAAAACCCTATATTATTTATAATTCCTATAACATTCCATATTTCAAGAAATATAGCACTCCATCTTGGTGGAATAAAAAACAAGGAATAAAACTTAGCACTAGATGGTCAAGTTTAAAATTTTACTAAATCTTAAATATCTCAAAACTAACATATTAAACTTAGTGAGTTTTCCCATGACCATGACTACGACGAAATATTCTCACATTGTGTTTACACGCACGTGCTGTACTGATTTAAATTTGATATAAAAAAAAAATTTGGTAGTAGAATTTTTTAACATATAAATGCTTTCAAAGTTTTTATGATTTTTCGTGAAGCATATGCATGTTCGTTATAAATTTTTAGCTCATTTTCAAATATTTTTAAAAAATTAGCTTCTCCATTTAGTTTTGCTCCGTCCATCTGCCTCTCCGTCCATCCTACCGAGTGTTTACACAACTTTTAAGATTAAGAAATGGAGTTATAAGAAATAATTTTAATATACATTTCCCAATTTTTTTGTAGTAATATGCAAAACTTGTGTTTTGTTCGAGTTACAATATACAAATAAGAAATCAAACAAGTCTCACAAAATTTTTCACGTTTATGCTTACACAATACTATTTAAGGAAAATATCCACATTTTGGGGCAAGCCACAATTTTAATACTATAATAATAATATGGTTGCTTTTTTTATTACTAATTTGTTTTTAAAGAAATGCTAAATTAATTTTATTATATAAACGAGGAAGATTATAGTTGCCCTTGTCAACTTTTAGATACCCGTGCATACCCACTAACCGTTATTTATTTTCCATATGCTATTATAAATATAATAAATGCTATTATAAAAGAAAATATAAAAAAGTAAAATAGTTAAAAAAAATTTAACTTATTATCCCATAATTTTTGCCTAAAAAAAAAAACAATTAAATTTTTAATTCATTATACCATAATTTTTGCTTAAAAACAAAAAAAAAAAAAAATAGCCATCCCCAAAAGTTGGTCCGAGCGATGTCCAACTTTGCCAACTAACTTGCCCTATTACTTTACCTGCCCAGTTTTAATTTTAACCTCGTAGCTCCATTAGATTCACAGTTATCGAATTGACAACTTTGTATGGCAGCTGCCCGAAAATGGGGTCGTAACATTTTGAAACTCCATATTAGTGCTCGATTCATTATATAACTTACAGTGTGTAATTTTCATCCTCGTAGTATACTCAGTTTCCAAGAAATTCATATTGGTGCAAAGAAGTTGTATGGCAGCCCCCCGCAAATGAAGCCGTAAAATTTTGAAACTTCATATAAGTACTTGATTCATTATAAAACTAACCGTGTGTAATTTTCGTCTTTCTAGTATAATTACTTTTGAAGAAATTTATATTGGTTTAAATAAGTTGTGTGGCACCTCCCCGAAACCTTGGTCTGGTCTTAACCAAAAAGATTAGGGAACCTTAAAAATGTCCAAAAAATGTTTTGTGTAAATTTCAAAACTCTAGCTCTAATTTTTCAATTCTATCTCTTTTAATTAATTTTTAATTCACGAATATATTAAACCTAAGCAAAGTAAGCATCATATAATCATATTGATAAAATGATTCATTCAAAAGATTACACATATACATATGAATATACATATATAAATTATTTATGAAGCCATTTACAAAAAATGTTTGTGTTCTTTTTTGCTTATCTTACATTTTTTTTAAACTACGCATCATTTAAATCATATGAAATTCTAACTCGAAATCGTTATCTACATAAAAAACAAAAAACAAAAACACAAAAAAACAAAATTCATATAATTTCATGTTAAATACAAGATGCATAGAAAAATTTCAAATTTTTGTATGGAAATGGTTGGAGCTCTTTTAGTTTTTGAGTTATCGTGTTGACACACAGACGGACGGACAGACACACATAGCTAGATCGACTAATTTTTCGATTCTGAGCCGATACGTACCCTTGACACTATATCTAGCGCGTCTAGATCGATGCGTTACAAACGGAGGAGCAAATCTAATATACCCGATGTCATATATGTATGCACGGGTATAATTATTTTTCATAATCTAATTATTCAACCTTAGTATGGAACATCGTATAGTCTGCGAAATTTGCTTTTTCAAAGAACGTTTTTTTCTTTTTTTTTGTATTTTCTTTATTTACCTGAAGTGAATATACTTTCCAAATACATTTATTATGCATTAATATATTTGCAGGAAGAGCGTATAAGAATTTAAACATAAGCGTATAATTAATAACTGAAAGTGAAAACAGGAAAAGAAAATTGGTTTGTAAGTTAATATGGGAAAAAAATATACAGAAAGCAAAAATAATAAGAGAGAATCCAACGAAATCTTAATCTAAACTGAAACAAGCGAGGAAAAAAACCAAGGGTTTTTAAAAAGCACATTTTCAAAATTATGTACGGTTTCTTACTGAGTATTTTATCATATATTTTTATAAAAATATATATAAATATAAATGATAATATTATAATTTAGTTATTTCAATAATTTATTAATTATATGACTAATAGTGAAATATTTACAATATAATCCCAATGCACTCAAAAAAACCTGTTAATAAGTGCGAAATATAATGTTGGAGCTTCAATGTTAACCTTTTGAAAAAACTTACACTGCTGAATAAGTTACTGTTTTATAAAAACATAAAAGCTTTAATTTTTGAAACTTAGAAGCCTTTCAATGTGGAAGGTTCCCAAATTTTTGCTTAGCAAACTTATGATAGATCTGCCCGCCACCCTCCTGTTCTCACCCTTCCATTTTTTCAGTTCTAGGAAATCAATTGTGAACTCCACCAAAATTTGGAATTTTACTTTGAATTTTATTATCTAAGCAAAAATGGTTAAAACTAAGAGGCAATTTCTTCAATTTAAAGAAACCCTTTCAAATTTAAGCAAAACATTTAACGTATGTTGAAATATGATGCTGCAGCTGTAAATTTTGTATATTGGTAAAAAAAAATGTTAACAGGTATTCAAGTTACAGGTGTTTAAAAATAACAAAATTGAAATTTTCGAGCCGTTATAGATCTTAAACAGGCGACGTGACAAAAAAAATTTTGTTAATTGACTCCTACTAATTTCTGAAGTTTTAACTTTTCCCAAAATTACAAAGCCGTAGCTTGAACCGTTTAGAAGATACGTAGGGCCAAAAATTTTGCAAAAATTGAGTTTTGCTTCATTTTTAATTTTACTACCATATGATAACCCTATACATTTTAAATTTATATTTTTGTGAAGCCTATTAAAGCAGCTCTCCTTTACCGTTTTTAAATTGAAAATACATTTAACAGATGACTTGTTATACTAATTTAAATACAGGGCTTTTTGCAATTTGCGGGGGCTGTAGATTATGCACTTTTCAAAATTAAAAAAACCCTTTGACACATGTTGAAATATAATTAAATATCTTTCAATTTTGTATATTACTAAAAAAAAACTTGAACAGGTATTCAAGTTACAGGTGTTTAAAAATAGCTAAATTTCAATTTTCGAGCCCTTATAGCTCCTAAACAGGGGGCATGACAGAAAAATTTTGTTAACTGACTCCTAATAATTTCGGTGCACCTCCCAAAACTTCTCCCAAAATTTCAAGGCCCTATTTTGATTCGTTTAAAAGATATGTGTGTCCAAAAATTTTGCAAAAATTTTGTTTTGATAACCCTAAACATTTGCCTTTTAAAAATTTATAAAGTTTATAAAACCAGCTATCCGTTTTCAGATCAAAAATACACTTATCAGAACTCTTGTTATAACAATTTAAATATAAGGCTTTTTCCACTTTTGGGGGGTTGTAGCTCAGTAACTGGTGTGGCTACAGAAAAAAATTCTTCTACGAAATTATTTTTTTTTGTAAAATCTACCCATAGTTAAAATTTCTTTGCTCTATTTCAAACGGTGTAAAAGTTTTTTAAACATACGGCCGAACGGACGGGCAGAGTGAAGCTATATAGGCACATTTTTACAAAATTTTTTAAAATGTGCTAAAAATACAATAATTAAATATATATAAAAAATAAATAAAAAGAAAACGTTTAATATAACGAAAACTGTAATATACACACATTTGTTACTGGTTGAATTTGTTTTTATGTAATAAATGGTAAGATTTTAGTATACGAGAAATTACTTCTCAAGAAGGATAATTAAAAAAATTACTTAGAATAAAAATTTCTGTCTGAATTACTAATTTTCTTTTTTTATTCCTCTACTCTTATCGTTTCAATTTTATGAAAGAAATTTTTTTTTCTCCTTCTTGAAAAAAGCAGATGAGCTGAATTTGAGCAACCCAAATTAAATTGAATAAAAGCATCAGTTTTTAGTACATTTTCAAAAGACTTTGTAAAATGTGCCTTAATATTTTCCTCTTTTCGTCCTTCCGCCGCTATTTTTACAAAAACTTTTATATTGTTTGAAATAGAAAAAAGAAACTTTAAATACAGGTAGGTGTTGCAAAAAAAATATTTTCATAGAAGAACTTTATATTTTTACATGTGTTAAAGGTTTTAAAGGGTTACATGTGTTTACATGTGTTAAAAGTCTCCAAAAAATTGGAGAAAGTGTCTAGTTTTAACTATTTTTGCTTAGATAATAAAATTCTAAAAAAAATTTCAATTTTTATAGGAAGTTACAATTTAGTTCCAAAAACCTTAAATTTTGGAATCCTCGAGAATCACCATAAGTTAGCTTAGTATAAGTTTGGCAACTTTCCTCATTGAAGGACTATTAGGACTTAAAAATTTCCAATTTTTATACATCTGTAATTGTAATCCAAAAATTAAATTTAGTATGAAACACTATATATTTTGAAAATTTGATTTTTTTCATCGATAGTTTATTTTACATGGTTACATAATGGTTTGTTTATTTGCGGCCTTGCTAAGCCAAAAGCATATAAATATTAATTCAAAAATTTTACTTTTTTTTTAAAACGCTTAAATGCTTTTTAGGAATTTAAGAAATAATTTAAGAGTAGTAAATTAAATTATTTAAAATTAAAATATTATAAAAATAATTCTTTCATTTTTTGTACTTTTTATGTGCTTGAGCTTGAATATACAATGCATAAGCCAAATTTCTTTCTATAATATAAAAATAAAAAATAATTTCAAAATACAAAACAAAAAAAAAGAAATTATACTATTTAAAAAAAATTTGTATTTCGTGGTTTGGGAATTTTTGAAAAATAAAATAAAATTATACAATAATTTTAAATTTAAAAATTTATTATTTTTATTGTTTTCGTATAGAAAATAAAAATAGTGAAGAGCTTTTTCTAAAGCAAAAGCTATTGAAAAATTGCCTTGCAAATTAATTTAGATGTGACGCCAGGCAATCATAAGCTTTCATTTACAGATACTGCAAGGAAAGAAATAAAAATTTTTATTTTTATAATTACATAAAGATTACTTATTTTTTTTTTGGTTTTAATTGGAATTTTATTCGAATAAGGATTAAAAAGACGTTATCACATGAAGGTTCTTTATATCTCCCAGATTCTGAATACCGTTATATTTTTACCGTTAGACAATAAAATGAATCTTTTATCTGCAATATTGTAGAGCATAATAATGTTGTGTAATATACATTTTACTTCATCTTAATAAGTGTTACCGTTTCGAGATGTTGCAATTAAAAGTGAGAATTTAAGAAACCGAAAATTAAAACTTTCAAAACATTCACTCTACATGTGAAATTTCCCAAGATATACTGTATTATACCGTTAGAAAGATCTTCCCTTTTCAACAGTATATAATAGGTATGATTTATTTTGGTAAATAGCCCTACCAGAGGACACAAATGTAAAACTTTAACTACAATTTTTAAAGAAAAAACGTGTTTATACTTTTTTTTAAACTTTATATGGAAACCCTTATATTACATTTATAAAGTTAGATACAATATCAAGTTGGGTTAAAAGGGGAAGTTTGGTGTTAAAATTTTAAAACTGTTGAAATACGCAAATAAAATATTATTATGAAGGACAAAATCAGGATTCTTCCAAAATATTTATATGATACCCATATATAAATTTATGTTTCAAAAAACTGGAAACGATTTAAATATAAAAAGGATCGAATCTAATATAGAGAAAATTTGTTTGTTTGTTTGTCCAGGATTCACGTGAAAACTACTGGTCCGATTGTCACAAAATTTTAAAGAAATAATTCTGAGAGCCCGGGGTGTGACATAGGCTATGTCACATTTTATAAGTCAACAGGTTGCGGCTCCAGAGCCGTTTTGAGCTTTTTCGATTTTATGATGTCGAGTCAAAACGGTTTGACCGATTGACTTGAAATTTTTCACACATGTTCCTCTTAGCAACCGAAATTAGTTTTATAAATTTGGTTGGAATAAATTAACCCATTTCGGCCCGACGGGCTTCCAAAAAATTTTGTGTTTCCGATTTGTGTCCAATTTTACAGGGTGATTTTGTAGTCGAAAAGAGAGGCTGACCCAAATTTTTGTTGAGTTCGGTTTAGCCGTTTGGGCACGGGGGCCTAATGAAGCTTTTTCAATGTTTTTAATGTCGAGTCAAAACGGTTTGACCGATTGACTTGAAATTTTGCACAAATGTTTCCCTTAGCAACTGACATTAGTTGTATAAATTTGGCTGGAATAAATTAACTCATTTCAATATGGCGGGCTTTAGATTTGTGTCTAATTTTACAGGTTGATTTTGGTTGTCTAAAAGAGACGCTGCAAAAAGCTATAGTTAAGTTCGATTAACCCGTTTTTCACGACGACGCCATGAAGTTTTCTATAAATTTTATTTGCTTAAACGCGTAAAAGAATTTTATTAAAAATTTTGTACCAGCATTTTAATTAAAACCCACAGGGTTAATTTGGTTTTGACCTGTTTACACGTTTTGGACAAAGATTCAATGAAATTTTCAAATTTTTGGTATGAACGCAAGGTAACTTTTATTCCAAAAGCTCACTTAATTAATAAGACTAATTTTTTTCCTTAAATAGTCTCAAATAGTTAAAAGCTAAATGAAATAATGTTAATAATAATAAAAATAAAGCTAATAAAGAATCCGAATAAAATTAAATAACATAGCATTTTCCTTCTCCACGTTTTTTCGTAAGTCTTTGTCTTTTATCTACTTTGCATTTGTTGTTTTTTAAAAATAGATTTCAGTGTGAAATTGCAGTTTTCTTCAAATGAAATCTAAAAATTGAAAAAATTCAATTTCGTATATATAATGCTTAAATACATAGTATTTTAAAATAGGTTTTCCAAAAAAGAAGCCTACATTTCTCTCATAAAATCTTAAAAAAAAACGTGGAAGAGCGTAGTACTACTTTCAGGTAAGTACTAAACAAAATATAAGTTGAAAAGCAGATTTTTAAAGCTTTTCTGAACCATCGACTTCATTTTATTCAAACGTTGGCAATTCAAGAAAACTACTATTGACATAGTATAGTGACATAATGGCAAATTTAGTATACCCAATCGGTTAAAAGAACTCGACAAAACATTTTTTTAAGCATTACCCTAATTCAAAGAAATTGTACCTACTTTCAAAAATTGGACGTAATTTACTTATAAATTTTTTTTTGAACAATCGTCGGGTTGGCACGGGTTAACAAATTCCAAATCCGTTAGTAAAGCGAACTTCATTTTCATAGAGGAACACATATACAAAATTTGAAGTTAATCGGTTAAATCATTTTTTTTTAGCAAAGCAACGAAAAAACCTATAAAAAGCTGTTGGGCCACAATGGGTTAACGGAACTCCACAAATATGTTTTATACATTTATAAGCAAAGTAGTATTTCAAAAAATTGGATGAAACTTGCTTTTTTACATTTTGCAAGCTTCCGGGCAACGCCGGGTAAATCTGCTAGTTAAAAATAAAAAAAAAACGAGGAAGAGTGTAGTAGAGTAGACTGTGTCAACTCTGGGATACCTGTATGACCGTTATATAAACATTATATCATTATTATTATAAACATTAATTACTTTTGGCAAAATTTCAAACATACTAGCTTTATTAGGTGAAATATAATGCTCATATAAAAGAAGAAGTTGTATGGCAGCTACTCGAACCCTTTGCAGTAGACTAACCAAATTTTACAGGAACTTTGGCCATTACACTAAACTATTTTTGGCAAAATTTCAGACACCCAACTCCAATAGGTATAGAGTAATGCTCATATAAAATAAGAATTTGTATGGCAGCTACTCGAACCCTTTGCAGTAGACTAACCAAATTTTACAGGAACTTTGGCCATTGCACTAAACTATTTTTGACAAAATTTCAGAAACCCAGCTTTAATAGGTATAGAGTAATGCTCATATAAAAAAGGAGTTGTATGGCAGCTACTCGAACTCACTGCAACAGACCAACCAAATTGTGTAGAAACTTTGGCCATAAAACTAAACTACTTTTGCCAAAATTTCAGACACGTAGCTGTAATAGGTACAGAGAAATGCTCATATAAAAAAAGAAGTTGTATGGCAGCCACCCGAACCCATGGACCAAAATGGCCGGATTTAAATAGCGATGACGGCTATTGCAAAAAAATGAATTTGCAAAAATTTCAAGATCCTAGCTGCTTTAGTTTTTGAGTTATCGTGCGGACGGATGTATCGCCAACTCCTTCATAGTTATAATTGTAATTATATATTTCAACAACAAAACTTTTAAAAATTGTGGGACTATTTACCGCTACCTCCAAAATCCTTCTAAACAAATTTTCCAAAAATTAACTTGATATTGTATGAAACTTTATAATTATTGTTCTATGCAAGATTCAATATAAAATTTAAGAAAAAAGCTCTGACTTTTTTTATTAAAATTGTTGTTCAATTTCGCTTTTGTGTCCTCTAGTGCGGCTATTTACCTATATAAAATATGTTGATTATATAGTGTTCGAAAGAGTATGGAAAGGCCTTTCTTAGCCGTGTAATAATAAATACAGGTAATATTCCAAGTTCCACACGTATAGTAATTTTTTTAATGTTTGAAATATTTTTTAAAAATATTTTTTCGTTAATTATAATATCTCAGAAACGGCAAACTCATTAAAATGCAATAAGATGTATATTAAATATAGTATTATACTCTCCAATTATGTAGAGAATGGATCGATTTTAAAGTCTAACGGTAACACTATAACAATTTATTTTTTTTTGTTTTCTTTTTTTTTTTTTGTTTTACAAGCTAGTCGAACTCTAGGAACGAATCCTTTATACATGGTTAAAATAGATATGTAGGCTTGGCTATGAGGCTAAGGAGATGGAAGGAAAATAGGATAGAAGTGGAAAGTTGGGTGGTAGGCTAGAAACGAACTTATTTAAGTTCTTTTTAAAACATTTCAAATTGTATAATGGTCTATTTCTATCGGAGGGGAACTCTTTAGATGGATGCATGTTCCATATTCTAGCAGTTCTCACAATAAAAGAGTAGAAAAGAGTGGTTTACTCCTCATAAACGAACGCAAGTACCATTGCCAGTTTTGAGCCATCTACGAATTTCCACTGTGTACAAGCACTTGAAGCCTCATTGGTGTTGCGTTGAAATGGTTTAATTATTGATTTGTTATTGTGCCATTATTGATTTTAATTCAAAAGAGCAAGTGTAATTACCTACGAGATATTTATAAAAGAGAATTAAAGCTCCAATATTATGACGAGTGCTAACAGGAGTGAAAGTAACTTGGTTGGCCAACTAAGCGTAAGGCGCAATTTTCGATTTTGTCCAGGTAACCTAGTGAATTTCAGAGAGGGCCAGCCCAAATGTGAGAGTTATACTCCATTTTAGGTCGTATATAAGCTTTAAAGATGGACAGATTGGTGGCAGGAAAATATGCTTTACAGCGAAAGAGAAAACCCAAACATTTGGCAGCGTTATTACCTACATCAAAAATATGTTCATTCCATAATATTTTTTGGTTAAGCACCATACCTAAGATGTTTAAACTTTCAGACCACTGTATGATTTCTCCCTGGAATCTCAGAATAGGGGTTATTTGATCTCTTTTGCAAGAGATGCATCAGCTTTGAGTCTTGAAAGTGTTAAACTCAACTCTGTTAGCTTTACCCCAATCAGATATTTTTGCTAGGTTGATGGGATATCCATCAGATTTTTCTTTCAGAGAGGTTTTGAAATCGGAAAGCAATGTTTTTAAGAACCATAGCTGAAATTCCGTCAGGACCTGTGGACTTATTAACATTCAGATTCATCAGAACTTTTATTACGAGTTCTAAGTAAACCCTTTGAAGAATTTTAACCCTTGAAGGGAATACTGGAAGGGTTTGTGCAGTAGGAGGAAGTGTGGAATTAGCTGCAAAGTATTTTGCAAACAAATTAGCTTTGCAAACTTAATCTGACATGATTGAACTGTTGTCATCAAGTTTCACAAAAATTGCTGTTCACATTTTTTGCATAAGTCCAAAATGAACGATTGCAATGCGTGAAATTAATTATTTTTTGTCTCAACCTTTGGTTGTAGAGAAATTTTTGCTGATTGAAAATTTTCTCTCAATTATTTCTGGCCACTTTATAGTGCTCAAGTAAAGACTCCGATACATTAGCTTATGCTTTTTAAAACGTTCCTCTTTACAAGCGATTGCTCTTTTGCAAATGTCCTTAAAGCATGGCTTGAATTTCGGTTTAATTGTTTTGTATGAACCAGGAATGAATAGTTTCATAACTAACATAATTGTTTTATTAATGGCATTTGCAGCAAATTCAACGTTTCTGTGGCGAAAGCACACTGTCCAGTCGAAACGCCTCAAAAAACTGTTCAGGCCTACCCAGTCAGCCCGGTTGTAGTCTTTTTTTACTTGATATGTCCAAAAATTATTTGAAGCTAAACATCGATTATATCATTAGCAATTTATTTATTTAGTTTTACCAATGAGTACATATAATACATAAGGAGTAATTTAGCAGATTTTTATGTACTTTTAGGAAAAAAAAAAAACAAAAAATAATATATAATTTACAGACTAATGCATATTACTTGCAGATCGTAAAATTTTAGGACAGAATGTAGAAACAGTATGTACTTGTAGTATTACTAAATGGTATTTAATACATATACATATAAATATGTACATATACAGAACCCAACCCGTATAATATCGCATATTATTACGTATGGAATTGATTATTTATATGAATATGTACAGACTACAGCTTATTGGCGTTGTATTTGTATGGTAATCGTATATTATTTTTCTTAATTACAAATACAGTTTGTGTATCAACTGAAATAAAGGTTTAAAATAAATTGTAGTCGAAATGAAAGAAAAATTATTATGTTTCATTTTTTTCTTGTTTTATTTAAAATTTTCATCCTATCCAAAGATACATATGAATGGCTTTCCTTTTCAGATATCCACTTACAATTTTTTCTAAATAATATTACCAAAAATAAAACTAAAATTTGTATTTTATGCTGATACCATTTATCATTAAAATTATACCAATCTGTATGTCTACTTTGTGTTAATTTTATAATTTAATTTTTAATGAATATTTTTATATTTCGTTTTTTGAGATTGTTCTTAAAACGAACTTTAAAGCATTTAAATTGACAGCAAGAGATTTTTAAAAATTCTTGTAATATTGTATTTTCTATACTACTGCGATACTATCTAATTTATTTCTTAAAATATTTTCTTTTTAGCACATTTTCAAAAAATTTTGTAAAAATGTGCCTATATAGCTTTACTCTGTTCGTCTGCCCGTCCTTATGTTTATAAAAATTTTTACACCGTTCGAAATAGAGTAAAAAAATTTTAACCATGAGTAGGTATTGCAAAAAAAATAATTTCGTAGAAGAATCTATCTGTTACGGCCCCCCAAAGTTGGAAAAAGCCCTATATTTAAATTGTTATAACAAGAGCTGTGTTAGATATATTTTCAATCTGAAAACGGAAAACTATAGCTGGTTTTATAAACTTTATAAAATTTTAAAAGCAAATGTTACGGGTTGCCATACGGTACTAAAATTTAACATTACGAAAAACTCAATTTTTGCAAAATTTTTGGTCATACGTATCTTCTGAACGGTCGAAACTAGGGTCCTGAAATTTTGGGAGGAGTTAGATTATCAGAAATTAGTAGGAGTCGGTTAACAAAATTTTTTTGTCAAGCCCCATGTTTCGGAGCTATAAGGGCTCGAAAATTGATAAAAAAAATTTTTTTATTTTTAAACACCTGCAACTTGAATACCTGTTTAAATATTTTTTCCTTAATATACAAAATTGAAAGATCCAACATTATATTTTAACATATGTTCAAAGATTTTCTTAAATTTAAAAGGGGTTCTTTAAATTGAAGAAAGTGTCTCTCAGTTTTAACCATGTTTGTTTAAATAGTAAAATTCTAAGTAAAATTCCAAATTTTGGTGGAATTCACAATTTAATTCCTTATTGAAAACACATATTGAGAATTTTGAAATAACTAAATTCTAAGTCCTCAATGGATGTTTAAAACAGTTCTATCAAAATTGCAATACTTTGCTATGTATTTCAAATTACACTTTCTCATTTTAATTTTTTTTAATATTAATGTTTTTAATAAAATAATTTTTATAATATTTTGATATTAATGTTAATTCGAGCAGCTACAATAAAACATAAAACTTGTTTGTATATAAAAATGGTTTGGCAAATTAGAACAAAAACATTACTATTATTTAATCATATTAAATATTCTGCACTTTAAATTGACACAAATATTTTTAAACGAAAATGGATACTATGTATAATACTATAATATAATATTGTTTTACATCAAATTGTTTACAGCTTTGCAGAATTTTTGCAAAATATGAGTTCTTTTTTTGTTTTTCTTATTTCTAAACGTACGAGGCAAGTGAATTTGTTTTGTTCTAGTAAATCACTCTTTATATATTATATGTACTCATTGGTTTTACCCTTAAAAACGTTGTAATGACGTCTTAAATAATTTGTTTGATTTGGCTTCTTCGCTTTTCTAGTTCAGTTTAAAATAATTGTAGCAGTTGCATATATAAAATAAATAAAACAAGTAAAGAAACAATCAGTCGGTGCAACCGACTTAGAAATACCCTACACCTATTTGGTTCAAATTTAAGGACATATCCATAAGTCATTTTAACACCATAAAAGCTGTTGTTATTTGATCGTAATATACATAGCTAACCAAATTAACTTTATAATACTAAAAACATTTCCTAATTACACTATCTATTAAAAAATATTACAAATTCTTACTAATTTATCTATTTAAAAATATTAAAAACAAAACGACCACAACTTGTTTGTAAAAATTCCAATGGTACTTTCCTTACTAGTAACCTAGAGTTTAAATTTCATCAAAATAGCGGCATTATTTTTTGAGTTATGGTGTTTTTAAGATATATGTTTGTTAGCCCTTGAACTTTTCAAGGGTTCCAGAACCCGAAACCATGGTACGATTTCGCCCATATGCAGTCCCCGTCATACTTTCAATACTAGTTAACCCTTGTACACAATTGGAAAGTTATATCTTAATTTTAAGTTACTAGTTTTATTAATTCCGATGATAAGCTTTTACACATTGGGGGGTCTAAGAGAGGTACTGAACCACCACTCCAATTGATCCAAAATTAGATGGACACGCAGGAAATAGTAAAGAACAGCCATGGGCCAAATTTGCAGCTTCTACATTTGTTTCAAGTTACTATCTTTATCAATTTCGAAAATATGCTTTAAGGTCTTTGGAACTGAGTGGCTGATCCCCACCCACTACTCCAATTGGGCTCAAATTTCAAGGAGACTAAGGGAATCGAAAGCAACACCCTGATACTAAATTTGGAGGCTCTATCTTCATTGGTTTCGGAATTATGGTAGTTTGGCCTAAATTCGATCAAAAAGTTCTAAGTTCCGAACCCATTGTCTATTCCTCACCGTACGCAATCGCCGCCGTAGTTTCATCCAATGACCTACAGCACAAAATTTCATGAAGATAGCGTCATTAGTTGTTGAGCTATCGTGATTTTTAATATATGTTCGATAGCCCTGAAACCGATTAAAAGGATCAGAATCCGAACCCTTGGTCTGATTTCGCCCTTATACAGTCCGCGCTGTGCTTATAGTACTGGTTAACCCTTGTACACAATTTGAACGTTCTATCTTAATTTTAAGTTACTATTTTTAGTAATTTCGATTATTAGCTTTCGATTATAAGCTTGGGAGATCTAAGAGGGGTACTGAACCACCACTCCAATTGATCCAAAATTAGGGGGACACGCAAGAGATAGTAAAGAACACCCTTGTGCCAAATTTGAAGCTTCTAAATTTTTTTTTAAGTTGCTATCTTTATTAGTTTTAAAGATATGCTTTAAGGTCTTCGGAAATGTGTAGCTGGTCCACGACCCACTACTCCAATGTATCCCAAATTTCCAAGACACTTAGAAAATAGGAGGGGACACCTCGATACCACATTTGCAGGTTCTATCTTCATTTGTTTCAGAATTATGCTCGTTTGGCCTAAATTCGATCAAAAAGTTCTAGGTTCCGAACCCATGGTCCAATCCCGAACTGACGCAATCCCCGAAGTAAGTTCATTACTAGTAACCTACAGCACAAATTTGATGAAGATAGCGTCATCAGTTGTTGAGTTATCGTGATTTTTTATATAAGTTCGTTAGCCCTTGGAGCGATTAAAAGGTCCAGAATCCGAACCCGTGGGCCGATTTCACCCATATGCAATCCCCGCCGTACTTTCAGTCCTAGTAACCTACAGTTAAAATTTCATCAAGATAGCTCCATTAGTTTTTGAGTTATCGTGTCTACGGACGGATGGACGGACGGCCGGACATGGCTATATCGACTCAGGAGGTCACGCTGATCACAAATATATATACTTTTCCATATCTAGCTCGCTTCCTTTAGGTGGTTACAAACACCATACCAAAATTAATATACCCCTTTACCTATTCTATAGGTGTAGGGTATAATAAAACGAGGAAGAGTGTAGTAGAGTAGACTGTGTCAACTCTGGGATTCCCGTATGATCGTAAAATAAACATTATATCATCTGGTTAATTACTTTTGGCAAAATTTCAAACAACCAGCTTTATAGGTGTAGTGTAATGCTCATTTTAAAGGAGAAGTTGTATGGCAGCTACTCGAACCCTCTGCAGTAGACAAACCAAAGTTTGTAAAAACTTTGGATACAAAATTAAACTATTTTACTTTGCAGTAACTTTGGCCTTTACACTAAACTATTTTTGGCAAAATTTCAGACACACATATTCAAAATTTTAAACACCCAGCTTTAATAGGAATAGAGTAAAACTCATATTAAAAATGAAGTTGTATGGCAGGTATTCGAACCCGTGGACCAAAATGGCTGGATTTAAATATCGATTGAAGCTAACGTAATTTAATTAAAAACGTGTGTCTTATTAATTTTTTAAATAAAATTTTACTTGTCTTAGTATTAAGTTGTGATCGTGAGATTATCAGTTGGGATTTAAATTGGTTTACTGGGCCTTCTATTGTTTTTATTGTATTCGTGTTTGATTCTTCACTGTGTATGGTATCGTGTGTATTTGTCGCTGATAGGGTATTGATGTATTGTCCTTAAAATGCATCGGCCACTTTATTTTCTTTGCCTGATTTATAGTGGAATTTGGGTGAGAATTCTTCGATAAATGCACGCCACTTTTTAACTTTGCATTAGGGGTTTTGTCAGAAACCGGAAATATTAAAGGTTGGTGGTCAGTATAGATATGAATGTCGCAAATCTAGAATCTGGTTTTTACGTTATTTTGGACTGAGGTATGGCCAATATGAATTGAGTTTGTTTGTGAGCATTTAACATGTTGAAGTGTTTTCTAGGTTATTTAACTTGCATTTTTGTATGATTTTGTTACTTCCGTTAACTGAATTAACAATAAAAGGTCTTTGTCCTGTGTCGATTAATATACGAAGCTCTTGACCACTTTTAGTTCTCTTGATTATAAATGGCAAGAGCGATCTTAGTCTAAAAAATTTATTTCGTCGGTAAAGTTGTGTTCGTTGTCGTTATAGAAATCGGACTGGCCACATAATTCATTGTCGGACTGGTTTAAAGTGTCTAAAGGGTTAGTAAAGGGTTGTAATATGATTAATTCGTTGAAGTTTTTCGAAATGAGTTTTTTCTGAATTGATTGCTTCACGAGGTCTTTTGTTTTTGATTGATTCGTTATTTGCTGGGCTTTTGTCGTTAAGTGTATTTTGTAAAAAGTTTCTAGGTCGATGTACAGGGATGTTGTTTTTAGGTTGGTTTATCCTTCTCCATTGTGAACTACCAGGATAAACTTCCTTTGGCAAGGGTGGATTAGGGTTACTAATTCTATAGTTGTTTTTAATATTCCCAGATCTAGCAAAGGGACCCTTACGATGCTTGAGCGAATTTCCTGCTGCAAAAGTCCGTGCGAAGTCGCATCTTATGTGGCTTACTTCTAATTCTGTGCTGTTGCTAGGGCGGTAGGCAAATCAGTAGGTCTTGAGAAAAACAGTGTGTCATAAAGGGGTCGACGAAGGCCTGAAATAAATACGCGAAGAGCTGTTTCTCTAGCTCTTTCGTTCACTGTAGTAGCCAGTGTCCTGTTATTTGTATTGGTCATTATATTCTTGTTTATGATTAATGTAAGTTGTTTGTCTACAATGCCGTACTACTGAGCTCGTTTTCAAGTACGTGTAGTGGTCTTTCGTCTGAATAGGTCTGATTTAACCGGGCGATAATTACATTATGATTAAGAACCGTATTAAATGCTGCTAGAGTTGCATCTGCTGAACCTGCTACTTTATTTCTTAGGATACCTGTTGCAATATAAAAAGTTTTGGAGCCCGGTGTGTGTGGTAGTTCATGGCGAACGGAGCAGCTGTTCTCCATGCCGGGTATGCTGTTGGATCTCCCTGGAATTCGGGTAGACATTTTACCAGGTCAAATCCAGTATGAGTTTCTTTGACGTTTTGTAGGATAGATACTGGTTGGAATGTTTCAACAAATTGAGGTTTTAGTGATTGGATTACGAAAGTATGGGTTTGTATTTGGGCCGAAAAGTCTTGTCTAGTCCTTTCTATTACAGCAGTAATGAGGTTCTGTACTTGTTCTGTAGTTACACTTAAAATGAATAAAAAAATATAAAAATATAAAATTAAAATTAGGAATGGTGTTGGCAAAATTCTAATGGCTTCTATTTTGTTCTTAACTTAATTTTTGTATATCTATTAATGTTAGTTTTTTTACTATAGTTTTTAATTTCCTTTGTTTAATTACTTGTTTTTGTTTTAAAAGCTTAAAATGTTCCGAGAAATACTCGGTATTACAATTTTTGTCAAAATGTTCAGACATTAATTTTTGTTATTAATAAATTTATTTATTTATTTTTTTTTTTTATTTATTTATTCATTTATTTAGTAAAGAGCTTTACTATTTTTGTGCTACAATTTTAAACTTTAATTTACAATTAGTTGGTTTAGTAAAAATTATTTTTTATATAAGGTACTATATTTTTTCTAAAAATTATTAAATTATTTTCATTTTTCAATTCAAAAGGTAAGTTATTAAACAAATTTAAGCCTCTATATAGTAACATGTTTTTGGTTTTCTCATTCCTAAAAAAGTTTAGTCTAAAATTGGATTTGTTCCTCAAGTTATAATTATGTACATCACCAGAATATACAAGCCTACTGCACAAGTAATCGGGATACATGTTGTACTTCATTTTAAAAATAATAATTAAGACATTCATAATAATTTTCTGACGCACTGACAGCCAAACTAAGGTTTCCAACATAAAATTTATAGACGCATAACGATTAAATCTTAAAATGATCCTCATTGCACGGTTTTGTAACTTTTGTAGACGCTCCATATCTTCTTGAGATGCCATAAAGAGTATCGACGAACAATACTCAAAATGAGGTTTGATCATAACGTTGTAAATCTTTATAGCATTCATGTACGACATTCTGTTCCTAATTTTTTTAAAAAAATATATCTTTTTACTTATTTTTTTGTGGACGTGCTCAATATGACTTTTAAGAATCAGCCTGCTATCCAGTATTACTCCCAAATATTTAATTTCCTTTACCTCTTCAATTCTTTCTTCTGCAATTTTTAGATCAACTTCTTGAATATTATTTATTTTCATATATTTTGTTTTTTTAACATTTAATTTTAATTTATTTCTACTGAGCCAAAGACTGAGATGATTTAGATCAGCGTTTATTGCATTTAGGCATTCTTCAACAGTGTCACAAGCTACATATAACAAAGCATCATCTGCAAACAGAACAAGTTTAGACTTTGAGACAGTTTTGTACATGTCGTTTACGTATAAAATAAATAAGAGGACACCCAAGATACTACCCTGCGGTACACCTAGTGATACTTTGATTGCATCAGAGACAACACCTTTGATTTTTGTTCTTTGGGATCTGTTTTCCAAGTATGATTGAAACCATTTAAGTTCTTTTTCCTTCACTCCATAGCATTTTATTTTCTTTAATAAAATTTGACGGTCCACAGTTTCAAATGCTCGTTGCAGGTCTATAAAAACCGCTATTATAACTTTTCCATCATGAACATCCATTTTCCAGTTACTGATTATTAAATTTAACAATGCTTCACAACTGTGATTCTCTCTAAAACCCGATTGATATTCATAGATTAAATGATATTTTTTTAAATGTTCCTCAAATTGACTGTTCACAATTTTTTCAATAATTTTTGATTCCAGCATAATGGTGTTTATCGGCCGGAACTCCTCACATTTGTTTGTACCCTTTACCTTTTCCACAGGAATTTCAATTGTTTCTTTCCAATTTTCAGGGAAACATCCACTTTCTAATGATGCATTTATGATTGTTAGAAGGTTCATGCCAATTAGATCAAATGAATCAATGATCATTTGTGCATTAACAAAATAGTGATCCTTTTTTTTATTTAAAGAGTTTAACGTATTTTTTAATTCAATCAATTCTATGTTTCTAAATTTAAAAACATGTTCACATTCTTCAATTATATTTTCATATTCTTTATAAGGTATTTTCATGTTAATTTCTTTAATACTTTCTATAAAATAGTTGTTGAATTTATTTGCCATAATAAGTTCATTATTTACTTTTTCATTTTCAAAAATAACTTCCTTAATCTCCTTAAATTTCTCGTTTAACACATGCATCTTTATGTTTCGCCACATTGTTTTCTGGTCATGAGAATTATTTACTTTATTTTTAATAAAGGTGTTCTTGCAAATGTTAATTTTTTTTTTATATATATTTCGTAGGATCCTGTATTTTTCCCATTCCTCATTATTATTAATCCACACTGCTATTTTGTATTGCCGATTTCTATGTCTTTTCATCATTTCAAGTTCATTGGTATACCATTTGTTTATAGGATGTTTACCACTATTTTTAGTAACTTCAAATTGGTTAATAATTTCATGTAAGGATGTACTGAACTTACTTGCTTTTGCATTTACATCAGAAAAATAAATTGTCATTATGTCATTTACAGCAATCTTTCCTCTAAACATGTCAACATTATATTTAATCGTTTTAATTTTTTTATTATTGTGTGATTCTTTTTTCTTACTAAGTTTTAATTTTATTTTTAGAGTTTCATGGTCACTAATTTTTGCATTATGTTCAACACTAGCAGATACCTTCTCAAACCGGTTTGTTACCACCCAATCTATCAATGATTTTGACTCCTGTGTGATCCGTGTGTATTCTTTAACTATTTGTTTAAAAAAATTTTCTTCAAATATGTCTTTTATTTTAATCTTACAACTATCATTTTTAAGCCAATTTATATTAAAGTCACCCATTATTATTATGTCTTCTTTTGTTTCATTTAATTTAATAATATATTCATTTAATTCATTAAAAAATTCATCATTCACATTCACGTATTTTGGGGCTCTATATAGACCTATAGTATGGAAAGAATAATTTCCACAGCTTAACCTAACATGTAACATCCAAATTTCCTTCCTTAGACAATATTTATTAATGAGACTGACATTCCAGTTATCTTTACAATAAAGTACAACTCCTCCAGTATGTCTAGAGTGACTATCCACCCTTACGATGTTGTATCCGTTAATTTCTATTAGTGAATCTTCATCGTCGCTTATTAGATGCGTTTCAGTACAACATAATACATCAACTTCTCCATTACACATTAAATTTTCAATTTCTGTAAAATTATTTACTACTCCTTGACTATTTATATATAAACATTCAACATTACTTGGTTGCTACAGGAATATTTTCTTTCTTTCTATTTTTATCTTTTTTAACAAGCTCGGACATTCTCTATCTAGCACATTGTGCGATATATTTAAACCAAGGTTCAACGCTTCATTTGCCTTTTTACATATAACACATTTGAACTCATCTGCCGTACAATCCTTTATTAAATGATTTTCTCCACATTTCCTACATGTTTTCCCTTCAACAGTACAATTTTCTTTTTTGTGTCCAAAACCCAGGCAATTCACACATCTACGTACATCAAAGCTTTCATATACTCTACAATTGTCCCATGCTATTTTTATTCTTCCTAATTCCATTATTTTTTTAAAATCTTCTACATTTACCTTTATAATTGCATTGTATTCATTTTGGGTTCTATTGGTTTTGTATCCTCGTATATATCTAATATCTTTGCTATATTTAATATTATTTTGCTTACTAACCTTGTTAACAAGCTCCTCTTTTTCGTGGTATTCGGACATACCAACAATTAAAATTTTTGGCCTTATTTCTTTAGGTCTCATTACATCGTAATCTTTTTTCATTAATTCTTTTGCAGCAGTTTCAAGATTAGCAGTTGACTCTCCATCTTCACAATATATTGCAACTTTCCCATCCTTCTTTTCTACTATTCCACCTATCTTAAAGTTTACCGGATCTATAGTTTTTTTGACAGCATTCTTAGTTACTTGCGACCCTTGCGTTTTTTTTGGTTTTATAACCACCACTGGATCTTTCTTTACTATATCTGAATATGATTCAACCTGTTTATCTTTTTTTACATCTTTAGAGGTAATTTTTATAGCTTCGACACTTATTTTTTCCATTCTCTCCATCAGTTTTTCACTTTGCTCTTTAACATCTTTAGCTAACTCATTCATGGTTATCATTTCAGTCATTTTTCTTTCAAAGTTTTCTTGTGCCAACTTGAGTGATCTTATTCTTTCCATGTACCTATGCTCTATTGCTTGAAGCAAGCTTTTTATTTCATCCTCGTTTTTTTTTAGCGATACCTCAAACTCATTTTTATATTCGTGCAGGTAACTCTTGTTTTCTTTTGTGGTATCATGAATTTCTTTTAGGACCATATCAACATTATGTATATATACCATGCAGTCATCACACATCAATCTTAACATCCCACCTGCGCCCAATACATGAACACTGAATTGATCCAACCCACTGCATTTGTTAGCAGCATGATAAATCTTGCCACAAACTCCATTACATCTCAATCCAGATTCACCCCTTATTGTATTTTTACAGCTACTGCACTCTGCCATGTTATATCAACTATTAGATTACTTAATTTATATATTCAATCCTATCATATCTCAATTTAAATGAAATTTAAACTATTGTTAATGTAAAATGTATTAAAACAAAAAAATAAAAATTAAAAATAAAAAAACTTTTTGTAAATAATCAAATTAAAATTAATTGAATGCAAATTTAAACTATTGTTAATGTAAAATGTATTAAAAAAAAAAAAAAAAAAAATAAAAAAAATTAAATTAAAAATTAAAATTTTAAAAAATAAAAATTTTTTTGAAAATAATCAAATTCAAATTAATTGAATGCGCATACGCGTACACGATACCCGACGCTTATCGCAGCACTGTTTATTAACCTTGAATCGAGTATCGATTATTATTGTGAATTGTTTTTATTTAATTTTTTTTTTTTTGTGAGATGAGATGATTTACACAATTAATAATTAACAGTAAGTTTTTGTTTGTTTCTCATGAGAACTTCAATAATAATGATAAAAAAATAAAAGAGAAAATAATTTATGTATTTTTAACTATCAATATTTTGTATTTAAGGTTTTCACTTTTTTTATTATTAATTTAAATAATATGTGAAAGATTATATTTTTTAAATAATTTGTATGCAAATTCACTATAGTATTATTATATTTATGAATTATAATTTTAAAGTTTATAGTTTATTTTATATTATTTTTTTTAATTAACCAATATATTTTACCATCCGACAATTTAGAGAGACGACTCGATAAATTCAAAAATATTTTATATGTTTTAAAGAATTATATCTTTTAATTACAAATTGTTTTCTAATTTCTTAAAACTACTTTAATATGTTTTACTTTTAGAGATTATTTCTTTAATTAACCTAATTGATTTTTTTTTAAGATTTTCTTTAAAAAAAAAATTTTCCACACAATGCACTTTGTTTTTTTTTTTTTTTAAACTTTTAATGCTACAAAATTGGGTAACCTGCAAAATCCGTATTTTTAAAATCCATAAAATGAACACTAGTGACTAGATGACACTTGCAATTTTTTTATGTGTATGTTGGGTTCTTTTTTAATAGTTTGAAGGGATTTTTGAATTTACTGAATTTATTTACTTACTAGCTGTTTTTGGGAATTTCCCATATTCAGTAATAATAAAAATTATTTTTGTTTTGTTTCGACAATCTTATATAATTACAAGCAGTTTTATTTTATTTTAAATTTGACTATTGTTTTACCATTGTACCATTAATTTATAAATATGGATAATATAACCATTTTAGAATCAAATAAGGGGAAAAAAAAAATTTATATTAATGGTTATGCGTATTTATTATCAAAAACAAATTAAAATACCATAAATTGGGAGTGTGAGAGGAGAAAAGTTGATAAATGCTCTGCACGTGTTACCACTTATATAGTTGAAGGAACTATTAAATGTGGTCCAAGCACACATAATCATGATCCTATGGCATCTTCTTCAAAAATTTGCGAAAACAATTTATATGAGAAAGATCAAGCCCAAGCAACGGAAAAAATACCATCAACAATTATTTCAGATTCAACTGTTTTGTGTAATAACCTCTGCCGGAAATATTTACCATCAAAAACTGCACAAAATGCAAAAATAGAAAAGTAGAAAAAGAAAGAATTTGCAACAAAAAGAACCCGAAAAACTAGATGATATCATTATACCAGAGACATTGAAGTTTGTAGAAGGAGAGCAATTCCTAATAAATTTTAAACGTTTTGGAAATGATGGCATAATATTATTGAGCACATTAAATAATGTTAAACATCTTTCCAATTCAAAAATATGGTTGATGGATGGTACATTTAAGGTTGTACCAAAACCTTTCATTCAACTGTTTACAATACACGGTATGATCGGATCGGGTGAGAATACGGAAATTGTACCTCTCGTATACTGTTTAATGACAAAAAAAAGCAAACAAGCTTATGAAGAAATGCTATTTGACCTACTCAGATTTGCATGGGAATATGATGTACATTTGAATCCACATTTTGTTTTATCGGATTTTTTCCAAATACGAAATTTAAAGGCTGCTTTTTAGGGAGGATTATATGGAGAAAAATTCAGAAGGAAAAATTAGTGAAGAGATATGGAACAAATGAAATATTTTCTCAAACAATTCGAAATTTGAAGGCTTTGGCTTTTCTACCCCCTGAAGAAATACCAATCTATTTCGAAAATGTAAGTAATTCTGATGAAGATGTAAGTAAAATAATGAAATTTTTAAAAGAAATTTACATACATGGTAAAACAACTTCCAAAAATGTGCTTAAAAAGCCTACATTTTTGCCATCTTTTTGGTCAATACATGAAAACACGATGGAAAATTTACCTCGTACACAAAATAAGGTGGAATCGTGGCATAGAAGATTATCATACATAATAGGAAAAAATCACACAAATTTATATAATCTAATTAAAAACTTAACAAATAATGGTAAACACTAGAATAAATAAAATATTTTGTGGAGAGCCGGTCAAGAAAAGGACAAAATATATTTTGAAAGAAAAAGAGCTGATAAATATTCTTAAATCTAAAAATTTATATAATCAAAATGAATATTTAGAAAGTTTGGCGGCAAACTTAACTCTTATTTAAATAGAAATAACATACATAGGTAATATTATTTAAGGTAGTTTTTTTGTGATAACGAATTTTTTTATTTTTTTTTTTGCAATAATGAATCTTATTTTTTTTTGCTTTGTATAAATGAATTATTTTTAATTTTTTTTTGTTTTTTATTTTGTAATAATGAATGATATAGGTTTCTTTATGTTAATTTATTTTTAAATTTTTAAGTTAAAATAAAGAATAATGAAAAGAGAAAGATCTAAATTTTTTTTAAATTTTTATTATATAGTTTTGAAAATTCTAAATAATAGACGGCAAAAAATCTGTAAAAAAAATTCATAATAAATTTTTTTATGGATTTTTTTTACGGATTTTGAAATTATGGATTTTGAAAAGTATGGATTTTGAAACTATGGATTTTGAAAAGTATGGATTTTGAAATTATGGGTTTTGAAAAGTATGGATTTTGAAATTACGGATTTTGAAATTACGGATTTCGTACCCAACCCTACAAAATTATAGATCTTGACTTACATTAATTTAATTTAAGTTTTATATTGTTTAAAGATGATACGCCTGTTTAAAGATGATCCGCAACTGCTTATGACTGCTCGTAACTGCTCGTAATACAATATTATTGTTATCCGTTATATAGGGATCTGTTTTTATAATTATTTACTATTGCGGTATTTTTTTCTTAGAACGCGTTTTTATCCCTATATGATGATCCGTATATTCACTTTCTGTTTTAACCACGTTAAATTACTTTAAACAGACCCCACTTTAAACAGACCCCATCATATTTATACTAAAATTAACATGAAACAAACAAATACAAAATTATTATTTTTTAAATAAAAAGTGTCTAATAAGCAATTAATTAATTTAAAAATTAAATTGTTCCCCCGGGATTCGGGAAAGTAAATTACAAATTTAGTTTTAATGCATTGAAGGAAATTTGTATGTATGTATGTATGTATGTTAACTTATAATATAAATAAAATTCGACTTGACAACTTTGTATGGTAGCTCCCCGATAATTGGGCCGTAACATTTTGAAACTTCATATAAGTGCTTGATTCATTATATAACCGTGTGTAATTTTCATTCTCGTATTATAATTAGCTTTGAAGAAATTCATATTGGTGTAAAAAAGTTGTATGACAACTCATCAAAGCCCTGGTCCGTTCAGTCTATATCTACGTCCCCTCCTTCTCTGCGTCACAAACGTAATGGCAAATTTAGTATACCCTTTTGACTTATAGCTTAAATAATATAAACTATAAAGGTGTCGCATATAGAAAAAAAAAATGTATTATGATATGTACATACCACAACATGTTGCAAGAAATTTAGTATAATTAATATTATGCCAAATTATTACACAACTATTATTTTATATAAAACACTAGTAAAAAAGCCTGTCGGACGACAGGTATAATTTTAATTTTTCTTTTTATATATTTTCTTTTTTCTCCTACAATTGCGCTACATAATTAATAAAAGGAAATTCGTTACCTGAAGAACATTAAGTTAACATTATAATAGTTTGTTTTAGTTCTGGAAGTGATAATAAAATAAAAGTATACATACTGAAATGTAAAAAATAGCTTTGTACGTTTTTATTATAATTTTCTGTATATACCTGCTAACAGATTTCTTATACGTTTTGATTTTTTTTTCTTTCTGTTTATAATTTACATTTTATCAGTTTTATTTTTTCTTTCTCTTTCATATGTGAGTATTTGTAATTAGAAGTATGTTACATGTGTGAATAACACTTAACATTAACATAATGAAACAGTAACAGCAGTTTGTCTTTTATTATATTTAGCTGGCTATAAAAAAATTTATTTCAATGTAAAAAGCAAAAACAAAAATATTTTAACGAACTAAATATTATTAAAAATTATTACACTACAATTGTGTTTTAACACTAGTATTCTTGTATGAATATGGAAGTATATAATTATAGATGCAGGTTCATATATGGATTAGAGTGGTTGCCATAGAACTTCATCTTTTTTATGAGAATAGTTAATTTGAATGGCTAACATCTGAATAAAATAAAGTTTGTGTAGTGGAAGAGGTTCGGAGAGTTGTCTTTCAATTTATATTTGCTTTTGTATATAACTGAAAGCCTAATAAGTTATGCATTTAAAACTAAATTATTTAAAACATCAAAACTATTAAAAACTTAAAAAAAAAAAAATATGAAAAAATTAAATTATGGGACAAAAATACTGGTAACTAAAATTTAAAAAAATTATAAATCTATTGCTAAAAGTTGACGAAATCTCCATAAGATTAAATAAAATAGAAAAGATATACATTAAAGAATATCACGAAACACCTAAAAGAGTTATAAAAAATGTATCTAGATATATACGTATTGCAACTTGGAATCCTAATGGTGTCCTAATAAAAAAACATGAACTAAAACTGATCTTAAGATCTAAAAATATTGCTAGGCAGTTCATCCTAGTAATCATCCGAGAGGAGGTAGTGTAATTCTAATAAAAGGTACTATAAAACAAAATGAAAGATTCAAAACTGAATCTGAAGAAATTCAACTTTCTATGATAAAAATTTCATCTATTAAACAAAATCTTAATGCTGGTGCAGTATATTGTCCACCAAAGTGCAATATAAAAAAAATATCTCTAAAAACCTCCTAAATATCCACGGATATAAATTTCTAATAGGAGGAATGCCAAACATACAGATTGGGCTTCTAGAACAACCTTAACTAGAGGTAGACAGCTAAGAAAAGCTATTCAAGAGTTAGGTTGTTGCCATCATTCGACTAGCAAACCATCTTACTGGCCCACTGACACCAACAAAGCTCCAGATCTAATTGACTTCTTTATAACCAAAAAAATTTCAAGCAACTTCATAAATTTAAAAGATAATCATGACTTGGGCTTTCTGTCGTACTAGAGTTGAATGTAAAAATAACTAGAAAACTAAATAAGTCAGAACTGGTTAAGCTTTAAGTATGAAATCACAAATAATATTAATTTTAACATAAATTTACAATCAAAAGAACAATTCGATTTGGAACTAGAAGGCTTTATTAATATAATTCAAAAAACTGCTTGGAATAACACAAAAACTATTGAGTATAGGTCAGCAGCAAATTATTATCCTAGAGATATAACTGGTTTAATAAAACGAAAAGGAAGGGCTAGACGTAGATGGCAACAATCACGTTACCCTGATGATAAAAAGATTTTAAACAGATTATCACAATTTCTTAAAAAAAAAATTAAAATTTTAAAATTTGTATCATATGAAAATTATATAAAAAGCTTATCGGCAACAAAAGAATCAAATTACTCGTTGTAGTAAGATACGAAGAATGTACAAAAGCCAATGAAGCACGCCCTGTCGCTCATTATACGATACGGAACTTGGGCAAAGGATAATAAAGATAAAGCCGAAGTTTTAGAAAACATATTCAAAACAAACGATATAAATTCAGATTTTTGTTTAGTGGAGGATATTACAATAGAAGAGAACAATATTAATCCATTTACACAAGAAAAAATTATTGAAGAAATAAAAACTTTAAAGGTAATAAAAGCCCCAGGAATTAAGGAGATTGATACCTTTACAAAATGTGGAGATACCCGAATCGTACTTTTCTGATAGATTCTTCAGAATTAAACAAGATGAAGAGTACTATACATCAAGAGAAATAATAATAATCCTATTTTGTACTTGCTTTATACAAGTGATCTACCAGAAGTTGAAGATGTAACTGTTGCAACATTTGCTGACGATAGTGCAATATTAGCAGTAGGATCGAATATTGACGAAGCTACAGGAAAATTACAGAAAGCTAGTGAAAAAAATATGTTTTCGGACTAACAAATGGAAAATAAAATTAAAAGAAAGTAAATCGATCCATGTTAATTGTAGTTATAGAAATATAAGAAACCCACCTAAAATAAATTTAAATGGTTTATTTGTATCAATCGAAAATTCACCAAATTACCTATGAATGACACTGAATATCAAGCTAAGGTGAAATGAGCATGTTAAAAAGAAAAAACTAGAACTTGAAAATAAATATAGAAGAAATTACTGGCACCTAGGGCCTACACAGTACACAAAACCTATACTCAAAGTACACAAAACCTATACTCAAAACAAAGATAGCAAAAAATTAATGATTAGTCAGTTCGACTAGTTTAAATAAGGCAAGGGTGTGGTGCAGTTAGTAAGAGTCCGGCATACACTTCTGCTACGGGGCAGTTTGTATCTATCGAAGATTCCCACCAATCCACGTAAAATAAGAAAAAAACAAAATTACTTTTTGAAGTTTTAAAAACCAAAAATTCAGATTTTTAATAATTTATTTACGAAAGCATACCTACCTTTTAACAATTGTGGAATACCAGCTATATTTTTAATATGCAATATTATCCATTTTTTACCCTGCCTGCCTACAATACGAAATCTTCATAAAAACAACCATCACACCACTGTATTGATTACCAAATTTTAAAATGTCTTTTTCAACTATTATTTCTTTTGTAGGTAAATAAATTTGTTCACTTTTTTAATCCAAAAAATATTCATAAAAAAAATCTAAGCAATCTTTTATTTTCGAATTTCGGTTAATAAATAACAATTTTTTTTCTCGTTTGTTCTATACTCTTCAATTTCTAAAATTTTGTTTTCTAAAAAAACGAGGAAGATTGTAGTAGAATAGACTTTGTTAACTCTGGGATACCAGTATGACCGTAATATAAAAATTATATCATCCGGTTAATTAATTTTGGCAAAATTTTATATACACAAAATATTAGGCCTTCAGTTATGAACAAAAGAAAATATACGTTGAAAGGCAGCTCTTCGAACCTCTTCCACTAGACCGACTATATGTTATATACGTTATATATACGTTGGCCATTAAAATTAACTACTATTGACAAAATTTCAAAAATCCAGCTATATTATGTATAAAGTAATTGCTCACGTGAAATATGAAGTTATATGTCAACTACTCGAACCCACTGCAGTAGACCAACCAAATTTTGCACAAACTTTGGCCATAAAACTAAACTATTTTTGCAAAATTTCAGCCTAAAGAAAAACACAAAAAGTATTTTGATATTAAACAAAATATATAACTTAAAATTAAAAAAGAAAACAATATAAATTACTAAAATTAAAATAATAACATAAATAAAATTTAAATTTAAAAATAAAAATAACAAAATATAGTGAAATTTAAATAGACCATAATGGTTTTTAAAAAGTTTAACCATTTGCTAACAAAAACAAAATATAAAACAAATGTGTAGGAAGATTAGTTTTAAACAGTAAGTCGGGGCAACCGACTTTGTAATATCCTACACCTGATTGGTGTAAAATAAATTAAAAATCCATAAGTCATTTTACAACCATAAAAGCTTTTGTTAGTTCTATCGTAAGACATAATTAATGAAATTAATATTTTAATGCTAAAAACTATTTGTAATATTGGAATTAAAACTGATTAATTTTCAGCTTTTATATTTGTGATAAGGAATTAAGAGCAGTTCTGTTATAAATAAGTATATATTACAATCACAATTTCCCTGTTATATGTTACACAAATTTTCATTAAAACACAAAGTTATTCGAAAGAAATACTAATTTGTAATAATATATAGTTTTATATTACTTGAAAGCTTATCAAAGCATTAAACTAACAAGTAAAAAAACAGACAGTCATGCAACCGACTTAGAAATACCCTAAACCTTGGTTCAAACTTAATGTAAGTCCATAAGTAATTTTAAAGCCATAAAAGCTTTTAGTAGTTTGATCGTAAGACGTGGCTAATAAAATTAACTGTATAATACTAAAAACATTTTCTAATTATTTTATCTATTCAAAAACATTAAATACTCTTACTAACTTATCAATTTAAAAAAGTTACCGTATGCAATCCCCGCCGTAGTTTCTTTACTAGTAACCTACAGCACAAATTTCATGAAGATATTTAATTTATTTATTTATTTAATTTGTTATCTCAAATTAGCTTATAAAAGCTCATATAGAGTGAATAAAATGTTTTTACAAAAAAATGGCAGTACTTATTTCAAATTTCCAATGTAAAACTTCAACAAAATATTTATTTTTATACCCGTATGACTATATAGTCAAAGGGTATAATAAATTTGCCATTACGTTTGTGACGCAGAGAAGGAGGGGGGGGAGATATAGACTCAAGTGTATGGATCGGATCAGAATCGAAAAATAAAGCGATTTAGCTATGTATGTCCGTCCGTCCGTCTGTCCGTCCGCACGATAACTCAAAAACTAAAGGAGCTAGAATTTTGAAATTTTCGCAAATTCATTTTTTTGCAATAGCCGTCATCGCTATTTAAATCCAGCCATTTTGGTCCATGGGTTCGGGTAGCTGCCATACAACTTCTTTTTTTATATGAGTATTTCTCTGTACCTATTACAGCTGCTTGTCTGAAATTTTGCCAAAAGTAGTTTAGTCTTATGGCCAAAGTTTCTGCAAAATTTGGTTGGTCTCCTGCAGTGTGTTCGTGTAGCTGCCATACAACTTCCTACTTTATGTAAGCATTACTCTCCACCTAATGAAGCTGGGTGTCTGAAATTTTGCCAAAAATAGTTTAGTGTATTGGTCAAGGTTACAGCAAAATTTGGTTGGTCTATTGCAGAGGGTTCGGGTAGCTGCCATACAACTCCTTCTTTTATATGAGTATTCCACTAAACTTAATAAAGTATGTTTGAAATTTTGCCAAAAGTAATTAACCGGATGATATAATGTATATGTTACGGTCATACGGGTATCCCAGAGTTGACACAGTCTACTCTACTACACTCTTCCTCGTTTTTTTTTTGTTTTTAAATAACACATAGTAACTAATATAATAGAATAAAAAAAAAGCAAGCGGTTAACAAAATAAAAAATATTAAAATATAAGAAATTAATGATATTATGAACTTACATTAACGTACCTAATATTAGAATAAACAAAGTATAATTAATTTATTCTTTACTTTTTATATGTATTGTTCTAAAAATTGACATTTTAATTTATGTTTTAATAATTTACCAGACAAATTCTTGAAACTTGTTGCTAATTGATTATATTGTGAAACGGCCGAATAGAAGACAGCATCTGGGCACCTAATCTTCGTGAGGTATAATACTCATATGTTTTAATATGGTTCATAATTGCATCACATGCATAATTTGAACTAGTTTTGTAGTCTGATATTTTTTAAAATTGGAAATTTTTTGTATAGTTGGTTAATATATTTTGTAGTTGGTTAATGTTTTATGATTAATATTGTATAAATTTTTGACAGATTTTTTTGGATTTTTTAAAGAGTATTTAGAATTCTATCCTGTATTTATATATAGGTATTTTTAGCACATTTTCAAAAACTTTTGTAAAAATGTGCCTATATAACTTTCCTCTGTCCGTCCATCCGTCCGTCCGTATGTTTACAAAACTTTTACACCGTTTAAAATAGAGGAAAGGAATTTTAAAAACCAAAGTTGGAAAAAGCCCTATTTTTAAATTGTTATAACAAAAGTTTTGTTAAGTGTATTTTCAAACTGAAAACGGAAAAAAATAGCTGGTTTTATAAACTTTATAAATTTTTAGAAGCAAATGTTAAGGTTTGCCATACGGTATCAAAATTTACAATTAAAACTCAATTTTTGAAAAATTTTTGGCCACACATATCTTCTAAACGGTCAAGCTCGGGTCTTTAATTCTCTTGGGAGAAGTTAGGTCCTCTGAAATTAGTAGGAGTCGGTTAACAAAATTTTTTTGTGACGCCCACTGTTTAGGAGCTATAAGGGCTCGAAAATTTAAATTTTGCTATTTTCAAACACCTGTAACTTGAATACCTGTTAAAATTTTTTTTTACAAATATACAAAATTTGCAGCTTCAGCATTATATTTCAACATACGTTAAAGGTTTTTCTTAAATTTAAAAGGGTTTCTTTAAATTGAAGAAATTGTCTCAGTTTTAACCATTTTTGTTTAGATAAAAAAATTCTAGGTAAAATTCCAAATTTTTGTGTAGTTCGCAATTGATTTCCTAGAACCGAAAAAAATGGAAGGATTAGGAAAGGAGGGAATGGGCAGATTCATCATAAGTTTGCTAAGCAAAAATTTGGGAACCTTTCCCGTTGAAGGGCTACTAGGTCTTCAAAATCAAAACTTTTTTGTTTTTATAAAACAGTAACTTATTCACCAATGTAAGTTTTTCCAAAATTAAACGTTAACATTGAAGCTCCAACATTATATTTCGCACATATTAACAGGTTCCCTTGAGTGCATTGGGGTTATATTCTAATAATATCATTCATAATTTCATTATTAGGCATATAATTAAGGACATTTCATTACATAGTGAATTAGCAAACGTGGAATCTTCTAACTCAACAAATCCTGTTATCTTACGAACCAACGTTTCCACCAACATTTCAAATCAACCAATACCAAAACTAAATGGCACATCTAGTAGCATTGCCCTCTACTTTTCAAAATTCCCATCATACACACCTGTAAGAAATCTAAAAAGTTTTTTAAAAAATAAGTTTAAATGTATTAATATTAGTATTGTTAACATTACACCAAAAAATTTAAAATATAAACCAGAAAATAAATCATTTAAGGTTATGGTACCTATTTCTAAAATTGATGATATAATAACTTATAAGCAGTGGAAAAGTGGTACTATAGTTCAACATTTTAAAGACTCTACACTTAATAAGTCAAACACTAATTCAAACAAAACTCTTCTTAATCCATTTGCTATCTCTTATATAATAATGCTAAACCAAAAGAAGTTCATTTCAACATTCAAACAATTAACACAGATACACAACCATCAGTTAGAAAAAATATGGGAATTTTGTTGAAATTGAAAGATGTAACGTTGAAAGCAGGTTCAAATAGTAACAGTTTTCCGGAAGTAGATAATAATAACTATCCTAATTTTGTTCGGGGAGACACGTTGCCAGCGTCACTAGTTATCCAATTGTAAAAATTAATTGTAATAACATTAGTGACAATACTAATGATACTATCAACAATAAATAGAATGATAATAAGAATTTTAATAATTTCAATAATAATAATAATAACAGTAACAATTATGATAATAATAATACTAATAATAATAATAATAATATTAATAATAATAATGATACTGGTAATAATATTATTAATAATAATAATGATACTAGTAATAATAATAATAATAATGATGATAATCATGTTCATTGTAATATTAACAATAATAATAGTAATAATAACAGCAATCAACATATTTTAATTAGCCATAACAATAACAAGCTCGCTCATGATCTGCTCATACCTCCAATTATTAGAATGACAAAACAATCATTAACAGAAGATTGTAGATACGCACTGTCTAGATTCAGAGATGAAAATAAAAATTCTTTATAATGTAAGGCTTTTCCTTGCTTATCTACATAATGATTCGTATAATCGCGTCTTAGAAGGCAAAACAAGGACTCACTTTTTAGTTCTAATTCACAATGAGGGCGTGCCATCCATTATAAAGATTTGTATAGTCTTTATCTCAGATTTCATGAAAATATAGCCTTTACTGCAAAAGATGTCGATGAGGACCTTAAAGCTTTTTGCAATCATTGTGATAGTAATTATTGTACCAATCTCGCGAGAACTATAACAATTTTTTTCGTCCAAACACGTAATAATTGTCCTAGTTACGTACCGAATTCTAACCTAATTCATTATCTAATGTTACGAGATCTAAAAAAATCTTTCAATCTACTGACAATATCAATAACATCAGTATATTTTATCATAACTGTAGTGGCATTAAAGGCAAGCTAAAAAAGTTTTATGTTGATGCTAAGTCATGTATTTTAAATATATTAGCTATAACGGAAACATGGCTCAATGATTCGTTTAAGAACGAAGAAATTCTTGATGGTAATTAGTCCATATACAGAAAGGTACGTGATTATCACTCTGTAAATTGTTCGCGAGGGGGTGGTGTACTCTAGTGTATTAATAATTACTGGTACATATCATTCCTTTGATCACCAATTTATTAAATTAAACCTAGGTACGAATAAATTATACTTAGGTATTGTTTATTTTCTTCCGTGCTCAGGCAGTTCCTCATATTCTGAATTTTACAATGTCTATCACAACATTATTTCCAATATGCATGAGGATAACTCAATCTTTATTTTCGGAGATTTTAATCGACCTTCTCTTTCATTTATTGTCGATGACTCTAATAATTTATTATTACCTATTAACTTCCAAGATGAAATTGACTTCGGTCTCGTTAGTGAGTTCTTTAGTAATGATTTACAACAAATTATTAGTTATCCTAATAGTAATGACAAGTGGTTAGATCTTGTATTTTCAAATGCATATGATAAAGTGCTGGTTAATCTCGCTGATGATGCAGATAATCTTTTCACTAACACTACTCATCATAACACAATCATCTTCGAATTTTCCACTGCTATACTACGTTTTACCAAATCTTACAATAATATGTTTGTATATGGCTTTCTTAATGCTGATTATCAAAGCATTAATAATGCTTTATCAGTCATCAGTTGGGACGACCTGCAAACCGAATAGGATATTGACTTGATTATCTCTCAATTCTATTCAAAGCTATTTGAGATAATTAACTCCTTTGTTCCTAAAATTGGATAAAAGGACAAGACAACCGAGCCTAGGCTGAACAGTGACTACAGTGACTTAGGCTCTAAAGAGCCTAATAAAGACTTATTAAACAATTACAAGGATCTTGCTTTTGAGTTTAAACAAAAATCTAACCTTATGATAGATATCCAACTAACGTAGGCAACAAATTAATTACAGATCCTAAAAAGTTTTTTGACTTCGTTAACACAAAACGTAAAACTTACGGTTATCCAAGCTTAATGTCAAAAGACAATAAGTTTTCTAATTGTCCTAAAACCATCTGCAATTGCTTTGCTAATTTTTTTCAAAAAGTTTATCGTCCCCACGATTCTCCATTTGATTTTGATTTCTCTACATGTTGCATCTGCTGATGATCTCAAGATTCATCATGTAATTAAAAAGAGTTCCGATGTTGCACTACTTCAGCTAAATCTAAATCGTCTGCAAGAATGGTGCTTCTCTAATAAGTTAGAACTAAACATTGAAAAATGCAAATCTACCATTACTTTCGGTTATAATATAAATAATGTAAACCTTGAATTAAAAATATTACCGATTTAGGGATTCTGTTGGATGATAAACTGAACTTTCATCTTCACTATGAGTATACAATTTCTAAGGCAAACAAAATGCTAGGGTTTGAAGAAGCTAAAGAATTCAGCAACATCGCTGTAAATAAAGCTCTTTATTGTTCCTTAGGGGTTTCTGGGTACGGAAAGAAATCGTGGGCCAAAAATTTTGCTTTAACGGACTCTTAAGAATTGAGTTGACTCTATTAGCAGTTTTGGAATTTATTAACCCATGTCGGTCCGACGGCTGGTCAAAAAAAATTTTGAGTCCAAATTTTGTCCGATTTTACGAAATACTGCTTTGGCTAAATATAAAGCCTCAAAAAAAAATTTGTTGAGTTCCATTGACCCATTCCGGCCCAACAGTTTTTTATAGGTTTTTTCAATACTTTATTCTAAATTAGAAACGGTTTGACCAATTGACTTCAAATTTTATATACGTGTTCCTCTGTGAGAATTGAGTTGACACTATTAATAGATTTGGAATTTGTTAACCCATGCCGACACGACGGTTAGTCAAAAAAAAATTTGGAAGCAAATATAGTCCAATTTTTAGAAATATTACTTTGGCTGAACAGAAAGCCTAAAAAAATTTTGTTGATCTCCGTTAACCCATTGAGGCCCCAACAGTCTTATTCGTTACTTTACTCTTAATTAGCTTTTTATAGTCTATTCGTTACTTTACTCTTAATTAGAAACGGTTTGACCGGTTGACTCCAAATTTTTGCATAACTTAGATGCTCATCAAATATCTGATGCAGAAAGTTCCTCTAAATATCTTAACTGCGAAAAGGATATCGCATGTCACTAGGCAATTCTGCCTACTTTTCCGTTTTTAAATGGAAGGGCAAAGCATGTACATATGCATACGTTATACTATTATATTAACATATAATTACCTGCAAATTAATGTTTGCTGGATTCTTATATGATAAAAATTAAGTTTATTTTAAATTATGTTAAACTATGAGTTCCTGCATTAAAAATGCTGGTTTTTATAATTTAATATAATTGAAATCAAACATTCACCATTATGCAAACTTATGTGGCTTCACATATCTTCTAAACGGTTCAAGCTAGGCTCTTGAAATTTTGGGAGAAGTTAGATACTCAGAACTTATTAGGAGTCCGTTAACAAATTTTGTTTGTCAAGCCCTCTGTTTACGAGCTACAAGGGCTCGAAAATTGAAATTTTGCGATTTTTAAACACCTGTAACTTGAATTCAAAATGTTCAAATTTTTTTTTACAAATATACAAAATTTTAAGCTTCAGCATTATATTTTAACATATTTAGTTAAAGGTTTTTCTTAAATTTGAAAGGAGTTCTTTAAATTGAAGAAATGTTCTCCTAGTTTTAACCATTTTTGCTTATATAATAAAATTCTAGGTAAAGTCCCAAATTTTGGTGTAGTTCACAATTGATTTCCTAGAACCTAAAAAAATGGAAGGGTGGGGACAGAAGGGGATTGGCAGATCCATCATAAGTTTCCTAAGTGGAAATTTGTGAACCTTTCTCATTGAAGGCCTAGTATACCTTTATAAAAATTTTTAAAAATTAAATTTTTATGTTTTTATAAAACAGTAACTTATTCACCAGTGTATGATTTTCCAAAAGTATACGTTAACATTGAATCACCAACATTATATTTCGCACTTGTTAACAGGTTTTCTTGAGTGCATTGGGATTATATTCTAAGTTTTGATTTCACTATTATTTCTAATTAATAAATTGATGAAATAACTAATTTAAATTTTATTATCATTTATTTTTATATATATTTTTATAAAAATAAATGATAAAATAATCAGTAAGAAACCGTATATAATTTTGAAAATGTGATTTTTAAAAATCCTTGGTTTTTTTCATCACTTGTTTAAAACATCGATACTTTAAAATAAATTTTTCGACTATTGTTTTTGCGGCTGTACTGCTTCCTCAGTCTCTATTGAAAAGGCTTCAACATATTTTGGTAATTCACATTGTAACGTAAGAATATACTTGTAGTTGTTCGACGATTTTAATGGTCCAACTGTATCTACTGTAATTGTTAAAAATGATGTTGTGGGTGATAATAATTTTCTTTTGTGTATTTTGTAATTTTTATTTTATTGGATATATCACAATTTTTTATATATTTGGTAACCATTGTGTTCATATTTTTTCATATATATTTTTGTTTTAATTTGCTTATACATTTGTTTATTCCGCGATGTCCACCATATTTTGTATCATGATAATTTTTTATTAATTCGGCCATTTCTTTTTATTTTTAATTTGTTTTGGAGGTTCATATATTATAATTTTTAAACAATCTACATTTTTAGAATTGTTTTGCAGCGTATTAAATATATCTTTAAATTTTGGGATATCCATTATTTTAAATATTTCATCATTATTTGCCAAGGCTACTTCTTTTATATTATAATTGTTTATTTTGAATAATAGTTTCCTCAGAATCAGTTTTATATCAGATAAAGAGTTATCGCTATATTCTACAATTATCTCGTTTTTTGCTTCTGAAATTTTAATTTCATTATTTTCTTCATAATTTTATCATTTTTCATTTTTATAATAATTTTCATCTCTGGTACCAGTTATTAATTTATTATTGTTTACATTGCTTTTAAATTACAGTTTTTTTTAAATACCTGATGTTGCGTTCCAAATGTGAAGGTGATCAATTTTCATATCTGTTTTTAAGGTTTCGGTGGTTTTATTGTAAGTGTCATTTAATTTTTCTTCCTTTTTATTTTTCATATTTCTTGTTATTACATTTACTATATTTATGTTCTTTGTATTATTTCTTTTAATTTTGTAGAGTCTAATTGTATTCTTGAAAGCGCATCGGCATTTGTATTCATTTTGCCTTGTTTAAATATTATTTCCTTGTTAGTTTAGAAAATGGATTCCTATGAGTAAATAAGCTGACTAAAGGCCTATGGTCGGTATAAACTATAAATTTTTTACCAAAAAGATATGGTCTAAAATAATTAATATCCCAATGTATTGCCAAAAGTTTTTTTCTATAATCGGCTTATTTAATTCATGTTTATTTAATGATTTACTAGCATAAGCAATAGGTTTATCTTTTCCTATTTCTCTTACAGATAGTACTGCTCCTAATGCATAATTTGATGCATCAGTTGTTAAAATTAATGGTTCTAAAAATTTGGATAGCTTAATATTGGTGGATTTATTACTTTTTGTTTCAACTATTCAAAAGCATTATTTTGTTCTTTTTCCCAGGTAAATATTTGTTGTTTTTTTAAAAGCAGATTAAGTGGTTTAGCTATTTCTGCAAAATCTTTTATAAATCGTCTATAATAGTTGCAGAATGCTACAAACCTTCTTACTTCATCAGCATCTTTTGGGGTCGGATAATTTTTTTATGGTTTGGTACTTATCCGGATCTGTTTTTATTCCTTCTGCTGTTATTAGATGTTTTAAATATACTACTTCTGGTTTTAAGAAATTGCATTTTTCTGGATTCAGCTTCAAATTATATTTTTGTAGCCGTTCTAAAACTTTGATTAGATTTTCATTGTCTTAATTTTGATCCAAATACTACTATATCATCTACATATAGAAATGCAGCTTCTTTCAAACCGCTTAATGCAACTGAAAGCATTTGCTGAAAACTATTTGTAGATATTTTTGATCCAAATGGTGGTCTTTTAAATTGATAATGACCTTTATTTGTTGAAAATCCTGTCATTTGTCTAGATTTCTGATATAACGGAATTTGATGAAATGAACTTCTCATATCCAGTATAGAAAAATATTTGGATTTACCTAATCTATCCAAAACGTCTAGTCTTGTTAATGGAAATTTATCATATACAAAATTCTTATTTAATGATCTGCAATCTACTTCTAGTCTCCACTTCTTTTCTTTATGTTGGCTTTTAGGCACTATTAATAATGGTGAGTTGTATGGACTTGTAGAATGTTCAATTATGTCTTCTTCCATTAATTTTTGAACTTGTTTCTCAATTTCTTCCAACTGAACATTAGGTGTTCTGTTATTTTTTATATACACTGGTGGTGTTTTATATGCACTTATCAATTGTTGAAATCTGTTGTTCATAAAAATTGTTTATTGTTAATCGATCACTTTCGATATAAAATATATTCTGAAACCTTTTTCAAATGTTCAAAATTGAATATTTTGCCAATTCATCTAAGCCAATTATTGTTAATGTCTTTTTTAATTTTTCAAATCTTCCCGAACTCTTATTTTCATTGTTTTTTATTGATAATATGTTATAATTTGTTAATGGTGTAACTTCTATTTCAGATGTTGTTATTGTTACAGGTGTATCTCTTGTATTTAAAATTTTTACATGTTGTATTCCATATGCTGGAATTATTGTATTTGCTAAAAATACACTCTTCACCATTTCTTTTCCTATAACTAAACTTGCTTCTTTTATATCTATTTTTATTGCTAGTATTGCTTCCATTCGTGGTTGTAAAGTTATGTTTGATATTGTTTTATTATACATGTTCATTGGTAGTATTATATCTTGTTCTTGTTGTGCTATAATTATTGTCATGTTTCATTATATATCTAAAAAAATCTCTAACTAAAATACCGTCTGTTAATATATTAATATTTTCTTCTATTATATGAAAATCATGATTAATTATTTGTTCTTCTATTAGCAATTCTATATTTGCTACTCCCTTTGTAAAAAGATTTTTGTCTGCAATGCCATTTATTTGACATATTTAATTTTTTATTATTTGATTAGGTATAATGTTATCCTTACATATGGATATATCTGCTACTGTATCTATTAATAGAGTCAGATAACCATTATAATAACCATTTCTAATTTTTATTACGTTTGTGAAATTTTTGTCGCTATTTAGCTTTATTATATTGTTTTTTTTAATTAGTTTGCACCTCTTCGCATATTGTTCATATGCTACCTCGGGTTTCTTCGGCTGGGGCCATTGTAGTTACCGTGTTGAGTATTAATTCTGCTATTAGAATTACCTCTATTATTGTAGCTGTTGTTATTGTTATTGTTATTGCTGTGATTATTTTTGTTATAATTATTATTGTTGTAGTTATTTTTTTTGTAGTTATTTCTATTGTTATTTCGACCACGTTTATTATTTTGGTAACTATTTCTACCCCTAAAATTGTTTGTCCTGAAATACATGACATTACTTGAACGAGCGTCAGTGTCTATTTCGGCTGGTAATTGTATTGCCTGATTGAAATTTATTGGTTTGGCTGCTAATATCACTGATCTAAATCTTTCATTCAAACCATTTTTAAATAAATTTAGACCCAATTGATCATTTAGTTTTATAATTACGTTCCTATGTATTTCGCCTTGTTCAGCAATCTATAATTCATTTAGTTGTGCTACCAATGTTTCAATTTTTGTGCCATTAATGTTTCTTTTTATGGTTTTAAATACGTTATTATTTGTCTAATTATTTACTTAAGTTTTATATTTATTTCAACACGAAAATCCCCTTTTATATTTCATAATATTACCAAACCTCATTTATTTCTTTATGTTTCTCTTCTAATCTGTTTGAGAATACGTTTTAGTTGCGTTATTTTTTAAGGTCTTTAGTAATGTTTTTAATCTACCTATTTTAATATCCATAAAAGAATAACAAAAATGTTTTTTATACCCGTATGACTCTATAGTCAAAGGGTATAATAAATTTGCCATTTTGTTTGTGACGCAGAGAAGAAGGGGGGTTAGATATAGACTCAAGTGTATGGATCGGATCAGAATCGAAAAATAAATCGATTTAGCTATGTATGTCTGTCCGTCTGTCCGTCCGCACGATAACTCAAAAACTAAAGGAGATAGGATCTTGAAATTTTCGGAAATTCGTTTTTTTGCAATGGCCGGCATCGCTATTTAAATCCAGTCATTTTGGTCCATGGGTTCGGGTAGCTGCCACACAACTTCTTTTTTTATATGAGTATTACTCTGTACCTATTACAGCTGCGTGTCTGAAATTTTGCCAAAAGTAGTCTAGTTTTATGGCCAAAGTTACTGCAAAATTTGGTTGGTCTACTGCAGTGGGATCGAGTAGCTGCCATACAATTCCGTCTTTTATATGAGCATTACACTTCACCTAATAAAGCTGTATATTTGAAATTTTGCCAAAAGTAATTAACCGGATGACATAATGTTTATGTTATGGTAATACGGGTATCCCAGAGTTAACACAGTCTACTCCACTACACTCTTTCTCGTTTTTTTAAATATGCCAATGAAAAGAAAAATTTACATTTATTAAATATTTTTTTTTTTTGATTTTTAATTTAGTTTAATACGTTTAACATTTGTTTAATTTAATTTTAATTATAAGTTTAATACATTTTTCTTTTACATTTAAAATAGAATTTTATTTCACAAATTACATTAACAAATTTCTGGTTTTATTAAATATTTAAACATAAAAACTATATTTCTTTTTTTTATTTTTTTTTTATTTATTTTTTATTATTTTGTTTTTTGTTTTATACATTTTTAACATGTTAATTCATAAATACTTCCTTCAGCATTTCATTCGTGTGGAAGCTGACTTGTTGGACTACTGTGGAGCTTTATTCTCCAGAGAAAAAACCCATTTCTTATATTTTTTTATTTCTTGAATTTTTTGTGGAGTTTGTTCTTTATTCTCTTTAGATTTGATATATTGTAAACTATTAAAAAGCTTGCACAGCTCACGTCTCCTCTTGAATTTTTGTCCACCCCTAATTTTTCTCATCTTTGCTATCAATTTGTATTCATCTATTGTTATCACTTTTTTATTTTATTGAAGTTCTTCTTTCTTTTGCTTAATTCGGTCTTGATTTTCTTTATTTGTTGCGCTAGCTGGTCAAATCTCTTTTGAAATTCTGCTTCAGTTGTAATTTCCGTAAGTGACATAAAAAATTTTTTATTATATTATATTTAGTTTTTATTTTATTTTGTAGTTCACTACATTTTAATAAATGTTATTCCGGGTCGCCATGCAATATGATTGGATCTGTCATAGATCAATTCCTAACACTAACTGATGAAATAAATATGAGCATAACTTAGATGCCCACCAAATATCTAATGCAGAAAGTTCCTTTAAATATCTTAACTGTGAAAAGGATTTCGCTTGTAACCTGCCAATTCTGCCTACTTTTCCGTTTTTAAATGGAAGGGCAAAGCATGTACATATGCATAAGTTATACTATTATATTAACATATAATTACCTGCAAATTAATGTTTGCTGGATTCTTATATGATCCATTCTTAGATGATAATATAGTTTATTTTAAATTATTTTAAACTATAAGTTCCTGCATTAAAAATGCTGGTTTTTTAGCATATTTTCAAAAAATTTTGTAAAAATGTCCCTATATAGTTTCACTCTGTCCGTCCGTCCGTTCGTCTGTCTGTCTGTCTGTCTGTCCGTATGTTTACAAAAACTTTTACACGGTTTGATATAGAGAAAAGAAATTTTAACCACGGGTAGATATTACGAAAAAAATAATTTCGTAAAAGAATTTTTTTCTGTAGCCCTAATCCCTATTTTTAAATTGTTATAACAAGAGTTCTGTTGGGTATATTTTCAATCTGAAAACGGAAAGATAGCTGGTTTTATAAGCTTTATAAATAATTAAGAGCAAATGTTTAGGGTTGCCATACGGTACCAAATTTTATAATTATGCAAAACTCAATTTTTGCAAAATTTTCGGCCATACATATCTTCTAAACGGTACAAGCTAGGGTCTTGAAATTTTGGAAGAAGTTAGTTCCTCCGAAATTATTAGGAGTCGGTTAACAAAATTTTTTTGTCAAGCCCCCCGTTTAAGAGCTATAAGGGCTCGAAAATTGAAATTTTGGTATTTTCAAACACCTGTAGCTTGAATACCTGTTAAAATTTTTTTTAGTAATATGGTAAATTGAAAGATCTATAATTATATTTCAACATGTGTAAAAGGTTTTTCTTAATATTGAAAGGTGCCGAAGTTACAGCCCCCTGAAAATTTCAAAAAAGCCCTATATTTAAATTAGTATAACAAGAGTTCTGCTAAATGTATTTTCAATCTAAAAACGGGGGAAGAGAGCTGCTGTTATAAGTTTGAAAAAAATATAAAGCTAAAATGTATAGGGTTGCCATACGGTACTAAAATTTACAATTATGCAAAACTCAATTTTTGGCCCCAAATTTTGGTGAAGTTCAAAATTGACTTCCCCGAAAAAACTTGAAGGGTAAGGAAAGGGGGGGGGTGGGGGTGGGCAGATCCATCATAAGTTTACTAAGCAAAAATTTGGGAACCTTCCGTATTGAAGGGCTACTAGGTCTTAAAAATTAAAACTTTTATGTTTATATAAAACAGTAACTTATTCACCAGTATAAGTTTTTTTCCAAAATTAAACGTTATCATTGAAGCTGCAACATTATTTTCCGCACTTATTAACAGGTTTCCTTGAGTGCATTGGAGTTATATTCTAAGTATTTCTCTATTAGTCATATAATTAATAAATTAATGAAATAACTAAATTAATATTATCATTTATTTTTATATATATTTTTATAAAAATAAATGATGAAATATTCAATAAGAAACCGTATATAATTTTGAAAATTTGCTTTTTAAAAACCCTTGGTTTTTTTCCTATACAAGTAAGGATAAGAAATAATTTAATATAATTATTATTATTATTATTATTATTATTATTATTATTATACCCGTATGACTATATAGTCAAAGGGTATAATAAATTTGCCATTATGTTTGTGACGCACAGAAGGAGGGGGGTAAATGTAGATTAAAGTGTATGGATCTGATCAGAATCGAAAAATAAATCGATTTAGCTATGTATGTCCGTCCATCCGTCCGTCCGTCTGTCCGTCCGCATGATAACTCAAAAACTAAAGGAGTTAGAATCTTGAAATTTTTGTAAATTCATTTTTTTGCAATAGCCGTCATCGCTATTTAAATCCAGCCATTTTGGTCCATGGGTTCGGGTAGCTGCCATACAACTTCTTTTTTTATATGAGTATTTCTCTGTACCTATAACATTTGCGTGCATGAAATTTTGCCAAAAGTAGTTTAGTTTTATGGCCTAAGTTTCTACAAAATTTTGTTGGTCTCCTGCAGTGGGTTCGTGTAGCTGCCATACAACTTCTTATTTTATATGAGCATTACTCTCAACCTAATGAAGCTGGGTGTCTGAAATTTTGCAAAAAAAAAAGTTTAGTGTAATGGCTAAGGTTTGTACAAAATTTGGTTGGTCTACTGCAGTGGGTTCGAGTAGCTGCCATACAACTTCTTATTTTATATGAGCATTCCTCTCCACCTAATGAAGCTGGGTGTCTGAAATTTTGCCAAAAATAGTTAAGTGTAGTTAATGGTCAAAGCTACAGCAAAATTTGGTTGGTCTATTGCAGAGAGTTCGAGTAGCTGCCATACAACTCCTTCTTTTATATGAGTACTCCACTAAACTTAATAAAGCTGTATGTCTGAAATTTTGCCAAAAGTAATTAACCGGATGATATAATGTATATGTTACGGTCATACGGGTATCGCAGTGTTGACACAGTCTACTCTACTACACTCTTCCTCGTTTTATTAATATATTTGTCTAGAATAAGGTGTAACAAACGCATTCAATTAAATGTGTTTTGTTGGATGTATTTAATTATAAAAAAATAAAATATTAATGTTTTGTTGGATGTCTATTATTTTAGAAAATAAAATATCCAAAATCATCATAAGCAGGCCAAAAAATATTTTATTTATTTTTAATAAAAAAGTAAATTTTTGATGAAATAAAATTTATTTATTAGTTTATGAATTAATTCATTTCAGCTTTAAAAATCACAGATGATTTTCTGGAAATTTTAAATAAATAGTAAAACATTTTGTAAATAAAAATAAAGAAGACTATGCTTCACATGAACATTTGTGTAGTAAGTTTTAATTATTCGCTTTGATGCATTGCTTGCTTTGCTTAAGCAAATATACCAAGCAATGTATCAAAGTAATTTCAAAGTTTCCCTTACCTCTCTCACAACCAGCTCTTAACTCTCCCTTATCTCTCCCTCATTTATTCCCCTCCCTGCATCTTTCCCTCATAATTTTTTGAATATTTTTCTATTTAAAAAAAGTTAAAAAGGGAAGAAAATGGTGTTAAGTTTGGGCAAGTGGCTTCGGGTATACAATACCTGAGTTCAATGCACCATAGAAGCCAAACAAAATAAATTTTTTTTAAACTAAATTAGGTATATTAAAAAATTGCAAATAAAATTTATAATTTGCATTTGATAATGCAAAATTCAATTCTAAAATCAACATTACGTACATTTTTAATACAATTTTACGTACATATAAAAAATAGATACATTATTTAGCAAGGTTGAGTAGGTACATTATAGAATGTTAGCAACAAACAAGTATTTCGATTTGAATCTAAACAAAGGAAACAATATACAAAGTATAGCAACAGTTTTTAAAAATATATATACAAAACATTAATAAATGGAGAAATGGATCATTATTGAAACAAAATAAACCTATAAAAAATTTTCAAATCTTTTAATTATTTATTTAATTTAAACAAGTACGCATTTAAATAAAAAAGAAATATTAATTGAAATTTAAAAAAACGAGGAAGATTATAGTTGCCCTTGTCAACTTTTAGATACCCGTGCGTGTATTAAATAAATAAAAATTTCATATATTGCAATTGAACTGTTTGACAGAAAATTCAAAATATTTGTCCCACACACAAATTAGGACGAACCCACACTTTTCAATTAAAAGGTCGACGTCCTAATCACTAAGCCATCGACTTTTTGTTCATCTCAATTTTTTTTTTAAATTATTATAGTTGCTATGGTATCAATTGTTTGTTTTGAATAACTGTTGAATTTTTTAAAAAATTTATTAAAAAAAAATAAATAATTTATAATAAATGAGAGTTTTAAGATGAATTTAAAAAAAAAAATAAATTAGCCCCAGACAGGAATCGAACTTAAACGTTTTGACTACTTGTCCCATGTCCTAACCACTACACCATAGAACAATTAGCGAAGCCTTTGTCCGATTTTAACCAAAAACAATAGGGAAACTACAAATTGTCTAAAAATTACTTTGTGAAAGTTTCAGAACTCTAGCTCTTATAGTTTTTGAGTTATCGTGATGACGGACGGACGGACACACATAGCTAGATCGATTCACTTTTCGATGCTGATTCGATACGTACCCTTGACACTATATCTAGCTCGTATATTTCGATGCGTTACAAACGGAGGAGTAATTTTAATATACCCAATGTTCATATATGTATGCACCAAGAAGGGATTTGAACTAACGACCCCAACATTTTATAAAATACGAAACTTATAAAAAGTAGACTAACTAACTTATATGAAATTATATGATTCATTTATTTACTATTATTATAGTATCTATTACTATAATCGAAGCATAATATGCGTTATATAAAATGTAACGGTTGCAATTTTATTTAACATACTTTTAACATAATGTACATAGAAATAGTTTTTAATTAGAAAAAGTTCTTCTTTCAATTTTCCTTCCGGCATTCTGTGACGGGTCAACAGCTAGGTGAATATAATTGAAATAAAACAAATAATTAGTTTTGTGATTATATTCCTATCATCTGGTTTTATTTTTAAAAATCGAGTCTTATATACTATTTTGGATTCTTGCAAATCCATATAAATTTACCAAAGTCAATAAATTACAATAATTTATTGCTTTGTTACTTAGAATTACATTTAGGACAAAGTGCATTATCATATACTGACCTAGTATCATTCTATAAAAACAATTTATATATTAAAATAATAACCATATACAAAATATTATGATTTGTATTCAATTGCATACAAATTCATATAAAACAAAAACAAAATTAAATCATGAAAGTAATTAAATCTCAACTCCGTCTTTTATATGAGCATTACACTTCACCTAATAAAGCTGTATATTTGAAGTTGTGCCAAAAGTAATTAACCGGATGACATAATGTTTATGTTATGGTAATACGGGTATCCCAGAGTTGACACAGTCTACACCACTACACTCTTCCTCGTTTTTTTAAATATGCCAATGAAAAGAAAAATTTACATTTATTTATATATTTTTTTTTTTTTTTGATTTTTAATTTAGTTTAATACGTTTAACATTTGTTTAATTTAATTTTAATTATAAGTTTAATACATTTTTCTTTTACATTTAAAATAGAATTTTATTTCAAAAATTACATTAACAAATTTCTGGTATTATTAAATATTTAAACATAAAAACTATATTTCCTTTTTTTATTTTTTTTTTATTTATATTTTATTATTTTGTTTTTTGTTTTATACAGCTGCTATCTTCTGTGCGCGTTTGGATGCTGTCTTGTTAATAAAGTATTTGATGGTCTCGTAGATGAATATGACTGTTAATTCATAAATACTTCCTTCAGCATTTCATTCGTGTGGAAGCTGACTTGTTGGACTACTGTGGAGCTTTATTGGTTTTTTAGCACATTTTCAAAAAATTTTGTAAAAATGTCCATATATAGTTTCACTCTGTCCGTCCGTCCGTCCGTCTGTCTGTCTGTCTGTCTGTCCTTATGTTTACAAAAACTTTTACACGGTTTGATATAGAGAAAAGAAATTTTAACCACGGGTAGATATTACGAAAAAAATAATTTCGTAAAAGAATTTTTTTCTGTAGTCCTAACCCCTATTTTTAAATTGTTATAACAAGAGTTCTGTTGGGTACATTTTCAATCTGAAAACGGAAAAAGATAGCTGGTTTTATAAACTTTATAAATAATTAAGAGCAAATGTTTAGGGTTGCCATACGGTACCAAATTTTATAATTATGCAAAACTCAATTTTTGCAAAATTTTCGGCCATACATATCTTCTAAACGGTACAAGCTAGGGTCTTGAAATTTTGGAAGAAGTTAGTTCCTCCGAAATTATTAGGAGTCGGTTAACAAAATTTTTTTGTCAAGCCCCCCGTTTAAGAGCTATAAGGGCTCGGAAATTGAAATTTTGGTATTTTCAAACACCTGTAGCTTGAATACCTGTTAAAATTTTTTTTAGTAATATGGTAAATTGAAAGATCTATAATTATATTTCAACATGTGTAAAAGGTTTTTCTTAATATTGAAAGGTGCCGAAGTTACAGCCCCCTGAAAATTTCAAAAAAGCCCTATATTTAAATTAGTATAACAAGAGTTCTGCTAAATGTATTTTCAATCTAAAAACGGGGGAAGAGAGCTGCTGTTATAAGTTTGAAAAAAATATAAAGCTAAAATGTATAGGGTTGCCATACGGTACTAAAATTTACAATTATGCAAAACTCAATTTTTGGCCCCAAATTTTGGTGGAGTTCAAAATTGACTTCCCCGAAAAAACTTGAAGGGTAAAGAAAGGGGGAGGTGGGGGTGGGCAGATCCATCATAAGTTTACTAAGCAAAAATTTGGGAACCTTCCGAATTGAAGGGCTACTAGGTCTTAAAAATTAAAACTTTTATGTTTATATAAAACAGTAACTTATTCACCAGTATAAGTTTTTTTCCAAAATTAAACGTTATCATTGAAGCTGTAACATTATTTTCCGCACTTATTAACAGGTTTCCTTGAGTGCATTGGAGTTATATTCCAAGTATTTCTCTATTAGTCATATAATTAATAAATTAATGAAATAACTAAATTAATATTATCATTTATTTTTATATATATTTTTATAAAAATAAATGATGAAATATTCAATAAGAAATCGTATATAATTTTGAAAATTTGCTTTTTAAAAACCCTTGGTTTTTTTCCTTACTTGTATAATTTAATATAATTATTATTATTATTATTATTATACCCGTATGACTATATAGTCAAAGAGTATAATAAATTTGCCATTATGTTTGTGACGCACAGAAGGAGGGAGGTAAATGTAGATTAAAGTGTATGTATCGGATCAGAATCGAAAAATAAATCGATTTAGCTATGTATGTCTGTCCGTCCGTCCGTCTGTCCGTCCGCATGATAACTCAAAAACTAAAGGAGCTAGAATCTTGAAATTTTTGCAAATTCATTTTTTTGCAATAGCCGTCATCGCTATTTAAATCCAGCCATTTTGGTCCATGGGTTCGGGTAGCTGCCATACAACTTCTTTTTTTATATGAGTATTTCTCTGTACCTATAACATTTGCGTGCATGAAATTTTGCCAAAAGTAGTTTAGTTTTATGGCCTAAGTTTCTACAAAATTTGGTTGGTCTACTGCAGTGGGTTCGTGTAGCTGCCATACAACTTCTTATTTTATATGAGCTTTACTCTCAACCTAATGAAGCTGGGTGTCTGAAATTTTGCAAAAAAAAAGTTTAGTGTAATGGCTAAAGTTTCTACAAAATTTGGTTGGTCTACTGCAGTGGGTTCGAGTAGCTTCCATACAACTTCTTATTTTATATGAGCATTCCTCTCCACCTAATGAAGCTGGGTGTCTGAAATTTTGCCAAAAATAGTTAAGTGTAATGGTCAAAGTTACAGCAAAATTTGGTTGGTCTATTGCAGAGAGTTCGAGTAGCTGCCATACAACTCCTTCTTTTATATGAGTACTCCACTAAACTTAATAAAGCTGTATGTCTGAAATTTTGCCAAAAGTAATTAACCGGATGATATAATGTATATGTTACGGTCATACGGGTATCGCAGTGTTGACACAGTCTACTCTACTACACTCTTCCTCGTTTTATTAATATATTTGTCTAGAATAAGGTGTAACAAACGCATTCAATTAAATGTGTTTTGTTGGATGTATTTAATTATAAAAAAATAAAATATTAATGTTTTGTTGGATGTCTATTATTTCAGAAAATAAAATATCCAAAATCATCATAAGCAGGCCAAAAAATATTTTATTTATTTTTAATAAAAAAGTAAATTTTTGATGAAATAAAATTTATTTATTAGTTTATGAATTAATTCATTTCAGCTTTAAAAATCACAGATGATTTTCTGGAAATTTTAAATAAATAGTAAAATATTTTGTAAATAAAAATAAGGAAGACTATGCTTCACATGAACATTTGTGTAGTAAGTCTTAATTATTCGCTTTGATGCATTGCTTGCTTTGCTTAAGCAAATACACCAAGCAATGTATCAAAGTAATTTCAAAGTTTCCCTTACCTCTCTCACATCCAGCTCTTAATTCTCCCTTATCTTTCCCTCATCTATCCCCCTCCCTGCATCTTTCCCTCATAATCTTTTGAATATTTTTCTATTTAAAAACAAGTAATGATAAAAAACCAAGGGTTTTTAAAAAAGCACATTTTCAAAATAATATAGTGTTTCATACTAAGTATTTTATCATTATATTCCGATAAAATACTTAGTATGAAACACTATATTATTTTGAAAATGCTTCAAGCTTCAATATTAACGTTTAAGGAAATATGTACGTTGGTGACTAAGTTACCGCTTACTTATAAAAAAAATAAATCTTTTATTTGAAAGTTCTAATAGCTCTTCAATGGGGAAGGTTGCCAAATTTCTCAAGGACCTAACTTCATCGAACCCCCCCCCCCTCTCCATTTTTGTAGTTTCTAGGAATTAAACCAAAATTTGGAATTTTACTTAGAATTTTATTATCTAAAAAAAAATGGGTAAAACTGAGAGACACTTTCTTCAATTTAAGGAACCGCTTTTAAATTTAAGAAAAACCTTTAACATATGTTAAAAAATAATGTTGGACCTTCAAATTTTGTATATTAATAAAAAAAAAAATTGGACAGGTATTCAAGTTACAGGTGCTTAAAAATAGCAAAATTTCAATTTTCGAGCCCTTATAGCTTCTAAACAGGGGGCTTGACAAAAAAATTTTGGTAACCGACTCCTACTAATTTCTGATTATCTAACTTCTCCCAAAATTTCAAGAAGATATGTGTGGTCAAAAATTTTGAAAAAATAAAGTTTTGTGTAATGTTAAATTTTAGTACCGTCTGGTAACCCTAAACATTTGCTTGTAAAAAATTTATACAGTTTATGAAACCAGCTATCGTTTGCCGTTTTCAGATTGAAAATATATTTAACAGAACTCTTGTTATAACCATTTAAATATAGGGCTTTTTCCAACTTTGGGGGGCTGTAGCCCCGTAACAGGTGGGGCTACAGAAAAAAATTCTTCTACGAAATTATTTTTTTTGTAGAAACTACTCGTAGTTAAAATTTCTTTACTCTATTTCAAACGGTGTAAAAGTTTTTGTAAACATACGGACAGACTGACGGACAGAGTGAAGCTATATAGGCACATTTTTACAAAATTTTTTGAAAATGTGCTAAAAAAGTTAAAAAAGGAAGAAAATGGTGTTAAACTTGGGCAAGTGGCTTCGGATATACAATACCTGAGTTCAATGCACCATAGAAGCCAAACAAAATAAATTTTTTTTAAACTAAATTAGGTATATTAAAAAATTGCAAATAAAATTTATAATTTGCATTTGATAATGCAAAAATGCAAAATTCAATTCTAAAATCAACATTACGTACATTTTTAATACAATTTTACGTACATATAAATAATAGATACATTATTTAGCAAGGTTGAGTAGGTACATTATAGAATGTTAGCAACAAACAAGTATTTCGATTTGAATCTAAACAAAGGAAACAATATACAAAGTATAGCAACATTTTTTAAAAATATATATACAAAACATTAATAAATGGAGAAATAGATCATTATTGAAACAAAATAAACCTATAAAAAATTTTCAAATCTTTTAATTATTTATTTAATTTAAACAAGTACGCATTTAAATAAAAAAGAAATATTAATTGAAATTTAAAAAAACGAGGAAGATTATAGTTGCCCTTGTCAACTTTTAGATACCCGTGCGTGTATTAAATAAATAAAAATTTCATATATTGCAATTGAACTGTTTGACAGAAAATTCAAAATATTTGTCCCACACACAAATTAGGACGAACCCACACTTTTCAATTAAAAGGTCGACGTCCTAATCACTAAGCCATCGACTTTTTGTTCATCTCAATTTTTTTTTTAAATTATTATAGTTGCTATGGTATCAATTGTTTGTTTTGAATAACTGTTGAATTTTTTAAAAAATTTATTAAAAAAAAATAAATAATTTATAATAAATGAGAGTTTTAAGATGAATTTAAAAAAAAAAATAAATTAGCCCCAGACAGGAATCGAACCTAAACGTTTTGACTACTTGTCCCATGTCCTAACCACTACACCATAGAACAATTAGCGAAGCCTTTGTCCGATTTTAACCAAAAACAATAGGGAAACTACAAATTGTCTAAAAATTACTTTGTGAAAGTTTCAGAACTCTAGCTCTTATATTTTTGAGTTATCGTGATGACGGACGGACGGACACACATAGCTAGATCGATTCACTTTTCGATGCTGATTCGATACGTACCCTTGACACTATATCTAGCTCGTATATTTCGATGCGTTACAAACGGAGGAGTAATTTTAATATACCCGATGTTCATATATGTATGCACCAAGAAGGGATTTGAACTAACGACCCCAACATTTTATAAAATACGAAACTTATAAAAAGTAGACTAACTAACTTATATGAAATTATATGATTCATTTATTTACTATTATTATAGTATCTATTACTATAATCGAAGCATAATATGCGTTATATAAAATGTAACGGTTGCAATTTTATTTAACATACTTTTAACATAATGTACATAGAAATAGTTTTTAATTAGAAAAAGTTCTTCTTTCAATTTTCCTTCCGGCATTCTGTGACGGGTCAACAGCTAGGTGAATATAATTGAAATAAAACAAATAATTAGTTTTGTGATTATATTCCTATCATCTGGTTTTATTTTTAAAAATCTAGTCTTATATACTATTTTGGATTCTTGCAAATCATAATATTTAATCGGCTTATTTTTTCCCATACAAATATAAGCATCCTTTTTTAGAACAAACTATTTGACCAATTTTAATGAAACAACAACCAAAAGAAAGGTTTTTTTTGTTTTCATAGGACCATGTTTTTTTTTTTTTAGAATATTGGGTTTTTTAGGTGAAAATCTGTCTTTAATTTAACGTAAATTTGAATTTAACGGTCACGCTTTTAAAAGTTGTGGCTTATGACTCTAATATTATGCGCCGACTTTCTGTGTAAATGTAATTCATTTTCGGTTTTAACTCGCAGCTAAATCTAAATCAAAAGATTATGGGCGCCGACTTATGTATATCTTTCTTTTTTTTGTTTAGTTCAAATATTCAACGAACAAGGAGATTTAAATTTTTTTAAAATTTTTTTTTTGTTTTTGTTTTTTCTTTATCTTAAAAAGTGAACGAAAAAAATGAGTTCGGTTCGAAATGAAAGCAATACATTTGGTTTATACAGTAGTTTTCATTTATAACGAACTCGGTTCAATTTTAATTATAATAAACGTAACACTTTTTGCCAATGAATTAAATTTTACCTAAAAATGTAAGTTGTTTATTACATTTATATTTCTTTTATTTAAACTTATTATATCTAATAATGTTGCTTGGTGATTATTTTAGTATTTTTATATATTTTTTTGAATATAAAAAAAAATCATAATAACTTATCAAAAATACAAAAAAAATTTCATTACAAGAAAAAGCATATATACATCTATAAACATAGAGGTGAGGCTGACACATCAAATAAAAATCTAGCAAATGAGTTCAAAGTGCCCATTCTAGAATTAGCACAATCTACAATGTTCAATTCTTATACTAATTTTTCAAAATTCACAGCATTCTTTTAAAACGACATTTGTTTATTACGACGAATATTTTCTGTCTCTTCATGGTCGTTATAAGCGAGCTTTACTGTATTTTTTTTTTTTTTGCTATATGATTGCAGAAACAAAAAAATTAGATTTCTTAGGAAAAATTATGTGTTCATTAGGAATCAACCAGAATAAATGCATACGGCGTGCAGTTTCTGTCAAAAAATTTTGAAATAAGTAGGTATGTTATATGTACTAATATTGTATTTTTAAAAAAAACATACATTCAAAATAATTGAAAATACCTATAATATGTTCGCAAAAAAAACTAAAAAATAATCTTCAACTGAAATAAAAGTTGACGTATAATTTCTGTCAAAAAATTTACAAATAAATAAGTACATGAATTTACATGAGAGCTGTTCGAAATGAAAGCAATACATTTGGTTTATACAGTAGTTTTCATTTATAACGAACTCGGTTCAATTTTAATTATAATAAACCTTACACTTTTTGATAAAGAATTAAATTTTACCTAAAAATGTAAGTTTTTTATTACATTGATATTTCTTTTATTTAAACTTATTATACCTAATAATTTTGCTTGGCGATTAATTAAGTGTTTTTTATTTAGTTTTGAATATAAAAAAATCATAATAACGCATCAAAAATACAAAAAAAATTTCAATAGAAGAAAAACCGCTATACATAGGCTTGAGGCTGACACATCAAATAAAATTTTAGCAAATGAGTTCGAAGTGTCCATTCTAAAATCAGCACATTCTACAATGTTCAAGTCTTATACAAATTTTTCAAAATTCACAGCATTCTTTTAAAACGACATTCGTTTATTACGACGAATATTTTCAGTCCCATAATGGTCGTTATAACCGAAAAGTACTGTATTTTGTTTTTGTTTGCAATTTATTATAATACTAAAAATTTATTATAATACTTTTAGTAGGTACTAAAAAAAAAATTTTTTGTAAATAGTAAATTGTTTTTGGTTTTTGTTAAGTTTTTTGTAAAATTAAAAACCGAATTCTGAAATATGCAGAAACTTAAAAAAAAAAATAATATTTCTTAAGAAAAGTGATTTGTTTCTTATGGATCAACCAAAATCAGCATGTACGGCATTCAGTTTCTGTCAAAAAATTTTCAAATAATTAGTTATGTAAAAAAATTTACATGAAAGCATACGCGACGTTTTAAATTTTAAATTTTAAAATTTAAAAATTGACAAAGTGTATAAAAATACATATTGTAATAGTTTTTTCTTATGCTGCTGCGATTAAATTTTAAAAATAAAATATTTTAAAATAACATTTTTTTTTAATAAAGTAAAAATACTTACAGTAAATATGTTTGCAAAACTAAAAAAATTATCTTTCTCTAATTAAAAAGTTATTTGTTCCTTAGGTCCTAACCTAAATAAAAGCGCGCAGCGTATAATTTCTGTCAAAAAATTGAGAAATAAATAGGTTCATAAATTTACGTTAGAGCAGCGAAAATTCGCGTAACGCAATGTACTGTATCTCGGATTTTTAAAATTTACAAATATTGACAAAATGTATAAAAATATTCTTATTGGTTTTTCTTATATTTCTAATATTATGTTTTAAAAATAATATTTTTTTACAATAATTTTTATTAAAAAATATCTTATATTCAAAATACCTATAATATGATATTAAAAATATTTTTTGTAGGTACTAAATTAAAACATTCAAATAAATATTTTTGATAAATTAAATATTGTACGCGCGTATCGATTTACCGATAATGGATATGCAGACAGACGTATTGACGTACTGCCGTATAAAAATTGTACGTCATATGTTTGATTTCATTCTAATAATTGAAAAGTTTATTTCACACTTTCAACATCGAATAATGTTTTTTTATAATTAAAAAAACTATTTTTAGTTTTACTTTGACAAAACGAACAAATTTTATATATCAAAAAGTGTACATGAAGATTAGATAGGCGTAGTTTGTAAATGGAACGCATATTTTTGTTTCAGGAGTACATAATTGTCAGAATATCATCATATATATATTTGACATTTTAAAACTACCTGTCATTTGAGAAGTTAAATATATTTAATAGTATTTAAATATTAATAAAGTGAAAAAATTAAGGTTTATTGCTGATATAAATATAAAGAATATTTTTTAAAACCCAAGTAACATTTGCCAAGAGTAATACTCTAGAAAATTTGAAAAAGATCTCATAAGGCTCTCATAACACACTTGGAAGCTCTCATAACAGATTCTTATAACAAGAGTTAAATTAACTCTTAAAGTATTCTTGTTATGAGATATCAACACTTCTAGTGTTAAAAATTCTTTTACTCTCATAGTAAAACTATTTTCATATATCTCCATTAAAAGTAAGAAAATTTCTATTCTCATAAAGTCTTTTTTATGAGATTTTAACTCTTAGAGAATTGTGCTCTTATAAGAATTCCTTTGTGAGAGTCTAACTTAAATAACACATTATAATAACATTGTTGTTAGAGTGTAAGGACAAAAATTAGTTTAATTTGACAAAATGAATAAATTTAATTGGAGATATTCAAGAGATCTGGTATTTTTCGTAAAAAAGGGCAGAAAATATATAATGAATTGAAAGCGCCCACACACGTGAACCAAAGAGAACTAGCTATTAAAAGATGTACTACATATGGTTAATCAGAGGTAGTTTCATTTGAGGACTCTACTTTAGGACCTAATAGTAGTAATATTACAAAGAACCACTCAGATGAAAATATCGAAGAATCACTACCTTTTCATAATTCAACAGAGCCCGACAATATAAGTATAAATTTTAAAAGTTAATTAAAAGTTAAAATAAAAGTTAAAATATGTTAAAAGTCAAAATAAAAGTGTAAATTATTTTTCAAAGTGTCTATTTATTATTTTATTTTTTTTTACAGAGAGCTTAAATGTTATAAGTAACTAAATAAAAAAAAATCAGAGATCAGTACTCTTGTAACAAGATCAATATTCTCATAACAAGAGTAAAAAGACTGATTTATACTTGTAGGAAGAGCAATATTCTCTTAAAAGTAAAAAGACTGATTTATGCTTGTAACAAGATCAATGTTCTCATAATAAGAGTAAAAACATTAATTTAGTTTATGAAATATGAATTAAATTTCAAATTAATCTCATAAGAAGATCAATACACTTGTAAAAAGATCAATATTCTCACAAAGAGAAAAAAGGCTGATTTATACTTGTAACAAGATAAATATGTATTCTCATTTGAGTAAAAAGACTGATTTCATAAATTCATAAAACATGCATTTTTTTTTGTTTATATGTAAAACTACCAAGAAGAGTTGTCCTGCCAACTCTAAACATCAACTTTACTGCAAAACATGAAATTATATGAATTTTTTTTTTTTTTTTTGTTTATTTTTTTTTGTAGATAACGATTTCGAGTTACGATTTCATATGATTTAAATGATGCGTAGTTTATTTAAGATAAGCAAAAAAGAACACAAAGATTTTTAAGTAAATAAATAAGTAAAAAATTAAGTAAAAAAATAATAAGTTAATCAAAAATTATGGGATAATAAGTTAAATTTTTTTTTAACTATTTCACTTTTATATTTTTTTGTAATAGCGTAGGGGAAATAAATAAATATTGAACAGCTATATGTTATACTAATTTAATAAGTTTCATGTGGTACAAACGTAGTATAAATTTTGGCATACCTGAAACTTGTTTGTTTAGATATAAAAAAAAAATTAGAATTTTCTGAGAAAAAAAAAAAATTTTGACACTGAAAAAAAGTAATCAAACAATACGTTTTGTCGAAAAACTTGAAAATTAGAACAAATAAAAATTCAACAATATTATTTTTTTTAATATTTTTCATTGATGATCTTTATACATTTATAAAATAAGTATTTTTAATAAAAATTATTTAAAGAGTTGAAATTTAGAGAAGAAATTTCATATTAGTTTATTTAATTTCTTGCAAATATAAAGAAGTATAATATGTAGGCTATAAGACACTGTTAGGTAATGTCAGTAAAAAATATTTTTAATGATATTTTTATTTCAATTAACTTTTTAATAGATAATTAATAATATTATATAGATATGGTGTTATCTAAATTCTAAAGTGACATACAGACTTTTAAATACATATAGCCGGTTAGAAGATGCGAAAACTCTGCGTGTTTTTAAATTTATTAGAATTTATACAAAAATCAAATTTTAATATAATGCATAATAGACTACAACTATTTCTAAATTATACTTCTAAAGTTATTTAATGCTTAAAAACACGAAATATGTATATTACATTAGTTAACTGTTTTTTTTTAATTTCGTTTAAAAATAGGATTATCTTTTAATTTTTATAGCATAGCATGAATTAAAAATAATTTTAGATTTTTGAATTTTATTCAAAACTTAAAAACTTATTCATATTTTTGATGAAGACGATAATAATAATTATCCAAAATACAAAATTATAAATTTTGTGAACCTGGTTAAATATATTTTATGAACTAATAAGTTTTTAAAATTATGTTCAGAATTTTAATAAACGGACAAATCATAAATGTGAAAAATTTTGCACTTTATTTGATTTGTTAATAATTTTTTTCAGTGAATTATTCTCATATGAAGAGTTTTACTCTTATAAGAAGATCAATTACTAATCTTATCAAATAGCGGCCATATTATTCAGACTTTCTTTATTGTTCTCAATCTTAACCCTTAGATTACTAAGTAATTTTTTTGAATTAAAAAATATGAAAAAATATTTCTTGTAAAAATTATTAAATTTTAATAATTTACAACATAAAATGATAGCTTCAATTCAATTTTAGAAATAATTTATTGTATTTTATATTCAGTTTTACAGAAATTTACTCGAATTTTCACATAAACATAGGTAGAAATAGAATAATAAGCCTTAAAAGGGTTAAAAAATTATTATTAAAATTTTTTAAATTTAAATTATTTTTGGCGCGCGTTGTTTTTTTTCGAGGTAAAATGCCTACTTTTATTAATAAAATTTCAATGCCAGTAGTATTTTGGCTTGTATTATTGACGAAAAAGTTATTTTAGTTTCCTATAAATTATATATTCATATTAAATCTAATATACTTCTTTATGATATTATACACATACATATAATTAAAAAGTTACGTTATTTAATCGCCACCAAAAATAATCCTAAAAAGCAATACGGATACATTTATATTATAATATGTTGGTTTCTCTTTCTACCAATACTCGGAGAATCCAGCACTCGTAACAAGAATAAACTACACTCTTATGTGTATTGTATGAATGTATTTTAATACTCTCGTAGTAGTGTTCTTATGAGCGTTTTATACTTATAGAACTCTTACAATGAAAGTTAAACTCTTGTTATGAGTGTTAATTAACTCTCATAACTGCGCCCTTTAACTCTTATAATGATCTCATAAGACTCTAGAAGAATTCTTCAAGAGTAAACTATGAGAGCAATACTCTCAGAATTCTTAAAGAATTCTTCTAGAGTCTTATGAGATATATTTTGTTACTTGGGAATGGAAGGGGGTAAGTGCTTATTGGTTATCAAATAAAAAATATGATTTAACATAACCTATTCAAGAGAATTTTAATTAAAGCCATCTGCCGGAAATTATTTATCTACTCTGTCATATACTCTTTTACAAGGGCTGAAGTAGCTGGCAATAGTTGAGAGTAGAAAAGAGTTTACTCAATAAATATCTGTATATGTTAAGAAATATGTATTTATTAGAATAATATTTATATGTATTTAGAATTTTAATTTAATTTAACTGTACCAATTTATCCTCTCTTTAAAGCGGCTTAAGCTATAGAAATAAAACTCAAAAATCGGTACTTAACAACGTTTTAATAATTAAGAAAAATTATAAATTTTTTTTAAGTAAATTTCAAGCGCAAGAATTGTTGACAACACTGTTGGCATAATTTTTATTATGTTAGTCTAATATAATTTACACAAAACGAATTTTATATGTTAACTTAAAAGCAAAAATAGCTCGAATTTCGAGCACAGGGCGATACTAGTCCATATAAATTTACCAAAGTCAATAAATTACAATAATTTATTGCTTTGTTACTTAGAGTGACATTTAGGACAAAGTGCATTATCATATACTGACCTAGTATCATTCAATAAAAACAATTTCCATATTAAAATAATAATCATACAAAATATTATGATTTGTATTCAATTGCATACAAATTCATATAAAACAAAAACAAAATTAAATCATGAAAGTAATTAAATCTCTTTCATTTATTTTTACTTTAACCCAAAGGATACTTGTTGAACGCATTTGTAAACAGATGTTTGAAATTCATATTGTGACCACACAAAGTCTTGGGTTAGCATTTTTGTATTAGATAATTATTATAATTTTTGTTTTGATAATTGTTGTGTTTACAATTATGGAAATAAATTTGTAAACTGTCAGTATATACTACTACCATTTAGTCGTAAATTAAAGATGTAACTAGTATTGGTTTGTATTTATAGTTAATCTCATTATATTTATGTTTCAAGCTGGGAATATTAAGATACATAATTTTCAAAATGTATGATTGAACAAATTTATGTTATTTATATTACAGATATGATTATTGGTAATATTTGATGGTAAAGCTAAGGGATCTAAGATGCTATTGAATTGATTCATAAAATTTGTTTATCTGAATATATATATTTTAATTTCAGTTTCTTCACTTTCTCTTATAAGAACTTTACCATCTCTGATGTATGTCAATTTATTAATAATAACAATTTCAGTAAGAATAACAATAAAAACAACTTTAATAGACGTGATAATAATAATACTACTAATTTTAATAGGAATCGGGATAATTTTAATCCAAATAACGCAAGAAGTGTAAGTATTATTAATAATGAAGGAAATGTTTCAGAAAATCAAAATAATTTTTTATTCGAAGTTCAACAGACAGATAGTAAAAATTTCAACTGATCGGTAATGAACAACATTAAAAATATTTAATTTAAGTTACAATTTAACTAACTTTAAATTCTTAATGTATAACAATAAGAATTTTACACTTTTAATGGACACAGGTAATGACATATAAATTAAAAAAAAAATGTTCAGTAAAATATTTGCTCATATGAAATTAATGAAAAGCCAGCTGCAAGTAGTAACGCTAATATAAGAAAAAGAAGTTGTATGGCAGGTACTCGAACTTGTGGAGCAAACTAACTGGATTTCAATAGTGGTGACGGCTATTGCATAAAAACAAATTTGTGAGAATGAGCTTTTTTATTTTTTAGGTTATCGTATTTATATACAAAGCTAGATCGATTTACTTTTTGATTCTGATCCGATCAACATCTTTGAACCTGAAACAAGTACAAAAATTGTTTGATCGTGAACTAATCGAATTATAAATTAGTAACTAAAAAGAAGTACTAATTGGGAGAAAGGTTGGCGTTTAGAAGTTGATTTTCGTAAAATAGTAAATGATTTCCTTTAACGCGTTTGGAAGACATTCTGGAAAAGTTAGAAGGAACCAAATACTTATCCACCCTAGACGTGACTAATTCTTTTTAGCAAATAAAATTAAATAAGGAATTTAGACCATTAACCGCATTTTGGATCCAAGAGATATTAAAAATTTCATTCAAGAGTTTCGTTAACTATAGCTTTAACCGGTATACTTTTCTTTATGTAGATGACATAATAGTAACTTTACCGTAAAAAATTTATAGTAATCACCTTTAGTTTTGCTGTTTTCACATCCATCTTCAAAATTAACTTAAGGGAATTAATTACGGATAAGACTAGATTTACCGAATTATGATTCTGAAATAATTTATAAGCATGGACAAGGCAAGACAAGAGGGATGTCTGCTACTATAAATAGAAACATTGATAATAATACAAATAATAAAATTAATACAAATGATAAAAATGACAAAGATGATAAAAATTTATGTCATATCAAAAATAAAAGGAGTAATAGTTTCCTACCGAAGCCTGTGCAACTTCAAAAATGTAATAAAATTAAAGTTTATATTTGATTCGAATGTAAGGTTCCAAAAATAAAAAAAAATTAAAAATTAACTTTTGGTAAAATGTAGTGATATTCATTCGAAACCCGTTTCGACAGTTGAGAAGCTAATTTTTGAATTTTAAAAATTAATAAGCTACCATTAAAAGATAATGTTACTGAATAATGCTGATGATCTGACCAATAGCGTATGGGTAAAGACGCCGCCTTTCATGTGGAAAGTCTCGGGTTCAAATCCCGGCCAGATCTTATCTAATAAAAAAAAAACATTCTTAAAGTTATATAATTATATATATAATTATTATAATATTATATATATATTATATAATAATAGTTAATATCGTAATATATGAAAAGATTATATAAATATATAAATAACTCTTGTGTAGGATAATTGATGACGCAGAAAAATAACATGTGTGTATTCATTCTTATGCAATAGATGCAGCCAAGTAAATAGACTTGGTGAATTCCCTATACTTTTTTAAGAAACGAAGAAGGAATATATAAATTATTCTGAAAAAATATTCCAGCATATTCCGAAAAAGGAAATTACAAAATTATAAGCAGGAAAATTAATTAAGTAATAAAGAAAATATGAATCACTTTTCCATTAACATTAGCATACTTCCATAGAAAATAAATGATGCTATTATGCAATATAAATTGATTAATGAGTACCAAAATGTTCCCCACGGAGTTCATTTAGGCATAAGAAAAACAGTCATTATGTTAAAAAAAGGCAAACTGTGCTGTGAGGTGAGCACTGAAGAGGGACTTTTAGAAATATTGTAATTAATTTAAATCAATAAAGAAAATCTTTTTCTTGCTTCAATAAATATAATTTTAAATAATAATAATATATAATAATAAATAATAATAAGATATAAACATAATTTGCTAACTAATAAATAGTTTTGCAAAGAGAAATAGAAGTATTAAATATATTTTTTTTTTCATCATGATATGCATTTTTTGCAATGTTAAAGTTGATTGACAACACAAGACATCGAGTATATGAAAGCAAATGAAAATAGCTTCAAGTGTGACAAGTGCAGAGCTCTTCGTAGAAAATCTCTTCAAATTCAATATTCCGATATTCAGTCAACATCTCAACATTTATTAAACTCTTCATCTGAGATATTTGATATACTTACACAACAATCTTCTTCTAAAGAAAGTATAAATTCAATTAGAATTAATTCTGTTGGACCGCAATGCGAATTATATCTCGGCTGTACCAAGCAAAAACACAGTAACTAACAATATGATCAAATTCGAGTTAAGAGCAAAAATGGACTTACTATGTTGTTTCCTAACATTGTACATTGTCACTTTTACGATCTGAACCCTCAGTGAGTAAAAATGATGCTTCCAGAACACAGTAAGTGCATTGTTTACATCACGAATCCTAGTTCAAAACACAGTAACAAACAAATCCCAAATTAAAACACAGTAATTGCAATGAGTTACTGTGTTCTAATTTGGTGTTTGTACTTACTGTGTTTTAAAAGTGAAAAATAGCTCGGTTTTGTGTAATCACAAAACGGCTGTCCCAAGAAAAAACACAGTAACTAAAAAAATTAAACTGTTTTTTTTTTAATTCTCTTTTTTCAATGTTTACTTGCTTTTTGTACTCTATTTTTAATGTAATAAACTGAACAGCGCAAAACAAAAACTGGGTGATTTTCTCTGCGCTGGTTAATATTGTAAACCAACCAAACGGTCCAGATGAAGTTCGCTTTAAATTCCTTACTAAAGGTCATACCCATATGAGTGCTGATGGAGTACATGGGAACATTGAAAAAAAAAATAGGCAGGAAGCGAAATATTTATGATTTACAAGAGCTATGCGAGGCAATAGAAAGTTCACGTAAAAATTTACGAATTTTAAAATTGGAACAGTTTCATCAAGTCAGGTAAACGGTCTTTAATGAAAAAGAAAAATATTGAAAATTCCTTGACAAATTTTAAATTGTGCAATTTGGTGAAAGTAAAATTTACAAAAGGATGCCGAACAATTGAATATAAAAACGATTTCGATGAAAATTTCAAGTTACTGGACTTTCTAAAGAAAAAAGAAAATATAAACAACGTTCCATGCTTAATCGAACACCGTGGTGTGCAGAAAAAAAAAGGAAACAATAATAAAAAAGCTTGTTTAATTTGGAATAATCTAAATGAGTCTAAAACATCAAAAGACTTAGTTACTTCTGACACCAATAACGTAGAAGAATAACAAATTACATAATATTTTGTACTAATTAATCTAAATTACATTTTTTATAATTAATTATTTTTTATAGTTTCTTAGTAGATAAGACTGAATTATTTTTGTTAAGTTTTTATTTTCAGATGAATTATTTTTGTCTAGTTTTAATTTTTATTTTAATGAATTTTTTATATTTTAATAAAGTGTTTTATTGTTATAGTGATTTAAAAATTTTAATAATTTTTCTTTTATGATAATGTAAAAGGTAATACCTACTGTGTTTTTGTTTTGAGATTTAATTATTAAATTAAAACTTGCTTTACTTTAAAAACACAGTAAATTCAAATACTGTGTTTTTACCTGGTTTTCTTCGCTTAAATTTTCAATAATACCCATTTAAAACAAAAAAGCTTTTCGGAATTACCCAAAATTAAGAGTAATCGAATCGAAATGGTATTAAAAAGAAGCATACTCATTCAATTTATAAGAAAAAATTACATAGACCACAAATTTTTAAGAGATGTTGTGAGGCTTCAAAATTTAGTGTTTTGCTTAATTTCTCGAAAGTATACTTGAATCAATTACTGTGTTTTTGCTTGGGACAGCCGATCTACTCCGCCCACTATTGTAAACATTTCTTTACGTCTTCATATTACAAATTCAACACAGGAGAAATTGAGTATATCCATTACACCAAGTAATTGTTTTTCTCTAAATATTGGTGAAATTGAAGATTCGTCTCAAATTAATCAAAATACTACAAATCAGCAAATATATGCTCAATTGATTATAATGAGAAAACAAGTTATGATGTTTATGGAGATCACGACAGAGCTAAAAGGTGAAAATACAATGTTAAACAAGTAAGGAAAAAAACCAAGGGTTTTTTAAAAAGCACATTTTCAAAATTATATACGGTTTCTTACTGAATATTTCATCATTTATTTTTATAAAAATATATATAAAAATAAATGATAATATTAATTTAGTTATTTCATTAATTTATTAATTATATGACTAATAGAGAAATATTTAGAATATAACCCCAATGCACGCAAGGAAACCTGTTAATAAGTGCGGAAAATAATGTTGCAGCTTCAATGATAACGTTTAATTTTGGAAAAAACTTATACTGGTGAATAAGTTACTGTTTTATATAAACATAAAAGTTTCAATTTTTAAGACCTAGTAGCCCTTCAATGGGGAAGGTTCCCAAATTTTTGCTTAGTAAACTTATGATGGAGTTTTTTCGAGGAAATCAATTTTGAACTCCACCAAAATTTGGAATTTTACCTAAAATTTTATTATCTAAGCAAAAATAGTTAAAACTAAGAGACAATTTCTTCAATTTAAAGAAACCCTTTCAAATTTAAGAAAAACCTTTTACACATGTTGAAATATAATTATAGATCTTTCAATTTACCATATTACTAAAAAAAAATTTTAACAGGTATTCAAGCTACAGGTGTTTGAAAATACCAAAATTTCTATTTTCGAGCCCTTATAGCTCCTAAACGGGGGGCTTGACAAAAAAATTTCCATAACCGCTTCCTACTAATTTTGGAGGACCTAACTTCTCCCAAAATTTCAAGACTCTAGCTTGTACCGTTTAGAAGATATGTGTGGCAGAAAATTTTGCAAAAATTTAGTTTTGCATAATTATAAAATTTGGTACCGTATGGCCACCCTAAACATTTGCTCTTAATTATTTATAAAGTTTATAAAACCAGCTATCTTTTTCCGTTTTCAGATTGAAAATATACCCAACAGAACTCTTGTTATAACAATTTAAAAATAGGGCTTTTTCCAACTTTGGAGGGTGGGGCTACAGAAAAAAATTCTTTTACGAAATTATTTTTTTCGTAATATCTACCCGTGGTTAAAATTTCTTTTCTCTACATCAAACCGTGTAAAAGTTTTTGTAAACATACGGACAGACAGACAGACAGACAGACGGACGGACGGACAGAGTGAAACTATATAGGCACATTTTTACAAAATTTTTGGAAAATGTGCTAAAAATAAAGTAAATTATCTGAAGGGGAATATAAATTGGAATGAACAAAAGGAGAAAGAGAATTTTAACGGAATTGTAGGTGTACCTAATGCTACAGATGAAAATGCACTTCTATTATCAAAATTTTGAATATTTGAACTTTCCTGCTGCAAATATGAATATTGAAAAATGTTACATTAAAAAAAGGGAGAGCATAAGAGGAAAGCAACAGAGGTAAATAATGTCATCTGTGTACATTTTTTAACAGTAGATAGTAAGAAAAAAATTCTTATAGGTAAATATTCTAAAAGAAAAAAGCTAAATACTTTAATATTTGGTGATGGCATGAAAAAAGATATATTTATCAATGAAAATTTTACAAGATATACTAGCACATTATTTTAATAAGTAAAAATATTTCAAAAGAACAACAATTTCGAATAGTTGTGGTTACAGATTATTCAGAAAATTTATTGTAACTCTTGGTAATTCTAATTTTGTTATTATTAAGAGTAATTGCTTTAACGAATTTGTTTCTAGCTATAATTAAACTCTTGAGTTTATTCTCATGAGTTTTTAATATGACGTCTTTAATCAGCTTATTTTTGTAAATAATAAATGCATATAATTCCATTCAAAAATTAAACATAAATTTTAAACTGATATAACATTATGTAATATTAAAAAAATGAATTTTTACTTGTTTATGGTTCAGTTTTAGTTTTATTTAATTAAAAAAATTCTTTATTTCTAGTAAGTATATATACGTTTTGGTTTGTTCATTTATTCTTTAATATTAAATTCATTTTTAATTGCAAGTAAGGGGAATTTAGTTTTCTATTTATTTATTATGTGTTCATTTAGTCTATAAATTTTTCTATGTAAGCTCTAGCATATTTATATTTATTGTTTGTTTATTTCAATTAAAAAGAACGTCTTATTATATTGTTTCATTAAAAAAACATGTAATTTATTCATATTTACAATTAATCTAAAATAAATTTTTTTCTTTTATTTTTTTTTCAATGATTTACAATAAAAAAACGAGGAAGAGTGTAGTAGAGTAGACTGTGTCAACTCTGGGATACCCGTATGACCGTTATATAAACATTATATCATTATTATTATAAACATTAATTACTTTTGGCAAAATTTCAAACATACCAGCTTTATTAGGTGTAGTGTAATGCTCTTATAAAAGAAGGAGTTGTATGGCAGCTACTCGAACTCTTGGCAGTAGAGCAACCAAATTTTGCAGTAACTTTGGCCATTACACTAAACTATTTTTGGCAAAATTTCAGACACCCAGTTACCATATAAAATAAGAAATTGTATGGCAGCTACTCGAACCCTTTGCAGTAGACCAACCAAATTTTGCAGAAACTTTGCAGATATAAATAGCTAAATCGATTTTTTTTTCGATTCTGATCCGATCCATACACTTGAGTCTATATCTACCCCCCCTCCTTCTCTGCGTCACAAACGTAATGGCAAATTATTATACCCTTTGACTATATAGTCATACGGGTATAAAAATACTAATAATAATTATTATTTGACTTATATTTCTTAAATTTTTTTTTTTTTTAATTTATTTCTTAGTTTATATTATATTGTTTTTATACCCGTGCATACATATATGAACATCGGGTATATTAAAATTACTCCTCCGTTTGTAACGCATCGAAATAGACGAGCTAGATATAGTCTCAAGGGTACGTATCGAATCAGCATCGAAAAGTGAATCGGTCTAGCTATGTGTGTCCGTCCGTCAGCACGATAACTCGAAAATTATAAGAACTAGAGTTCTGAAACTTTCATAAAGTAATTTTTAGACAATTTGTTGGTTCCCCATTGTTTTTGGTTAACATCGGACAAAAGGCTTCGGGTAGCTGCCATACAAATTTTTTGAAATTATATGAATATTTTCAAAATTAATAACTAAATAGAAATCAAATATAAAAACAAACAAAATGTAGTTAGATCATTAATCGTTTCACGGTGCATTTGTTAGGACATGCGGCTTGTAGTCAAAACGTCTCGGTTCGAATTCAAACAGCGGCAAAATTTTTTTTATTTTTTAAATTCATTTTTCGTTATCTATTTTCTTTTTAATAAAATATATGTATTTATTTTATGTATGGAAAATTTTATTTTATAGAAAATTTGACAGAAAACTCTCATTTATATTATAAATTATTAATTTTTTTTTAATATTTTTATAAAAAAATTCAAATCAGTTATTCAAAACAAACAATTGATACCATAGTTAGGACGTCGGCCTTTTAATTGAAAAGTGTGGCTTCGAAACTCGTTCATAGCATATTTTTTTTTAAATTCATCTTTTTTTTAATTCATTTTTTTTTTATTTTTTTTTTTTTGTAATTAAATATAAAAAAACAAATATTTTGAATTTTCTGTCAAACAGTTCAATTGCAATATATGAATTTCTTATTTATTTAGTACATAATAAAGGGTACGCACGGGTATCTAAAAGTTGACAAGGGCAACGTAATCTTCCTCGTTTAATAAAAATTTAAGTTTAATTATTTTTTTTTTAAATATATTATAGTTCAAAAGAAAATTTTATATATTTTGTAAAAGGTTAAGTTATTTTATATCTTAATTAATTTTAAATAAAACGCCCAACTTTACATTACTTATTGATTAACTTAATTTAATAATTCACTTATTTATAACTTAGAACTAACGCTACCAACATATAGCTATATTCATTAATTCTGCTTATAATTATATGTCAATTTGGTACTTAATACCAATTACATTCCTGATAGTTTACTGACTTTTGTATGCCGTTCAACGATTGCTTTTTCATTTAAATTATTTGTTGTTGTTATACATCAAATATTCAATATCATATATTATAAATCACTTTGTTAGAACTGTACAATGTATTTCATATACATTATACACTTATAGTATGATCAATTATATTTGATAATCTAATATATAAAGAAGAAAATTTGTTTGTTTGTTTGTTTGTTTGTTTGTCCAGGATTTACGTGAAAACCACTGGTCCGATTGACACCAAATTTTAGAGGAATAATTTTGGGAGTCCGGGGGGTGACATAGGCTGTGTCGCATTTTTATAAGTCAGCAGGTTGCGGCTCCAGAGCTGTTTTAAGCTTTTTCGTTTTTTTTGATGTCGAGTCGAAACGGTTTGACCGATTCACTTGAAATTTTGCACGAATGTTCTTCTTATTACACGGAATTAATGGTATAAAACTGGTTGGAATAAATTAACCCCTTTCGGCCCGGCGGGCTTCCAAAAAATTTTGTGTTTCCGATTTGTGTCGAATTTTACAGGGTGGTTTTGCAGTCAAAAAGAGAGGCTGGCACAATTTTTTGTTAAGTTCGGTTAACCCGTTTGGGCACGAGGGCGCAATAAAGCTTTTTCAATGTTTTTGATGTCGAGCCGAAACAGTTTGACCGATTGACTTGAAATTTTGCACAAATGTTCCTCTTAGCAACCGCAATTAGTTGCATAAATTTGGTTGGAATAATTTATACCATTTCGGCCTGGCGGGCTTCCAAAAAATTTTGTGTTTCCGATTTGTGTCCAATTTTACAAGGTGGTTTCGCATTCGAAAATAAAGTCTGGGACAAATTTTTGTTGAGTTCGGTTAACCCGTTAGAGCACGAGAGTGCAAAGAAGCTTTTTCAATGTTTTTGATGTCGAGTCAAAACTGTTTGACCGATTGACTTGAAATTTTGCACAAATGTTCCTCTTAGCAACCGCATTTAGTTGTATAAATTTGGTTGGAATAAATTAACCCATTTCGGCCTGGCGGACTTTCAAAAAATTTTGTGTTTTCGATTTGTGTCCAATTTTACAGGTTGATTTTGTAGTCTAAAAGAGAGGCTGCAAAACGTTTTAGTTAAGTTCGATTAACCCATTTTCCACGACGACGCTATGAAGTTTTCTATATATTTTACTTTCTTATACGATTAAAAGTATTTTATTGAAAATTTTGTACCAGCATTTTAATTAAAACCCACAGGGTTAATTTGGTTTTGACCTGTTTGTGCGTTTTGAACAAAGATTCAATGAAATTTTCAGTTTCCTTCAAATGAAATCTAAAAATCAAAAAATTCAATTTGTTATATATAATGCTTAAATACATAGTATTTTAAAACAGTTTTTCCAAAAAATAAGCCTACATTTCTCTCATAAAATCATAAAAAAACGAGGAAGAGCGTATTACAACTTTCAGGACTAAACAAAATATTAGTTGAAAAGCGAATTTTTAAACCTTTTCTAAACCATCGACTATATTTTATTCAAGCGTTGGCAATTCAAGAAAATCCCCTTTTGACCTATAGTCATTTTAATTCAGTTAACATTGTTCACCGGAAACCTACCATCCTCAACTATATCGTCAAGGAGCACCAAATTGTCAAGAAGCAGCATGTATAGAAAAATTAGAGATAATCGTTCAAATTTTTTTGCAAACTGTTTTTTAAAGTTTTTGTTTCGCAATCGATTAAAAGAACTCGACAAACCTTTTTTTTAAGTATTCCCCTAATTCAAAGAAGTTGTACCTACTTTCAAAAATTGGACGTAATTTACTTACAAATTTTTTTTTGAACAATCGTCGGCAGGGGTTAACAACTTTCAAGTCTGTTAGTAAATTGAACTTCATTTTCAAAGAAGAACACATATAAGAAATTTGAAGTTAATCTGTTAAATCATTTCTAATATATAGTAAATCAACGAAAAAACCTATAAAAAGCTGTTGGGTCACGATGGGTTAACGGAACTCCACAAATATTTTTTTGTGGCATTTGTAGGCAAAGTAGTATCTCAAAAAATTGGCTGAAACTTGCTTTTTTACAATTTTCAAGCTTCCGGGCAACGCCGGGTAAATCTGCTAGTGTATAATTATAATAGGTAAGGTATATGACTAACAAATGAAATAAATAATTTTATGCATAAATAATTTTAGTTAGGTCATTGCACTGATGTTAGATTACTTTAGTGCAATTACAATCTGATCACCTATATCGTTATTTGGTTCATTTGCAATAGTTGTACTACATATTTATATGAATTTTGTGTATACAATATTTATATACAACAATTCAAATATTAGGTTTAAAAAATCTGAAAATGTTATAAGAATTTTGATGATTTCTTAAAATCAAACTTTAGTTAGAATGTCGGTTTTAGTTCATGAGTTATTTGATCCTTACAACGACAACTTTTCCAACTCTATCATACTTACATAATAATATCGATAACGAAAATTGAACTATTTTTTAACACCTGTAACTTGAATACCTGTTCAAAATTTGTTTTTCCAAATATACAAAATTGAAAGCTGCAGTATTATATTGCAATATATGTTAAAGGTTTTTTTAAATTTAAAAGGGGTTCTTTAAACTGAAGAAATTGTCTCTTAGTTTTAACTTAGATAATTTTGCTTGGATAATAAAATTTTAGGTAAAATTTCAAATTTTGGTGGAGTTCACAATTGATTTCCTAAATCCAAAATAATGGAAGGGTGGTGACAGGCCTATCCTCGAGAATAATCATAAGTTTGCTTAAAAAAAATTCCTTCCCAATTGAAGGGCTATTAGGACTTTAAAATTAAAACTTTTATGTTTTTATAAAACAGTAACTTATTCACCAGTGTATGTTTTTCCAAAATTAAACATTAACATTGAAGCTCCATTATATTTCACTTGTTAACAGGTTTTCTTGAGAGTATTGGGATTATATTCTAAGTATCTATTGATTTCACTATTATTCATAATTAATAAATTGATGAAATAACTAAATTATAATATCATTTATTTTTAAATGTATTTTTATAATAATAAATGATAAAATAGTCAGTTAGAAACCCTTTATAAGTTTGAAACTCTGCTTTTTAAAAACCGTAGGTTTTTTTCATCACTTGTTTATTTCTAGTATTATATTTATCAACATTTTCTCTATTTATTAAATTTAAATTTGATTTAAGATTCTATTTATGACTTTATCAATGTATTTACCTTTTTCAAAATAGATTAATTGGTTAATGTCTAATTCATTTGTTTTTTATATAAATACTTAGTACTGGTTTTGTAATTATTTTTGTAAAGAATTTTAAGCGCTTTATTCATTAAAATACCAATTTTATTAATATGAAAATTTGATCAATGGCTCCAACTACATATATTATACCTTATTTTTGATAATATATGACTATTATAAATAAGCTTGGCTGTATGTTGGGAAATGCCGCCACATTTTATAGCTAATTTTATAGCTTTTTTCTTCACTGTTTTGATATGATTATCCCATTTAAAACTATCATCAATTATTATTCCCAGATATTTAACCTTATCTACTTTTTCAATAGTTGTTTCTCTTATTTTAAGAGTAATATTTTCTTTATTTTTTTAGTATTACCAAAAATTATGTAATTTACTTTATTTTTTAATCTATTTTCTAAATATTCTATAAAGATGTCACTACTTTCCGCTGGAACCTTGTAAAATATACCAATTCTTCATCTAGGTGCAGAATTCAGAATTTCAATTACAGTAAAATTTATAATATTTTTTATAAAGATGACCGTTCCATCACCTATTTTCTCATCTCTACCATTGAAAACTGCCCTATAGTTTTGGATATTATAAGTAGTGATTTTAATGCTGTATATCCATACTTCTGTTAGAATCACAATATCAATTTCTTTACATTCATTAATTAACGTTATTGTATATTCTGTGGTCTCGTAATCGTGATAATACATATAAACTATCACCATTTTCAACCGCCTTATTTTGTAAATTTAACAGTTTGAGGTTCCATTGGATTTAAAAAGCTCTGGTTTAAATTTTTAGTACTATAAGAAGCATTTTCCATTTTTTTTATTTTGCTGATACATTGTTTCGCCTTTAATCCAGTTATGGTATTTAGAAGCTAATTTCACTTTATTGGACTATCGCTATCGCTAAAGCCTACGTTTTCGTTACTATTCTTAATTCCATCTTTGTTATTACAGAATTCATCCCTACTATTGACATAATTATTATTAATATTACTATTAGTGTCTTTATTATTGTTATCATTTTTATCAATTTTGCTATTATTATTATTATGACTAGCACTATTACTATTGTTAATTTCATTATTCTTAACATTATTTTTATCATTATCATTATTAGTATTACGTTTATTAATTTTGTTGTCATTTATTAATATTTTTTTTTTTGACCAAAAATCAGACATTTCTTGTTTGTTTTAGATAATATATTATAGTTTTTATACCCGTATGACTATAGTTCAGAGGGTATGATAAATTTGCCATTACGTTTGTGACGCAGAGCAGGAGGAGAGTAGATATAAACTCAAGTGTATGGATCTGATCAGAATCGAAAAAAAAATCGATTTATCAATGTATGTCCGTCCGTTCGTCGGTGCGTCCGTCCGCGCGATAACTCAAAAACTAAAGGAGCTGAAATAGCCGTCATAGCTATTTAAATCCAGCCATTTTGGTCCATGGGTTCGGGTAGCTACTATACAACTTCCTTTTTTATATGAGCATTACTCTATACCTATAACAACTGGGTGTCTGAAATTTTGCCGAAAGTAGTTTAGTTTTATGGCCAAAGTTTCTGCAAAATGTGGTTGGTCTGCTGCAGTGAGTTCGAGTAGCTGCCATACAACTCCTTCTTTTATATGAGCATTACACTACACCTAATAAAGCTGGTATGTTTGAAATTTTGCCAAAAGTAATTAATGTTTATAATAATATTGATATAATATTTATATAACGGTCATACGGATATCCCAGAGTTGACACAGTCTACTCTACTACACTCAATTCCTCGTTATTACTGTAGCTACTCGAATTTTCAGCACTATTTTTATTTTCATCTTTAATATCTATCTATTACTAATTTCATTACCATTATTAATCTTAACATTATTACTATCATTATTTTTGTTTTTATTAGCAATATCATTACTAATATTATTAGAACTATTACTATCATAAATGTTATTATTGTTTTTAAACTTAGAATTATTATTATCATTATTGGTATTAGACAATATTAGGATACAGGAAGAAACATTTTTTTTTTCTTTATTTAAGTTATTATCTTTCACTTCTAACTCCTGTAATTGCTAGTATTCAATTTTTCGCTTTAAAATATTTAATTTGTTTTGGTAAACTGGGCATAATTTACTTAAAGTTTTGTGGTTTACATCTAAGCCCAAACTAAATTTTTCATTAGATTTTACACAATTTATGCACTTATTGATTTCTTCTTTTTGGCATTCACTAGTTTTGTGTTTTCCGTGACACTTCAAACAAGTTTCAGTGTTTGTGCAGACAACTGATTTATGGTTGCAACCTTACCATTTGAAACACCTTGGTACGTTTATTGCATCAAACACTTTGCACCTTTTCCATCCTATACATAGATTCTCACTATCGAACATTTTTGGAAACATTTCGTTATCAACTTCCAATATTAGGTTAAACATTTCCTTGCCTTATTTGTTTACATTAAATATTTTAACCACTTTCATTACGCTCCTTTCCAAAAACGCGTTATACGTTTTGAGCTTCTCTACTATATCTTCCTTACTCAATTTATTGTTCATGTGCACTATTTCTATATCCTCATAGTCTTCCTTCATTGTTTCTTCTAATACCTTTTTAATATTTTCCCGATCTTTCGTTGTCGTCATTTCAATTAATATCATTAATTGTTTATTAATTAATTAATATCATAATATCATCCATTACTTTTGTTTTCAATATTTTTTAGGTTTTTAGGTTTTTGTTATTTGTTAGGTTTTATTATCAAAGGTAATCCTTTCTTCATTGTTAAATTAGCACAAGTTTTAATATTTTTTAAAATCAGAAAATGACACCGTTTGACCCACATTAAAAGTTGTATTTTTTTCATTTTTATCATTTAATTTTGTGCAAAGCTCATCATTTTTTTCATTGCATTAATAAATGATTCATTAACCTTTTCATTTTCAGTTTTAAGGACTTCGGTAATTTTTTCCATTTTCTGAATTTCTATTTGTTGGATAGTTTTGATTTCTTCTAGCCTTAATCTGTAATTTATTTCCATCGCTTTAACTAGTTCGATCATTTCTTTTTCATTGTTTTTTATTGCCCTTTCAAAATTAATTTTGGATGTACTGTACACAGTCGTCACATATGAACTTAATGTTTTTATTCCCAAAAAGTATATTTATAATAGACTGATCTACCCCAGAACATTTTAGCGCCTCATAAAAATTTTTTTTTGCATACTATTGCATTGTCAATACCCGTTTTCCCTTTTATTTTTAACTTGCAAGTTTCGCACGAAGCCACTTCGCTTAACCAAAAAAATAATATTATTTTTATTTTTAATATTAAAAACTGTTAGAGCTCTGATTTGGAAACCGAATATAATTTTTAGTAATATATTAGTAAATTATTGTACTAGGGAAGCAGCAAGTCGCAGTGTAAAAACCAAATTTTTTTTCTGTTAAAATTGTATATTGAATTGAATTACAAATAAAAGTATTAATTACAAAAGTATTAATTGTCAAATAGACTTCATGATACAAATAAGATGTATTTCTCTTTTGAAATTTAATTTAATTGCATTAAAAAAAAAATAAAACTTAATAAAAAATTGGGCCTGGATTGAAATTGAACATAACACCCTAAAATACCAGATAAAAACTAACCACCTTACTACTTCTCTTCTTATATGTAGCTTGGTAAATATTACATTTGATTATTAGATTAGGCCTCACGGATTAGTACCTAGGGTTTTATTATAATATTATGTTTTTCAATTTAATTGCATTCACATAAAAAAAAATTTCCCTAGAATTAAACCTACAACCTAAAAATTAATATAACTACTAAGTACTTTAAAATATTACTTTTGATCATTAGATTAGGGCACAAAAGTAAGCATCAGTACTTAGCGTTATTAATTAGGAAGCAGTTTTTTTACTTGTACACAATCTAATATATTATATTATATATATTACTTGCTGTTGGCGCGTCACAGAATGACGGAAGGTCAATTGAAAGAAGAACTTTTTCTAATTAAGAACTATTTCTAATTTCATTATATACATATACATATATTGTATATCAATACCATATTCTTAAATAAAATCGCAACTGTTACTTTTTGATAACGCAGATTTTGCTTCGATTCTAGTAATAGATACACAAAAAAAAAACAATGACTCACATAATTTCTTGTTGTATCTTAAAAACTTGAATATGAATAAGTGGCCTACCTTTTGTATGTTTTGAATTTGATAAAATGTTGGGGTTTTTAGTTCAAGTCCCTTCCAGGTCAATTTTTTTTTAAATTTCAATTAATATTTCTTTTTTATTTAAATGCGTACTTGCTTAAATTAAATAAGTAATTAAAAGATTTCAAATTTTTTTATGGATTTATTTTGGTTTAAAATTGATCTATTTCTCCATTTACTAATGTTTTGTATACATATTTTTAAAAAATATTGCTATACATAGTTTTCACAACCTTTGTTTAGAATCAAATCGAAATATTTGTATTATGTTCTATTATGTACCTACTCAACATGCTAAAACGTTACTATTTATATGTACGTAAAATTGTGTTAAAATATTGATTTTTGAATTGAGTTTTGCTTTATTTATAAATTTTGAATTATAAAGTTTATTTGGAATATTTTTTAATATACCAAAAAAATATATTTGTTTGGCTTTTATGGTGCTGGTTGCATCAAACTAAAGTATTGTACACCCGAAGCCAATTTGCCAGTACTTTACACCATTTTTTTCTATTTTTAACTGTTTTCAATTAGAAAAAATAATTAAAAGGAATTATAAGGGGAAAGATGCAGGGATGACAGAGAGAAGAGAGAACTTTGAAATTACTTTGATTGCATTGCTTGGTTTACTTGCTTTTCGGCGTACATTGGTTACGTTACGTTTTAAGGCGTACATTGGTTATTTCAGATTTTCACTGAAAATAATTAAGACTTACTACACAATGTTCCTGTGAAGTGTAGTCTTCTTAGTTTTTATTTATAAAATGTTTAAGTATTTATATAAAATTTCCAGAAAATGTTCTGTGAGTTTTAAAAACGTAAATGAACTAATTCATACAAATTTAAAAAAATTAAATTCATAAAAAAATTTTATTTATCTTTGTTTTTGTTTTTTTTTTATTAAAACTAAATAAAATATCGGGGCCTCGGTGGTGCAGTGGGTAAGCATTTGGCTTATAAACCGAGGGGGGGTCCGGGTTCGATTCCCGGTCAGGTCATACAATATTTAATTAAAAAAAAATTATTGAAAAATAATTTTTCTTTACGAATCCCCATGGTGAACAAATATAATATAATATAAATATTACAAATATATAATATAAACAAAATAAATAATATAGTAGTTATAAATAAATAGAAAGTATTTAATGAGGGGTGCACAACGGGCCGCAAGGCCTAGGTGTAAGGGAGACTTGCTTTCACCCCCCGTCTAAACAACAACAACAACAAATAAAATATTTTTTGGCATGCTTATGATAAGTATTACAAGTAATTGTTAAATAAATATAAATAAATAATTTTGTTTTTATTTTCTAATATGTCTAAGAATATATTCTATATAAGAATATATTCATTTTTTTTATGAACATTTTTTACATTAACAAAGTTTGCATTTATTTACCTACAAAATAATACTTAAACAAGTAAGGAAAAAAACCAAGGGATTTTAAAAAGCACATTTTCAAAATTATATACGGTTTCTTAATGAATATTTCATCATTTATTTTTATAAAAATATATATAAAAATAAATGATAATATTAATTTAGTTATTTCATTAATTTATTAATTATATGACTAATAGAGAAATACTTAGAATATAACTCCAATGCACTCAAGGAAACCTGTTAATAAGTGCGGAAAATAATGTTGCAGCTTCAATGATAACGTTTAATTTTGGAAAAAACTTATACTGGTGAATAAGTTACTGTTTTATATAAACATAAAAGTTTTAATTTTTAAGACCTAGTAGCCCTTCAATGCGGAAGGTTCCCAAATTTTTGCTTAGTAAACTTATGATGGATCTGCCCACCCCCACCTCCCCCTTTCCTAACCCTTCAAGTTTTTTCGGGGAAGTCAATTTTGAACTCCACCAAAATTTGGGGCCAAAAATTGAGTTTTGCATAATTGTAAATTTTAGTACCGTATGGCAACCCTAAACATTTGTTCTTAATTATTTATAAAGCTTATAAAACCAGCTATCTTTTTCCGTTTTCAGATTGAAAATATACCCAACAGAACTCTTGTTATAACAATTTAAAAATAGGGTTTGTTCCTAATTTGTAGGTCTGTAGCTCCGTAACGGGTGGGGCTACAGAAAAAAATTCTTCTACGAAATTATTTTTTTCGTAATATCTACCCGTGGTTAAAATTTCTTTTCTCTATATCAAACCGTGTAAAAGTTTTTGTAAACATACGGACAGACAGACGGACGGACGGACAGAGTTAAACTATATAGGCACATTTTTACAAAATTTTTTGAAAATGTGCTAAAGAGACACTTTAAAATTTGGTAGCCAGCGCAGTGGTGTGATGTTATTTTTTATGAATATTTCGTATTGGCAAAGGTAAAGTGTTTTTTACTGTGCACTGGAAATATTACAAAAAGATATGTCATAAATTTAAATATTTGAAATTAGAAATACTTCACACACTAAATAATGATGGCAATACGCATAGGTACCTTTAAATTCATTTTATTCATGATTAAAGAATAGAATTGAAATATGTTGACTTTTGTTTTTTTTTTTTGCTGAAACAAAAACTAGAAATTGTTTCTTTATCTATTAACCGAAATTCGAAAATTAAAGATTGTTTTCATTTTTTCTTATGAATATTTTTTGCTTTAACCCGATACTGCACAATGCTTAATTTTTTGTTAGTTTTTGTTTTATTCTGCTTTACATTTTTTGTTCCTTAAAAATTGCTTTCAGTACAAATGGAAGTTTTAATACATAGTATTTAAAAAAAAAAAACAAAAAGTTCCTTTAATAAAATATTATTGATTGTCAACATGTCAAATAAAAAACTCGTGTAAACATTGCAAGAAATTAATAAATTTATGAAAGGTAAATTTGTAACGGTGAGTTCAAAAGCTGGTTCCATTTTGTTTGTTCTAAATTAGCTGCTGAAGATTTCAATCAAATTCTACAAGATCCGAAAATATAAAAGAAGCTCATTTCACAAACAAAAATAATTCAAAAAACTCCGGTTAACCGAAAAAATAATCGTGAAATTGAATAACCTTAAAATTAAAAATTAAATAATGCAAGCTAAAAAGAAAGAAAATTTGGTTTACAAGCAGATTTTTTAACAGCCCAGTATTAAAACTCCAAAAACAGTTTTCATCAATTAAAGACTCACATCTTACTTTGGATTATTATACAAAAAAGTTAGAGATTTCGAAAGAGAGAAAAAAAAAATTGATTGGGTAAAGAATGGTAAAGTTTTGTTAAGAGAAGAAGATAAACTAATACAAATCTAGATAAATGACAGTAATCAATGAAACTTATCTTAACACTTTACAATTAAATACTCAAGTTAAAAATATATCAAGAATTGAAAATTTCCGATTTGATAATTTACACTCATTAAAAATTTCACTCATATATTTCATATATCTAAACATTAGAAGCTTAAAGCACAAAATAGACGAAATCACTGTTTTACTTGATATTTTACATTCAAGCGTTATTATAATTGTTTTTAGTGAAACTTGGATACTTGATGAAGAAATAAATTTGGTTAATATTAAAAACTACTAAATCTTCTCTTGTCGTCAAAATAGACATGGTGATGGAGTCGGTTTATTTATTCACAATTCATTAAACTAGAAAATATTAAAAAATTATTGCGATAACTTTAATAGCAAACTGTCACTTAAAATTCAAAAAACAAGCTAAATCTAAATGTGTCGGCATTCTATAGACCACCCAACAACAATAGAAATATAATAAATAATTTCTTCTTTATCCTAGATGCACACCTGATCTACAGGTGTGAAATAAAAATGAAAACACGTTAATAATTGGTGATTTCAACTTTAATCTCAAAGATAAAAATAATAATAATATTTGCTATAGTAGAATCCAATGGATTTTCTTTCACCGATAACTCAACAACTAGACGAAGCTCAAAATCACGTATTGACTTATAAGCTCACAAATGTCAATTTATTAAAAAGTCAGTTTGATATGAAAAACTTTGAAAAAATATCTGATAACTCACAAAAAAGATATAATTACAGATTACACGAGCAAATTAAATCACTTCTATCAAGATGAAAATTAACGCCTCGCTTAACCACTCTAATGTTCCCGATTCTATAAAAATCAACAAAGTAATCCCAATTTACAAGTCCAATGTAATAAATTAACTAAAATCAGCAAGAGTATTTTGAAATTTTCTTTTCGGTCAAAGCATTACTTTGCACAGTTAAATTTTTTTAGATTAATCGTCATGCAAATATGGGTTAACAAATTCCGAGTTTGTTAATAGAATCAACTCCATTGTCAAATAGCTAACTTGCATACAAAACTTCAAGCCAACTGTTCAGACCTTTTATATTCCACAACAAAAATATTTAAACATAATGTAATCCATAATAAAATAAAACAAGTGATGATAAAAAACCAAGGGATTTTAAAAAAGCACATTTTCAAAATAATAAAGTGTTTCATACTAAGTATTTTATCGGAATATAATGTTGAAGCTTCAATATTAACGTTTAATTTAGGAAAAATATACGTTAGTGACTAAGTTACTGCTTACTTATAAAAACAGTAAATTTTTAATTTTTAAGCCCTATTAGCTCCTCTATGGGGAAGGTTGCCAAATTTTTCAAGGACCTAACTTCATCTTGTTAATTGAAGTTGACCCCCCCCCCCTCCCCCACTCCCTCACCACTTTTGTAGTTTCGAATAATTAAACCAAAATTTGTAATTTTTCTTAGAATTTTATTATCTAAGCAAAAATGAGTAAAACTGAGAGACACTTTCTTCAGTTAAGCATACCTGTCAAACATGCGGCCCAAGTAAGTAAAATTTGCGGCCCAGTTGTTAGTTTGAAATGGTTAAGTTTTGCGGCCCTAACTATTTCTTTTCCTCCGCTTTTTTCTCACATTCTTCTACATAATAAAATTTCAATCCAAGTAGTATTTTTTTTTTCAAATGAAACAGATTGAATTGAAAATAAAATTTCAATCCAAGTAGTATTTTTTTTTTCAAATGAAACAGATTGAATTGAAAATAAAATTTCAATCCAAGTAGGTACCATTTGTTTGTTTGTTTCTTAGTAACTGCAATCTTCAAACATAAAATTAAATTTAAATGTCAGTAGTGGTAATATTTATTACATTTGAATTTTATTATATTTAAATTTGCGTTTTGAATTAAGATTAATTATTAATTTGAAAAAAACCGGTGTAGTAATTAACAATGTCAAAAAGAAAAATCGGTGAAGAAAATAGAACATTTAATAAGCAGTGGGAAATTGAATACTTTTGTTGCGAAATCAATGAAAAAATTGTGTGTGTAATTTGTAATTCCTTAATTAGCTCGGCAAAAGTATATAATATAAAAAGGCATTATGAAAAACATGAGAAAACGTTTAGTAAATATGAAGGAAAAATTAGGGAAGATAAGTTTAAAAGTTTGACCTTGTCATTACGCAATCAACAACAATTTTTCAATAAAATTAATGACCAGAAGGAAACATTTGTCAAAGCAAGCTATATTATATCTGAAATGATTGCAAAAAAGTCAAAGCCGTTTGTGGAAGGTGAGTTTATTAAAGAATGCATGCTTAAAACATCAGAAATTATATGCCCGAATAATACAAAAGATTTTCAAAAGATTTCATTATCGCGTAATACTATCGCTGATAGAATAGTTGATCTATCTTCCAGTTTAATAGAAGTCTTAACAGCCAAATCACAAGAATTTAACTTTTTTTCTATAGCAATTGACGAATCATGCGATATTCGAAATGTTTCACAATTAGCAATATTCATAAGAGGAATTGATAACAATTTAAAAGTCACCGAAGAATTTTTGGATTTAGTTCCAATGGAAGGTTTTACAACGGCTGAAGATATTGTAGAGTGCATTATGGCAACTTTTGCAAAATATAATTTAAGTTTGGAAAAATTTCTTTCAATAACAACTGATGGTGCACCTGTTATGATTGGAAAAAGAAATGGTGTTGTAACTCTTTTGCAAAATAAGAAAGGATCTCATTCAATTTTAAAATCTTTTCATTGTATAATTCACCAAGAGGTCCTTTGTACTAATATTATAAAAATGGACCATGTCCTTAAAACTGTGGCACATATAGTAAATTTCATCAGATCTCGAGCACTGAATACTCGCCTTTTTTCCAGGCTTTTGGATGAGTTAGGTTACCATTACCAAACATTACCCTATTACACGAAAGTCAGATGGTTGTCATGCCAAAAAGTTTTAAAAAGATTCGTTGAATTAAAAGAGGAAATAGTTTTATTTTTAGAAATGAAACAGGAAGATGTTTCAGCAATTAAAACCGAGGATTGGCACATGGATCTATTGTTTCTTACTGATATTACGGAAAATCTTGCTGAATTAAATTTAAAGTTGCAAGGAAAAAATCAAATAATTACTGATATGTATGATCATATTCGTTGTTTTCATTTGAAACTAATTTTATTTGAAACACAGTTGACAGAAAAAATCACAACACATTTTGTAGAATTAAAAAAATATCAAGATAAGCATCAGAATATTAATGTAAAAAAATACGCCAAATATATATCAGAATTGACAACAGAATTTCAAGACAGATTTTTAGACTTTCAGTCATCTGCTGAAGATTTCGAGTTATTTATGGCACCATTTTCATATAATGTTACTAAAGCTGATCCAAATTTGCAAATGGAATTGATTGAATTGCAATGCAGCACGGTGCTTAAACAAAAATATAACGAAATTGGTATTCCAGAATTTTATAACATTTTACCTGAAAATTTTACAAATTTAAAGACCTTTGTTTCCAAAATTTTAACTCATTTTGGCAGTACATATTTATGTGAACAATTATTTTCAATAATGAATAATAATAAAAATGAAAAAAGAACCAGTTTAACCAATAACAATTTGGTTTCAATATTAAAAGTTTCAACTGCTCAAAATATCAAACCAGATATTGATAATTTAGTTTCCAAAAAAAGGATTCAAGCATCTTCATCCAGAATTAATTAAATAATATATATTTCATAAATTAAAATAAATTAAAAGTAATTATTTTATAAATAAACGTGAATTAATTTCTACATATTCTTTTTATTCTTTTTATTTATTTTTATTGATATGTCATTAATTTATTTTGTTAACTTCTATGCGGCCCATAGTTCTAACTTAATTTAAAAAATTGGCTCCAACATCTATTTGAGTTTGACAGGCCTGCAGTTAAAAGAACCGCTTTTAAATTTAAGCAAAGCCTTTAACATATGTTAAAATATAATGTTGGACCTTCAAATTTTGTATATTAATAAAAAAAAATTGGACAGGTATTCAAGTTAAAGGTGTTTAAAAATAGCAAAATTTCAATCTTGGAGCCCTTATAGCTCCTAAATAGGGGGCTTGACAAAAAAATTTTGTTAACCGACTCCTACTAATTTCTGATTATCTAACTTGTCATAAAATTTCAAGGTCCTAGTTTGAACGGTTCAGAAGATATGTGTGGTCAAAAATTTTGCAAAAATTGAGTTTTGTGTAATGTTAAATTTTAGTACCGTATGGCAATCCTAAACATTTGTCTGTCAAAAATTTATAAAGTTTATGAAACCAGCTATCGTTTGCCGTTTTCAGATTGAAAATATATCTAACAGAACTCTTGTTATAACCATTTAAATATAGGGCTTTTTCCAACTTTGGGGGGCTGTAGCCCCGTGTCAGGTGGCGCTACAGAAAAAAATTCTTCTACGAAATTATTTTTTTTGCAAAAATTACCCATTATTAAAATTTCTTTACTCTATTTCAAACGGTGTAAAAGTCTTTGTAAACATACGGACGGACGAACGGACAGAGTGAAGCTATATAGGCACATTTTTACAAAATTTTTTGAAAATGTGCTAAAAACAATCCATATAAATAAAAAATTTGTAAAACACTTTATCTATCTATCCATATATATAAAAGCGAAAGTTTGATTGTTTGTTTGTATGTAGCGAATAGACTCCTAAACTGCCCAGCCGATTTTCATGAAAATTTGTATATAGAGGTATATTGTACGGAATTGTGTATATTGTACGGAAAGAAATCGTGGCCCAAAAATTTTGCTCTAACGGACCGACAAGTTGGCTGTGATGCAAGTATTTAAACTTTTTTGTTCGAAAATGAAAACGGTTTGACCGATTGACTTCAAATTTTGTATACGTGATGCTCTTTGAGAATTGAGTTGACACTATTAACAGTTTTGGAATTTGTTAACCCATGTCGGGCCGACGGTTGGTCAAAAAAAATTTTGGGTCCAAATTTTGTCCAATTTTACGAAACACAGCTTTGGCTAAAAAGAAAGCCCCAAAAAAAATGTTTACGAGTTCCATTAACCCATTGCGGCCCAACAGCGTTTTATAGGTTTTTTCAATACTTTACTCTAAATTAGAAACGGTATGACCAATTGACTTGAAATTTTGTATACGTGATGCTCTTTGAGAATTCAGTTGACACTATTAACAGTTTTTGAATTTGTTAACCCATGTCGGGCCGATGGTTGGTCAAAAAAAATTTTGCGTCCAAATTTTGTCCAATTTTACGAAACACTGCTTTGGCTAAAAAGAAAGCCCCAAAAAAAATGTTTACGAGTTCCATTAACCCATTGCGGCTCAACAACTTTTTATAGGTTTTTTCAATACTTTACTCTAAATTGGAAACGGTATGACCAATTGACTTCAAATTTTGTATACGTGATGCTCCTTGAGAATTGAGTTGACACTATTAACAGACTTAGAATTAGTTAGCCCGTGCCAGCCCGACGATAGGCTAAAAAAAGATTTGGAAGAAAATTACGTCCAGTTTTGCGCAATACAGCTTTGCCCAAAGATAAAGTTAAGTTCCGTTAACCCAATGGGGCACAGTGGCTTTTTATAGATTTTTGCGTTACATAACTCTAAATTAGAAACGATTTGACCGGTTGACTTCAAATTTTATACGCGTGAAGCAACTTGAAAATAGGCTTGAGTCTGTTAACAGTCGGTCCTACGATTGGTGAAAAATAATGTTTGGAAGTAAATTACGTCGTATTTGGGAAAGTAGTTTGTACTGCTTTGAATTACAGAAAGTTTAAAAAACCTGGAAAGAATAATCCTGGAAAAATCGTTTTAAAAAAGTTGCTTTCATACATTCGTTGCTTTCGTACCTATTTTGAATTTAAATGTGTAAACCGTGTGTAATTTTTGTGTTAATTTTTTGCAGTGACATCAACTTCAATTAAACCTCCGTTGAGAAGCGCAGCAACGCGCACCGGGTATTAGCTAGTCTAATATATAAAGGAGAAAATTTGTTTGTTTGTTTGTTTGTCCAGGATTCACGTGAAAACCACTGGTCCGATGGTCACAAAATTTTAAACAGGCTGCAAAAAGTTTGAGGATTAAGTTCGATTAACCTGTTTTCCACGACGACGCCTTGAAGTTTTCTATAAATTTCATTTGCTTAAACGATTAAAAGAATTTTATTGAAAATTTTGTATCAGCATTTTAATTATAAAAACCCACAGGGTTAATTTGGTTTTGACCTGTTTACGCGTTTTGCACAGTGATTCAATAAAATTTTTTAATTTTTGGTATTAACGCAAGTTATCCTTTATTCCAAAAGCACACTTAATTAATAATACTCATTTTTTTGCTCTCAAATATTGCAAAAGCTAAAAGAGATAATATTAATAATAATAAAAATAAAGCTATTAAAGAATCCGAATAATAATAACTTTAAATTTAAATAACATAACATATTCCTTCTCTGCATTTTTTCGTAAGTCTTTATTTTTTATCTACTTTGCTGTTTGTTGTTTTTTAAAAAAAGATTTCGGTGTAAAATTGCAGTTTTCTTCAAATAAAATCTAAAAATAAAAAAAAAATCATTTTGTATATATTATGCTTAAATACATAGTATAGTAAACAAACGAGGAAGAGCGTACTGGAACTTTCAGGTAAGTACAAAACAAAATATAAGTTGAAAAGTAGATTTTTAAACCTTTTCTAAACCATAGACTATATTTTATTCAAACGCTGGCAATTCAAGTAAACTGCTATTTACTTAGTATAATGACATAATGGAAAATTTAGTATACCCTTTTGGCTTCTAAATGGAGTTTTAATTTAAGTTATTGAAAAAAGTTAAAACAAGAATGGTGTACATGTTAATTTTAAAATGTAATAAAGGCATTTTTTTAAAACGAGTTTTTTAGGCATTTTTCAACAAATTTATCAAATTTCATTTGGAACTTTCCATAATTATTAAATAATAACAAAAAAAATTCAAGCAGTACCAAATTGTCAAGAAGCAGAAGAAAAACGTATAGAAAAATTAGAGATAATCGTTAAAACTGTTTTGCAAACTGTTTTTTAAAGTTTTTGTTTCGCAATCGGGTAAAAGAACTCGACAAAACATTTTTTTAAACATAGTTTAAAGAAGTTTTACCTACTTTCAAAAATTGGAAGTAATTTCCTTACAAATAGTTTTTTTTTGAATAATCGTAGGAATGATAAGTATATACATGTACGCATACAAAATTTACATTCAAGTTGTCAAACCGTTTCTGCTTAAGAGTAAAGTAAAGAAAAAATCTGTAAAAAGCTGTTGTGCCACAATGGGTTAACGGAACTCAATGAACCTGTTTTTGAAACTTCGACCAAGCAATACTTCGCAAAATTGAAAATTTCCAAATTTTTTACAAGGGGTAACAAATTTCAAGTCTGTTAATATAGTGAACTCCATTGTCAAAGACGAACACATATGCAAAATTTGAAGTCAATAGGTTAAACAATTTCTAATTTATAGCAAAATAACGAAAAAACCTATAAAAAGCTGTTGGGCCGCAACGGGTTAACGGAACTTCACAAATATTTTTTTGAGGCTTTCTTGCTTTGAAACTAGCTTTTTTGCAATTTGCACGCTCTCGAGCAACGCCGGGTAAATCTGCTAGTTTAACATATTTTGGTTGTTGTTTGTTGTGCCTAACACGTAGGCCTTGCAGCCAGTTTTGTATCACACTTCAAATACTTTCTATTATTTAATTTATAAATTTTTATTTATTTTGTTAATGTTTTGTTTTTGTTTCTTGAATACTGATTCGTATGAACCGTTTTAATGCTCCCATTTTTAGTTCTTCAAATATTTTTGGTTAGTTTATTTTCTATCAAATTTCAAAAATATTTTGCTTATTTTTTTATACATACGAGTACGTCGAGTAGAATTTGAAATTTTCGAATTTATAGTCGAATTTATATAATTTTTATTTAGGATGTGACAGTATGTCATCGAAGTCATATGGGTTCACGTCACTTTCTTTGATAAGCACTTTGCTTTAAAGCTTAATTTATGTTTGGAAAGTAAAAATTGATCCATATTTGTTTTTAACAGTTGAAAGGTAAAATTCCAAATTTCCCTATTTTTTTAAAAAAGGTTAACTTTTCTAGAACTTTAAGGACTTTAAAAAATACTCAGTTTTCATACAAAATTTTAAATTTTTGGTGCTTATTTAAAAAAAAAAACAAGTAAAGAAACAGTCAGTCAGTGCAACCGACTTAGAAATACCCTACACCTATTTGGTTCAAATTTAATGGGAAGTCCCATTAGTCATTTTAAAATAGTAAAAGCTGTTATTAGTTTGGTCGTAAAACATAGCTAACCAAATTAACTTTAAATACTAAAAACATTTTCTAATTAGACTATTTATTATTCTTTTTATTCTGACTAATTTATCGATTTAAAAGTATTTAAAAACAAAATAACTTGCATTAAATGAAAATATATTTATTTCAATTCAATTACAAAAGTGAAAAAATTTGAATTTTTAAATTTTGTGATAAAAATTTAATATATTTAATAAGTAATTAAAATTTTTCAAAATTGCAATTATTTTAAATTGCTAGTTTATGAACCTATCGAAAAGCTTATAAACGCAAAACATGCAATAAATGTACCTTTGAATATAGCTGAGGTATTGTACACAATGTCTTAATTATATATCACCTATGGTAATAATTCAATAAAATATATGATATGATAAAAATTAAAAAAAAAGGAATTTAATCATTTATTAAAAAAATATTTTGTTATACAAAATATGTGTTATGGTAAAATTCTTAGCCTTTTAAAAATATAAAAGTGTTAAATAAAAACGGAAATAGGAAAGAACCCTCGTGTATCAAGTTTAAAGTTTTTATCTTCATGAATCTCGAAGATAAGCTTTTCTATTTTAGAATTTCTTAGGAGCCACCTGAACCACCACTACAATTAAGTCTAAATTTCGGGGACACATAGGAAATAGGAAATATATTCTTTGGCTTCGAAATTATACTCGTTACTACTATTTTTATTAATTTTGAAAATATGCTTTAAGGTTTTCAGAAGTGTGTGGCTGGTCCCCGATCCACTACTCCAATGGATCCCAAATTTCAAGGTCACTAAGGAAAAAGAAAGAGACATCCTGATACCAAATTTGGAGGTTCTATCTTCATTGGTTTCGAAATTATGCTCGTTTGGCCTAGATTCGATCAAAAAGTTCTAGGTTCCGAACCCATTGTACATTACCCACCGCACGCAATCACCGCCGTAGTTTCATTACCAGTACCCTACCACACAAATTTTATGAAGACAGCGTCATTAGTTGTTAAGTTATCGTGATTTTTTATACATGTTCGTTAGCCCTTAGACCGTTTAAAAAGTCCAGAATCCGAACCCATGGGCCGATTTCGCCCATTTCCAATCCCCGCCGTAATTTCAGTCCTAGTAACCTACAGTTAAAATTTCATCATGATATCTCCATTATTTTTTGAGTTATCGTGTCTACGGACGGATGGACGGACGGACATGGCTATATCGACTCACCAGGTCACGCTGATCACAATTATATATACTTTTCCATATCTAGCTCGTTTCCTTTAGATGGTTATAAACACCATACTAAAGTTAATGTACCCCTTTACCTATTCTATAGGTGTAGGGTATAAAAAATTCTCTATTGCTTTTGCCTGAAAATATAACCAGCAGTATTACATTTGGTCACCAAGGCGTTTTGTAAAGAATAAATATTCTTCAATATTTTTTCAATTAAAAATTTCATGACCTGTATGGAAATTGAACCCCCACTACGTTGGGCAGTATAACAAATAGCAGACCCCTTATGTTAGATATTAATTAAAGCGTTTAAAGAAGTTATATATTGTAGCTTGAAAGTTATATATTTTTGTCATTTTTGCATTAAAAAAGTTTTTATTTCTGTAAAATAAAACTACATAATATTAGAAGCAAATATTAATATGAAACAATATTAGCAAATTATGCTACTAATAATAAAGAGAGAAGAATATAAATTGTAAATTTTTTTCATAAAATTAGTCGAAAGAAGAACATAATTAATTAAGCAAAATTATGATATTGATATAAAAGTAAGTTATATATAAGTGGCTATAATCTTCAATTTTTAGCACATCTTCAAAAAATTCTAAAACAAAAACTTTTACACCGTTTGATATAGAGAAAAGAAATTTTAACCACGGGTAGATATTACGAAAAAAATAGTTTCGTAGAAGAATATTTTTCTCTAGCCCCACCTGTTACGGAGCTACAGACCTCCAAAGTTGGAAAAAGCCCTATTTTTTAATTGTTATAACAAGAGTTCTGTTGGGTATATTTTCAATCTGGAAACGGAAAAAGATAGCTGGTTTTATAAGCTTTATAAATAATTAAGAGCAAATGTTTAGGGTTGCCATACGGTACAAAAATTTATATTTATGCAAAACTCAATTTTTGCAAAATTTACGGCCACACATATCTTCTAAACGGTACAAGCTAGGGTCTTGCAATTTTGGGAGAAGTTAGACCTTGAGAAATTAGTAGGAGTTAGTTAACAAAAATTTTTTGTCACGTCCCCTGTTTAGGAGCTATAAGGGCTCGAAGTTGAAATTTTGAAATACCTGTAACTTGAAAACCTGTTAAAATTTTTGTTTACAAATATACAAAATTTACAGCTGCAGCATTATGTTTCAACATATGTTAAAGGTTTTTCTTAAATTTGAAAGAGTTTCTGTAAATTGAAGAAATTGTCTCTTAGTTTTAACTATTTTTGCTTAGATAATAAAATTTTAGGTAAAATTCCAAATTTTGGTGGAGTTCAAAATTGATTTCCCCGAGAAAAAAATTGAAGGGTGAGGACAGGAGGGGGGTGGGCAGATCCATCATAAATTTACTAAGCAAAAATTTGAGAACCTTCTCCATTGAAGGGCTACTAGGTCTTAAAAATTAAAACTTTTATGTTTATATAAAACAGTAACTTATTCACCAGTATAAGTTTTTTCCAAAATGAAACGTTATCATTGAAGCTGTAACATTATTTTCCGCACTTATTAACAGGTTTCCTTCAGTGCATTGGGGTTATATTCTAAATATTTCTCTATTAGTCATATAATTAATAAATTAATGAAATAACTAAATCAATATTATCATTTATTTTTATATATATTTTTATAAAAATAAATGATGAAATATTCAGTAAGAAACCGTATATAATTTTGAAAATGTGCTTTTTAAAAACCCTTGGTTTTTTCCCTTACTTGTTTATAATAACTTACAAAATTTATATTTAAAAAGTGAAAGTTCTTAAACTTTAAAAATTATATCAACATAATTTGAATGCTTTTTATGGAAATCTTTTATATAATGTTTACTTATAATCCAAACAGATTAATTTAATTAAAAATTGCATGGAGTATAATATTAAAATAATTTGATATTAACTAAGAATTTACTATATTCCTAATTTACATTATGATTTAATGTATTAGGTTTTAAAAAATTTAAAAAATAGTGTAATCCGATTTTTAAAATGGATAAAAAAAATTTATAATCCATTTATAACGAGTCACTCTGTATAGAAAAAAAGAATTAAACGACGACTTTCCTTTTAATTTTTAATATTGTTCTTCTGTTTTTCTAATAAGTTAAATGTTCAATAGCTGGAAACTTCAAACAAATTTTTCAATTTATTTTTAGTCAATGTTAAATCTCCCAATCTTATTATACATAAATACATAAATATATTTTTATTTATATTTTTATATATATACTAGCTAATACCCGGTGCGCGTTGCTGCGCCTCTCAATGGAGGTTTAATTAAAGTTGATGTTACTGCAAAAAGTTAACACAAAAATTACACACGGTTTACATATGTAAATTTTAAAATGTATGAAAGCAATCTTTAACGATTTTTCTAAGATTATTCTAGTAATTTTTGAAACTTTTTGTAATTCAAAGCAGTACAAACTACTTTCCAAAGTTTGACGTAATTTACTTCCAAAAAAATTTTTTGACCAATCGTAGGACCGACTGTTAACATACTCAACTCCATTTTCAAGTTGCTTCACACAGATAAAATTTGAGGTCAACCGGTCAAACCGTTTCTAATTTAGAGTTAAGTAACGTAAAAATCTATAAAAGCCACTGTGCCCCATTGGGTTAACGGAACTATACTTTCTCTTTGGGCAAAGCAGTATTGCGCTAAATTGGACGTAATTTTCTTCCAAATCTTTTTTTTGTCAATCGTCGGGCCGGCATGAGTTAACCAATTGCAAGTCTGTAAAAAGAGCTAATTTCATTCTCAAAACGGAACACATATACAAAATTTGAAGAAAATCGGTTAAACCGTTTCTAATTTAGAGTAAAGTAACCAAAAACTTTATAAAAAGCTGTTGAGTCGCAATGGGTTAATGCAACTCAATAAAATTTTTGTGTGGGCTTTCTTTTTAGCCAAAGCAGAATTTCGTAAAATTGGACAAAATTTGGACCCAAAATTTTTTTTGACCACCCGTCGGCCCGACATGGGTTAACAAATTCCAAATCTGTTAATAGTGTCAACTCAATTATCACAGGAGAGCACATATACAAAATTTGAAGAAAATCGGTCAAACCGTTTCGAATTTAGAGTTAAGTATTGAAAAAACCAAAAAAAGCTGTTGGGCCCCAATGGGTTAATGTAACTCAATAAAATTTTTGTGTGGGCTTTCTTTTTAGCCAAAGCAGAATTTCGTAGAATCGGACAAAATTTGGACCCAAAATTTTTTTTGACCACCCGTCGGCCCGACATGGGTTAACAAATTCCAAAACTGTTAATAGTGTCTACTCAATCCTCAAGGAGCATCACCTATACAAAATTTGAAGTCAATTGGTCAAACCGTTTCGAATTTAGAGTAAAGTATTGAAAAAACCTATAAAAAGCTGTTGGGCCGCAATGGGTTAATGGAACTCAACAAAATTTTTTTTGGGGCTTTCTTTTAAGCCAAAGCAGAATTTCGTAAAATCGGACAAAATTTGGACCCAAAATTTTTTTTGACCACCCGTCGGCCCGACATGGGTTAACAAATTCCAAAATTCTTAATAGTGTCTACTCAATTCTCAAAGACCATCACGTATACAAAATTTGAAGTCAATCGGTCAAACCGTTTTCATTTTAGAACAAAGAAGTTTAAATACTTGCACCACAGCCCTAACTTGGCGGTCCGTTAGAGCAAAATTTTTGGGCTACGATTTCCTTCCGAACCCAAAAACCTCTATATACAAATTTTCATGAAAATCGGCTGGGCAGTTTAGGAGCCAACTCGTTACATACAAACAAACAAACAAACAAACAAATAAACAAACTTTCGCTTTTATATATATAGATATTATATTACTTGTATGTAGTATACTTTATGTTAATATAATTACAAGCATAATATATATTTAAACGAGATACATTTTATAATTCATAATCGAAGAATTTAATAGAGCAAACTAAATTCTTCAAAGTATCTGATTTTGTTGTGGGAAAAGGGAAATTTTTTCTTTTTTTAATCAAAATTTATATTGCTTCCTAAGTTTATACACATATACATATGTATATTATATTTTTTTTGGAAATAAAAATTAAAAACCTATAGATAAATTAAAAATAAATATCCTTATATTTTAAAAGCATTTTCCAGTTGAGAATTTTTTTTTCATTCATTGGTTTTATTTAATAGGCCGCATTTTGGTTATATAATGAGTGTATTCTTGTTAGGTATTAATAATGAAAATTGAAAGGATTTTTATTACGCCCAACATCTAAAATGAGTAAGGGGTATGTCAACTAAGGTAAAGTTTTTGTAAGCACTATAACAAAATATGTTTGAAAAGGATATATATAATTATAATTTAGTAAGATTAAGCCAAGCGCTATATATTACGAAATTCACTGCGTTCAGAGCACCAGTAAACTTTTTACTGTTTTAGCTTTTCTTCAGTATCATAATATTTAATCGGCTTATTTTTTCCCATACAAATATAAACATCCTTTTTTAGAACAAACTATTTGACCAATTTTAATGAAACAACAACCAAAAGAAAGGTTTTTTTTGTTTTCATAGGACAATGATATTTTTTTTGGAATATTTCGTTTTTTCAGGTGAAAATCCGTCTTTAATTTAACGTAAATTTGAATTTAACGGTCACGCTTTTAAAAGTTGTGGCTTATGACTCTAATATTATGCGCCGACTTTCTGTGTAAATGTAATTCATTTTCGGTTTTAACGCAGCTAAATCTAAATCAAAAGATTATAGGCGCCGACTTAAGTATATCTTTCTTTTTTTTGTTTAGTTCAAATATTCAATGAACAAGGAGATTTAAATTTTTTAAAAATTTTTTTTTTGTTTTTGTTTTTGCTTTATCTTAAAAAGTGAACGAAAAAAATGAGTTTGTCGAAATGAAAGCAATACATTTGGTTTATACAGTAGTTTTCATTTATAACGAACTCGGTTCAATTTTAATTATAATAAACGTAACACTTTTTGCCAATGAATTAAATTTTACCTAAAAATGTAAGTTGTTTATTACATTTATATTTCTTTTATTTAAACTTATTATATCTAATAATGTTACTTGGTGATTATTTTAGTATTTTTATATATATTTTTGAATATAAAAAATAATCATAATAACGCATCAAAAATACAAAAAAAATTTCATTACAAGAAAAAGCATATATACATCTATAAACATAGAGGTGAGGCTAACACATCAAATAAAAATCTAGCAAATGAGTTCAAAGTGCCCATTCTAGAATTAGCACAATCTACAATGTTCAATTCTTATACTAATTTTTCAAAATTCACAGCATTCTTTTAAAACGACATTTGTTTATTACGACGAATATTTTCTGTCTCTTCATGGTCGTTATAAGCGAGCTTTACTGTATTTTTTTTTTTGCTATATGTTTGCAGAAACAAAAAAATTACATTTCATAGGAAAAATTATGTGTTCTTTAGGAATCAACCAGAATAAATGCATACGGCGTGCAGTTTCTGTCAAAAAATTTTGAAATAAGTAGGTATGTTATGTACTGTACTTCGGAATTTAAAATTTTAAAATTTGATAAAGCTTATAAAAATATTGTAATTGTTTTTTCTGATGTTGCTACGATTAAGTTTTCAAACTAAAATATTTTAAAATAATATTTTGTTTTTAAAAAACATACATTCCAAATAATTTAAAATACCTATAATATGTTCGCAAAAAAAAACTAAAAAATAATCTTCAACTGAAATAAAAGTTGACGTATAATTTCTGTCAAAAAATTTACAAATAAATAGGTACCTACATGAATTTACATGAGAGCTGTTCGAAATGAAAGCAATACATTTGGTTTATACAGTAGCTTTCATTTATAACGAACTCGGTTCAATTTTAATTATAATAAACTTTACACTTTTTGATAAAGAATTAAATTTTACCTAAAAATGTAAGTTTTTTATTACATTGATATTTCTTTTATTTAAACTTATTATATCTAATAATGTTGCTTGGCGATTAATTAAGTGTTTTTTATTTAGTTTTGAATATAAAAACAATCATAATAACGCATCAAAAATACAAAAAAAATTTCAATAGAAGAAAAAGCACTATACATAGGCTTGAGGCTGACACATCAAATAAAATGTTAGCAAATGATATTCGTTTATTACGACGAATATTTTCAGTCCCATAATGGTCGTTATAACCGAAAAGTACTGTATTTTGTTTTTGTTTGCAATTTATTATAATACAGTAGGTACTAAAAAAAAAATTTTTTGTATATCATAAATTGTAGTTGTTTTTTGTTAAGTTTTTTGTAAAATTAAAAACCGAATTCTGAAATATGCAGAAACTTAAAAAAAAAAAAAATATTTATTAAGAAAAATGATTTGTTTCTTATGGATCAGCCAAAATCAGCATGTACGGCATTCAGTTTCTGTCAAAAAATTTTCAAATAATTAGTTATGTAAAAAAATTTACATGAAAGCATAGGTACGCGACGTTTTAAATTTTAAATTTTAAAATTTAAAAATTGACAAAGTGTATAAAAATACATATTGTTTTTTTTTTTCTTATGCTGCTGCGATTAAATTTTAAAAATAAAATATTTTAAAATAACATTTTTTTTTAAATAATTGAGTTTAAAACATACAATAATTCAAATAAATTAAAAATACCTACAGTACAATATGTTTGCAAAACTAAAAAAATTATCTTTCTCAAAAAAAGTTATTTGTTCCTTAGGTCCTAACCTAAATAAAAGCGCGCAGCGTATAATTTCTGTCAAAAAATTGAGAAATAAATAGGTTCATAAATTTACATTAGAGCAGCGAAAATACGCGTAACGCAATGTACTGTATCTCGGATTTTTAAAATTTACAAATATTGACAAAATGTATAAAAATATTATTATTGGTTTTTCTTAAATTTCTAATATTATGTTTTAAAAAATAATATTTTTTTACAATAATTTTTATTAAAAAATATCTTATATTCAAAATACCTATAATATGAAATTAAAAATATTTTTTGTAGGTACTAAATTAAAACATTCAAATAAATATTTTTGATACATTAAATATTGTACGCGCGTATCGATCTACCGATAATGGATATGTAGACAGACGTATTGACGTACTGCCGTATAAAAATTGTACGTCGTATGTCTTGATTTCATGCTAATAATTGAAAAGTTTATTTCACACTTTCAACATCGAATAATGTTTTTTTATAATTAAAAAAACTATTTTTAGATTTACTTTGACAAAACGAACGAATTTTATATATCAAAAAGTGTACATGAAGATTAGATAGGCGTAGTTTGTAAATGGAACGCTAATTTTTGTTTCAGGAGTACATAATTGTCAGATTATCATCATAAATATATTTGACATTTTAAAACTACCTGTCATTTGAGAAGTTAATTATATTTAATAGTATTTAAATATTAATAAAGTGAAAAAATTAAGGTTTATTGCTGATATAAATATAAAGAATATTTTTTAAAATGGAAGGGGGTAAGTGCTTATTGGTTATCAAATAAAAAATATGATTTAACATAACCTATTCAAGAGAATTTTAATTAAAGCCATCTGCCGGAAATTATTTATCTACTCTGTCATATACTCTTTTACAAGGGCTGAAGTAGCTGGCAATAGTTGAGAGTAGAAAAGAGTTTACTCCTCTTAAAGGAATAAAAGCAATAATATTTATTTGTTTTAGGAAACTTATGAGTCATTGCTCATGACCATGTATAGAAATATATTTTTGTCAATAAAAAACTTAGGAAATATAAAATAAATAAACTAGACAAAAAGGTATAAAGTAAACTAAGCAATTCAGAATCATTTTTCGCATGTTTTCAGAACTTTAAATAGGCATACATTTGTAGTAAAAATTTACCTATGTAGCTATTAAATTTAAAAATGAAAAAAGGGTAGGAAAAATTTATTCTTTGATTTATTGAAAAACTTTTTTTTTGCTATAAATCTTAAGATTGAAATTTAAAAAAAGACTTTGGTCAACTAGCCTATTATTTGTACTTCTGGCAGCTTCAATATAATATAATACTAATTACTAAACTTATGAATTATGATATGTTATATTTTGTTGTACATATTATGTATTCATAGAGTTTTTTAATTAGGATACAGAATATGTACAATATAGTTCATATCGTACTAAAATGTTTAGAAAAAAGTACAGTTTGCTATATGAAGGACAGCATTAACTCGAATTTTGGGTTCTTGACTTCAATAAATATATGTATATGTTTAGAAATATGTATTTATTAGAATAATATTTATATGTATTTAGAATTTTAATTTAATTTAACTGTACCAATTTATCCTCTCTTTAAAGTGGCTTAAGCTATAGAAATAAAACTCAAAAATCGGTGATTAACAACGTTTTAATAATTAAGAAATTTTTAAGCAAATTTCAAACGCAAGAACTGTTGACAACACTGTTGGCATAATTTTTATTATGTATAGTCTAATATAATTTACACAAAACGAATTTTATATGTTAACTTAAAAGCAAAAATAGCTCAAATTTCGAGCACATGGCGATACTAGTCTTTACTAAATCGGTATGGGAAAAAAATTGAATTTCTTTTGTCCTAACAAAAGTTGTTCCATTTTGTTAGAAACATGTAAAATCTAAAATTTTTAAGGTGTTCCTATATTATGTATGTGTATGTATGTTTGCCTGTGAACACAATAGTTCGCTGAAATTTCAATCGACTTTTATATGAATACTTTCTAATAGTAATAATAAGGGTAATTTTGAAGATGGAGTTAACTAGACCATGAGGTGGGGAGGTTTCCATACAAAAACACCAGACTTTAAAAAAAATCTCGAGTTCTAACTGTCGGAATGATTTCAAATTAGGTACATAGTCTATTGATCGTTGATCATTACTAATATCAGTCTATTTTTCCCAAAATAAAGAAAAACATCGCCAATGGATCTAATTTGACCACAGGATCGAAGGGCTTTATTACAAAATAACTAGACTTTACAAGGAATATTAACAGACTTTACAATACAAACCACATTATGTAAAAAGAAAAGTTTATGCAATCCATTTTGGATTTATTTTATTGTTTTTTTTTAATATAAAACATAAATAAAACATAAACATCTTATAAATTGAGATCTGGTGAACTTTTCACTGTTCCTTTTCACTCCACTGATTATAGTATATTTGAACCAATTGTGAAAACTATAAATACTGTTAATATTAATTCTTCTTGTAATATACTAAAGAATGCTTTAAATAACACATTACTAATATCATTTTAGCTAATAATTTTTTGATTTCTATAATTATTTTTAGTTCATATAGGTACTGGAAAAAAAGGTATATGAAAAATAAATTGAGGTCTTACAAATAGAATATGGTAAGCAATGATATTTTCTTTTCGGATACTTTCTTTCACTTTCAAAACAACATTCTACTCATTAAATAATGTTTACCACCAATTTTAAGCTTTTCTTCAGAGTAATATGCAATAAAAATAATACTTCGGTAAAAAAAAAATAGAATTTGTTCAGTCTTAACAAAAGTTGTTCCATTTTGTTGGAAACGCATAAACCCGAAATTGTTTTTGTGTGTTCGTACATGCACATGATAACTCAGGTACCCAACAAATAATTTGAGTTCGATGAAACACATCGACAAATAGAAGAAAATTTCGAAATAAAAATCGTAACTTTTAAAAAATTGCACAAAATTTTGTAGTATTTTTATAAACTCATGAGTCAATATTTTGTTGCACTTATGAGTAGTTTTACATCCAAGATATTTGAAGAATGCTGATCACAAGAGTCGTTCCGAGTCAAAGATATCTTATTTTCCGCATGTTACTCATAAAAGAACTTTTTATGCTGGATTCTAGAGTTGTAAATTCCAAATGCATCAAAAAAAATATTTTTGAAACAAAACTCCTCGTAAGTGCAACTCATTACTGGCACATGAGTTCATATAAAAAATATAAATCAAAAAGTTTCGTTGTGATGCGACAAGATGCGAATACACTATTTATTTTAATCCCGATTAAGATTAAAATGAAAGACTAGCCAAATCGGACCACGTGATCGGAAGACTCGCACACCAAAAAACCTTCGGACTTTTCGAGAAATCTCGAGTTTTAATAGTCGGATTGTGTTTAAATTTGTTTCATTGAATATTTTTGGCTAGCAAGAAAGAGTATCTTTCATTAATAATTCTAGTGTCCTGATATCTAAAAATTCTGAGAGTTTCGCGAGTGTCGAGTTCTATTAATTCATCAAACTCTTGTCCGGTTTTAATGAATTTTTTTTTTGGCAAAGTAACGACTCGCACATGGCCCAAATTGGTTTACGGGATGCGGGGGCTCTCATAAAACATACCCAGACTTTACAAAAAAAATTAAGAGACTTTGCAAACTCTACAGTAGAAACGACAATTACGCAAGAAGAAGAGCTTATAAAAACCATCTTGGAATTATTTCAGTGTTTTTATATATTACTAGTATCGCCCTGTGCTCGGAATTCGCTTTTAAATTTCCATAAAAATTCAGAAAGTCACGCTAATCACAAATAAATATGTAATTTTCCATATCTAGCTCGCTTTCTTTAGGTGGTTACAAACACCATACTAAATTTAATATACATTTCTCCTATTTCAAAGGTATAGGGTATAAAAAAAATTATGCTGTGTCAACTGCAGAACCAAGCGCCCTTACAGAAAAACCATAATGCGAAATATTTTTCAAAGATATTTTACTAGGTGTTACATCCGTAAAAATTTTTATCAAAGAAATTTACGTTTAATTATTACAAATTTTTTTATTGTTTTATCTGAATCTGTTTAGTATTTTAAGATAAACTCTTTGTTTTCTTTTGTTAATAATTTCCAAGCTAATTTTTGGAAAATCCCAATATATACATTATTTTTTGCCTATCAGACGTTAATTTTTTTCCAGTTTGAATTTTGTAATGACTCATCAATAATGCGTCATCACTCATCTTCAGAGAAAATCTAAAAATTTTAATGTATGCAAATAATTTTAAAATATTTTCATATTTAATTTGAAATTAGAAATGATACACAAAACTTTTTTTAAATTTAATTTATAACTGAAAACTGAAAAATTAAACTTTCTATGATACCTTTGTAGCTCTTTATTTGGTTTATAAAAATTTTTTTGGACAATTTTTTTTGACGAAATATTCACGTAAAAGTCACCAAAAATCAAAATCAAAAGGGTTGTACACTTTGGAGTTACTCAATAAGACTTTGTTTTTTATCTATTTTACATGTTTTGCTCTTTACAATAGATTTTAGTGTCAAATTGAAGGGTACTGTTTTTTCAAAAATTACACTTGCCGCAATGAGTTAACGGAAATCGACAAAAGTTTTTTTCTGCTTTTGGGTCAATGCAAAGTTAAATTTTCTCAGATAATTTTTTTTAATATTAACAAATTTAAGTCTATTAAAGAGTGAACTACATTATCTTAAAATTTTAAGGCAATCAGTTACATCTTTTTTATTTTACAACAAAGAAGTTTCAAATTTATTTTACAACAAAGAAGTTTCAAAATGCTCCAGCCATGAGCCCAGAACACTCTATGTACCAAAAAAACTTTATATACACTTTTGCATGATAATTATGCTCAGCCAATTTTGGAGTCTATACGTTATAAAAAAAACAAACGTCGGGACAACGTCCGGAAATTTATTGAAATTTGATCTAAATTTGAAACCAATTTTTAGAAAATAATATGACTCCTAAGACAATAGTAATACATTGTAATATATTCTATAATATTAGTACAAATATTATGCAATTATTATTTCCATATAAAAACAAATTGTTAACATTAATCTATTCTAAATCACTAATCTCTCCAAAGATCATAACTTAATACATTAGTTTTATTTTCAGGCCAGTAATATAAAAAAGTTAAAAATGTTAATAAATTTGAATTTGTGTTTTGTTTATTTTTTGTTATTACTGTTATTATTATTATTATTTTTATTATTATTATTATTAATTGTAAATATCATTCAATTTTCTTTTTTATATTTTTCCAAGTATTTTATATTAAAAAATTATTAATATTTAAAACAACAAGTGATGAAAAAACCAAGGGTTTATAAAACAGCCCATTTTCAAAATTATGTTGTGTTACATACTGAGTTTAATTTTTGAATTATTATAAGAACAGTAAATTTTCATCTGACCACTGGCGTAGTGGTAAGGACGCCGCCTTTCATGTGGAAGGTCTCGGGTTCGAACCCCGGTCAGATCATATCCAATAAAAAAGTAGGAAGATTATGGTTGCCCTTGTCAACTTCTAGATATCCGTGCATACCCACTAACAGTTATTTATTTCCCCTATGCTATTATAAATATTACAAAAAAAATATAAGAAAGTAAAATAGTTAAAAAAAAATTTAACTTACTATCCCATAATTTTTGCTAGTTGATGTCCAACTTTGCCAACTAACTTGCCCTATTACTTTATCTGCCCAGTTTTGATTTTAACTTGGTAGCTTCATTAGATTCACAGTTATCGAATTGATTACTTTGTATGGCAGCCCCCGAAAATGGGGCCGTAACATTTTGAAACTCCATATAAGTGCTCGATTCATTATATAACTAACAGTGTGTAATTTTCATTCTCGTAGTATAATCAGTTTTCAAGAAATTCATATTGGTGCAAAAAAGTTGTATGGCAGCCCCCCGAAAATGAAGTCGTAACATTTTGAAACTTTGTATAAGTTCTTGATTCATTATAAAACTAACCGTGTGTAATTTTCATCTTCCTGGTATAATTACTTTTGAAGAAATTCATTTTGGTTTAAATGAGTTGTGTGGCAGCTCCCCGAAACTTTAGTCTTCTCTTAACCAAAAAGAATAGGGAACCTCAAAAATGTCCAAAAAATTTTTTGATTGAATTTCAAAATTCTAGCTCTAATTTTTCAATTCTATCTCTTGTAATTAATTTTTAATTCACGAATATACATATTAAACCTAAGCAAAATAAACATCATATAATCATACTCAAATAATGATCATTATGATCGAAAATTATCATCATATTCATAATGATTATAATTCATAAATCTCAAAGTACAAAGTCCAAATCTAAAATATTTTTAAAAATTCTACGCATCATTTAAATCGTATGAAATCGTAACTCGAAATCGTTATCTACAAAACAAAAAAACAACAAAACAAAAAAAAACAAAATTCATACAATTTCATGTTAAATACAAGATGCATAGCAAAATTTCAAATTTTTATATGAAAATATTGGAATTAAAAAAGTTAGTTGTTCGAGAGCTACCCGAAGTTTTGGTCCAATCTTAACCATAGGGAACCTAGAAATTGATTGAAAAATATTTTGTGAAAATTTCAAAACTGTAGTTCTTTTAGTTTTTGAGTTATCGTGCTGACACAAAGACGGACGGACAGACACACATAGCTAGATCGACTCATTTTTCGATTCTGAGCCGATACGTACCCTTGACACTATATCTAGCTCGTCTAGATCGATGCGTTACAAACGGAGGAGCAATTTTATTATACCCGATGTCATATATGTATGCACGGGTATAAATATCGTAAAATTGTTTAATTATATCGTAATAGTTTATATCGTAATATAAAATAAGATTTAATAAAAATATATAAAAAATTGTGTAATATTATAGATGGCGCACAAAGTTAACATTTGTGAATTCATATTTCATAACCTTATGCAATAGCTACAGCCGAGTAATCAACGGCTTAGTGAGTATTATGATTAAAGAAACTGAAGCCTAGATTAAAATAAAACTCTTTTAAAACTCCTTAATGGAGTGGAAAAGGAATAAAAAAAAAAAAGTCATAATAGCTTCAATGGAGAGAGTTGCCAAATTTCTCAAGGATCTAACAGTTGTATATTCCCTAAATTAAATACCCAAAACTACCTCTTTACCATCGACAATTACTTTTGAATAAAGTAATTGATCTTTTATAATTTTGCCTTTCTTTTGCTTTTTATTTTCAACTACCTTTAGTGAACATATGCCTTAAACATTTTCATGGTATTTTTTTCACATTACACGGTATCTGTATTTTTGCCAAAAGTAGTTTAGTTTTATGGCCAAAGTGTCTACAAAATTGTATCGCTGTATGTTCGAGTAGCTGCTATACAACTTGCTATCTTATATGACCATAACTCTATACCTATTAAAGCTGGGTGTCTGAAATTTTGCCAAAAATAGTTTAGTGTTAGGGCCAAAGTTTCTGCAAAATTTGGTTGGTCGACTGCAGTGAGTTCGAGTAGCTGCCATACAACTTCTTTTCTTATATGAGCATAACTCTATACCAATTGAAGCTCGGTGTCTAAAATTGGGCCAAACCGAGTTTAGTGTTATGGATCAAAGTGTTACAGAATTACTCAATTAAACAACACACTTTTCGCGATTTTTCGGTTTTTATTAATTATTTAAAATAATAAGAAACAATACAAATAAATTTGAACATTTTTTGTTATAGTGTCTTTTTTTTCTAATTAATCAACAAAAAAAAAATAATTGTGGTGCAATAGTTGTACGTAATTTGACACTCATAATTCTAAGTTGTTAACTTAATTTTAATTTAAAAACTTTTTTATATATTGGTTTTTATTTGTTTTGGCATATGCTTGAAAGTAATTTGATCACTTTGATTAATTAATTTATAATTATAGGCTTAAAATTTTTAAAGTGAATAAACTTGATTAACTTTTGTTTTCTTTTTTTTAATGTGTTATAATTTTATATTCAAAATGAGTTACAAATTCGATTTGGAGAATTGTTTCGATTTTGACAAAAAATGTAAATTCGTATTATTCAAAGCTTTTTGTAGAAGAAAGTTACATGGTGTATACATGGATTTAGGCAGAGACTGGTACCATCCATCTCTTGACTCATTTTCATTCGTGAAGATTGTCAAAACTATGATCGTTAGTTGCGCGGAATGTTCGACAATATACACAAATCAATCACGGAACTTAAAAATTAGAAAACGTGTTTATGCAACAAAACAAATAACATCATCGTAAATAATACAAACGTTTTCCAGAACATGGCGAAATTGTTTGATGGGCTATGCAGCCGGGTTCCTGGTCAAAATATTGATACTTATGATACTCCTACAATGCAAAAAATGAAAAAGGAAATTTTCTCATTTCTGCCTAAACATTTTGCTAATTTGGAAAATAATGTAAGAGATTTCATCGAAGCTGATTCCAGTCGCCAACATGAAGATGTTTCTTCATTTTCAATAAAATTTGTCTCGATAACTCAAATTTGAGAAAAATTACTTTTTGGAGTGATAGTTGTATACCACAAAATCGAAATAAAATAATGTCAACTGCCTTAAAATGTTTTTTACAACATTCTAATATTCTCGTAGAATTGGTCCAAAAATTTTCTGAGCAGGGCCACTCACTGTTGCAAGAAGTTGACTGTGTGCATTCAGTGATTGAAAAACATTTAAAAAATCCAGATTTACATAGTCGAGTTCATTTACTAAAATTATTATTAAATTTAAATTATCCAAAAAATTAAACTAGATATTTTGCAAATACAACAAAATAATTGTGTATCCATACACTGTACCTGCAGCGAAATTAAGTTTTATTAAATTTCCGTTTTCAAAAACAAAGATTATTCGATATCAAAAATCAGAACCTTTTCTGATGGAATACAAGGATTCTTTTTCAAATTTTGACTTTAAAAAAGTTGATATCAAAAAACTACCAAATAAAAAAGTTTTAGCTACGCCTTTATATTTGTTTCTTTGTAAACCTCCAGTTTTTCAGGAGCGACCAATTTTGTCAAAAGAAAAAAAAAGATGATTTAAAATCATTAATACCTTTTTTTACCTCTACCAGATCAAAACTATTTTAAAGCAATTTTAAACATTACTTGAAATATTTTTGGATCAGTTTAAAAATATGTATATATTATAAAGTTATATTGTGATACAATATTTATTATGTATATTAAAATGTTTTAATGTTTTAAAAAAATTATTTCTCAAATTTCTTAAAATAAGTTTAATTTTCAAAAATATTAAAAAGTTGTGAAATTACTATTATGTTTGTTTTTTTAGTTTTGATTGAAATATTTATATTAAAATTAATAATATTATTTAATTTTGTTTATAAAAATCCTGTGAAATGGCTGTTATGTTCATATTGTTATAATTGAAGTATATAATTACATGATTGATTAAAAAATAATATTAAATAAAAATTAACATAAAAAACTAAGTTAAATTTGATTATTTTAATTTTTTACAGTTTCTACTACAATTTAAAAATTTAGGTTTTTAATTTATATTTCTCGTATTAGTCGTAATCGATTTTTAATCTAATTTGCTCCATCTCCATGACTTTATATAAATTTTTGTTTAACACCCTTCTTAATTCTTATTTGCACCATTATAATAGAAGATCAATGCATCTTTGCTCCATACGCACAGAGAAAACTATTTTGTAATCGATTTGTATTGTATGGAGCAAACCGTCCACAATGACTTTTTTGACAAAATATCAAATATCTCGAAAAGTATTTGAGGACAGTGCCTAAAATTTAGCATATGATTAGTTAAAAAATCAACAAACTCTACGTTAAAATTTCGACTATAGTTTATCGGATCAATTTTTGCCTTTTAACTCCCAAACTTTCTTTTTCGATTTACTCGGAATATACCTTGAGGCATATGGAGCAAAAGAGAATTCAGGTGACGATTTAATAAACAGTTAGTTTCTCAACATAATTCCTTTATTGATAAACTAGAATTTTTACATATTTCTACGAATTTATTCTTATTGGAGTTGCTGACTAACCTTCAAGATTCTAACTCCAAAAAGGTGGAAACATTTAATAAAGGAATCTGGAGTACATTTACAACACGTGAATTTAGAACGCAACATACTTTGGAAACTTGTGATATTGGCATTCAAGCGAATCCAATAACTGTACATAAATTTGGGACTATATGGACTGAAAATGAGTGGGATCGTAGAATATCTAACTACATAATTTTAACCTCTTTTCAGCTAATATTGAAAAGTTAAAAAACTCATCTATTTGTATTAAAAGAGCTCCACGCTCCTTTGATTGTATTAAAATGCTCCAGTTTATAAAAGATGAGTTTCGTGTCAATTGTGTTTTCTGTGGTAACGCTACTCCAAATCGTATCAAAAGAAAAAACATTAAATTTCGCTATTTTACTGGGCCATATGGTACAATGCAGTTGTTATTGGATCCTAATAATGGTTACATCTGGGACAAAATTGGAGCACATACTACTAGTTGGACTTCGGATGCAGTTATTTTGGGAAATAGACATGTTAAACCAGGGCGACCTACTAAGCCTTTGCGAGTTGATAAACCTGAGTTACCTGTTAAGCCTAAGCGATCTTCTATACCAAAGCAGTTAAGGACTAAAGGTAACCCCTAATTTTCGATTAATTTGATAGATGCAAATTATAATCTTTTTAAACCTAACTTACATTCTAATAATACTAATAACACAAATTTTTAAAATTTAACCAACACACTAATATCCGATCCTCCTAATTATACTAAAAATTCAAATACAGTTAAATTAAACAATATAGATAATAATTTAATAAATCTTCTCGATGTACCTATAGTTCTTCCTAGTGATTCTTGTACACTTAATTTCACTGCTAACACAAACTCTTAAGAAAATAACTTTAATAGCCTTCTTGACCTTCCAATAACAATTCCTACTTCTTATGATAAAATTAATCAATTGAACTTTAGTAATAATAATTGTAATTCTTTACGGAATACTAATCAAAAATAATAATAATATAAAAAACTTATTAAATCTAAATTAAGTAATTCTTCACTATCAAACGATCCAATATCCTCCTTAAATAAGCATGTTATGATTCTTTTCTTAAAACTAAAATTTCTAAAGCTTTCTTCCACTTTGACAAACTACAAAAACTTTGTTCAAGGTAAAACATTAAATCATCATGTAAAATCATCATTACCAAAAAAATCTCTTCAAGTTCTCTAATTCAATAACAACATTATCACCGGCGTTAGACCGTCTTTTACCACCTGTTGTTAAGGTTACACTCAAATCTTTAGAAGATAATAATAATAGCAGGTATGTTTTAGCTAGACTCAGGGATAGTAGAATTTTTGAAAATATTAGATTTTATCTAGCCTATCTTCATAATAAGTCTAATGATGTATGTATAGGTGGAAAACTAATACATAACTGAAAATTGCAATTCAACAAGAAGGATTGCCAACTGATGTTAATGAATTGCGTGATATTTTTATATGATATCATGACACATTTGGAATTTCTGCGAAAATGTCTTGAATAATCTTAGGTCATATGTTTCTCATATTTTGTTAAATAGAATTAATTATCTTCAAAGGGTTAGAGAAAACCATGATAAATACAGTCGTCCGCTCCCAAGTGAAAGAAAATCAAGTTAACATTAATATATCTCCACTTAATTTAGTTAATCCTTGCAACACTTTATCTAAATTGTCTATTTATTACCAAAACGTAAGAGGTCCACGCACCAAAACGAAAACGGTTCTCTCTAATTCTTCACTTTTAGACTTTGATATCTTTATTTAAGCGAAACTTGGCTTTCTTCTTCAATTAACAATTTAGAACTTTTTTCTTCATCTTTTAATGTTTTTAGAAAAGATAGATATGGTTTCCTTTCTTTGGATAATACTTTTAAAGGTGGAGGAGTATTAATCGCAATAAAAAACTCACTTTGTTCCTCAGAATTGACATGCTGTCAAACTGAATTAATTAAAAATACTGAAATTATGGCCATTAAAGTTGAAATACAGTCCAATAATTTATTCATTATTAACTGTTGTATTCCTCCAGCTTCTAATCTTGAACTTTACTCTAAATATTTATCAGTAATTGAGTCTTATATTAGCAAACTCAACGCAAATGATGATATCATCCTATGTGGTGATTTTTATTTACCTAATATCAGTTGAAGTACTCATGATGAAGAGCGTAACTACGTACCAAAAGAACTGATAGTAATATCGAGTGCTTAGTAATAGATTCTTTAAACTCCTTTAACCTTCAACAAGTATCTTCGATATTCAATTATAGAGGTAATCAATTGGATCTTATTTTCATTACGAACTGGAATGATTTGGTTATTCTTGACTGCTCTATTGAATTAGTTAAAATCGATCCCTATCACCCCCCAATTTGTTTTTCCTTTTGTTCTTTATCCCCTGCGAAAGCTGAATCTACTTTACCACATCGTTTTAATTTTGTAAAAGGCAATTTTGATGATATTAAGAACTTTTTGAACTCTCATAATTTTTGGAAAAGTGCTCTTATTAGACCTATTCATAAGAAAGATCATAAAAATGAAATTACTAATTATCGGCCGATAGCAAAATTATCGTCGATTCCAAACTTTTGAATTAATCGTTTTTGATTCTATTTATGATCTCTACGTCACTTTTTTATCGCCGCATCAACATGGCTTTGTGAAAAATAAGTCAACTGTTACTAATCTTGTTGAGGCAGCATCATTTTTTCTTAAAATAATGGAGGATGGCTTCAAACTGATGTAATTTACACCGACTTTAGTAAAGCATTTGATCTTTTTCCTCACAAAATTATCATTTTTAAATTAAGAAAATTAGGTTTTCCCTCATAATTTATAAATTGGATTTCCTTATATCTTTCAAATCATAGCTATTCAATACTATTTAGATCTATAAAAAAAATAAAATAAATAAATAAAATAAAGTTTCTGCAAAATTTGGTTGGTCTACTGCAATGGGTTCACACATTCAACCACACAGCTTCTTCTCTTATATGAGCATAACTCTATACCTATTGAAGCTGGGTTTCTAAACTTTTGCCAAAAATAGTTTAGTTTTATGTCCAAAATTTATGCAAAATTTGGCTGGTCTAATGTAGTGGAACCAAGTAGTTGCCATACAACTTCATATTTCACATGAAAATTGCTTTATACATAATAAAGCTGAATGTTTTAAATTTCGCCATAAGTAATCAACCGTATGATATAATGTTTATATTACGGTCATACGGGTATCCCAGAGTTGGCACAGTTTACTCTGCTACACTCTTTCTCGTTTTTCGTCTACTCTTGCGCTACAGAATTAATAAAAGTAAATTTGCTACTACGTTTTGATGATTTTTTCTTTTTGTTCATAATTAACATTTTATTACTTTAATATTTTCTTTCTCTTATGTATGTAAGTATTTGTAATTAGAAGTATGTTATATGTGTAAATAACAATTAGCATAACATAGAGCACGCTAATCAGCAGCAGCAGCAACAGTTTGTCTTTTATCATATTTAGAGTACGATAACAAAAAATGGCATAAATTTAATTTAGAAAATTTTATTAAAAAGAATTTTTATTCAGTACCTATATACAATAATAAATTAAATAATATTTAGAATTATAATATACTAGCCTCTCACTGGAGATTTAATTTAAGTTAATGTTAATGCCAAAAGTGAACACAAAAACTACACATAGTATAAATGTTATATTTAAAATGTATTAAAGCAATTTTTTTAAAACGATTTTTATAGGATTATTGTAATAACTTTATACACTTTCTGTAATTCAAAGAAGTAGTAACTATTTTCCAAAATTGGACGTTATTTACTTCCAAAATTTATTACGTATACAAAATTTTAGGTTAATCGGTTAAACCGTTTCTAATTTAAAGTAACAAACAAAAAATATTTGCACCACAGCCCCAACTTGGCGGTCGGTTAAAGCAAAATTATTATGTATATTTATACAAATTTTATTTAATAAAAAGAAGTAATTCAACAATAATAAATTGTTAAATTAATTTTAAACAAAAATAATTTAATAAATTAATAATTGAAAAAACAAAAGCAAAAGAAAATATTTAAAATTAAAATATATAACATATAAAGTGTCTTTTAAAACCAAATAAAAAGAAAAAAAAATATAATTAAATATTAACAGAACTTTATAAAAATCAAAGATATAATAAATAAAGACAATTAATGATTTCTTGTGTGTGTGACAAAACGCCAACAATTTTAAAGTTCACTGCGTTCTGTACCTGCGTTTACAGTTAATTCAATGTTGTGTATTGGGTAACACATATCTAAGAGTAAATTTTTTTAGTAAAAAATAATATTAATTTTATAACTATACTTTTAAACAGATTCCAAAAAGTGAAAAATAAATTAAATTAGTTTATTATGTTGTTAAATAATGCAACTTTTGATAATGATGCACTTAATAACAATGGTCGTGCCTTAATTTCTATTAATAATGTTATTACTTTTAATCTTAAATTTTATAATCATTCCGATAATTTTATTGTTTCACTTCAAATTTTGTTTACGTGATGTTCCTTGAGAATTTAGTTGACACTATTAGCAGTTTTGGAATTTGTTAACCCATGTCGGTCCGACGGCTGGTCAAAAAAAAATTTATGTCCGAATTTTGTCCGATTTTACGAAATTCTGCTTTCGCTAAAAAGAAAACCTCAAAAAAATTTAGCACCTTGAAAATGGAGTTGAGTCTGTTAATAGGTTAATACGTTGAGTTGAGTCTGTTAATACGTCTGTTAATACGTTGAGTCTGTTAATACGTCCAATTTTGGAAAGTAGTTAGCACTACTTTGAATTCCAGAAAGTTTCAAAAATTACTAGAATAATCCTAGAAAAATCGTTTTAAAAAAATTTCTTTCATACATTTTAAAATTATGTGTAGTTTTTGTGTGAACTTTTTGCAGTAACATCAACTTCGATTAAACCTCCATTGATAGGCGGAACAACGCGCACCGGGTATTAGCTAGTAAATAATAATATAGTTTTGAAGATAGGCAAATAATAATATAGTTTTGAAGACCGTGATATTTGTGATGAACTAGAAATAGCTAATAATTTCAATGAGTATTTCATAAATGTTTCTGAAAACGTAATACCCCAAAAAACTCTTATAATTGTAATTGTTGATCGAATTTGTATGGTGTACCGAGTATTAATAGTTTTGGTTTTCTTCCGAATTCCGTCTTTTGAAGTGTTTAGAGTAATACAAACTTTAAGAAACTCACAATCTGGTGGGCATGACGGAATATCCAACATTACCCTTAAAAATATTCTATATAGTTTTTTAATAAGTCACAATTTGGATTTAGAAAGGAAATTTCTACGAAAGATGCTTTATTAAATATTTGCTCTGAATTTAGTAAAAATCTTGATATGGGTAAATATACTGCCGCACTCTTTATAGACATAAACAAAGCTTTTGATATGGTTAGCCATAATATTGAATTAGCTGATTTTAGAGGATTTATGTTAGATTGGTTCGCAAGCTATCTGATGTCCCGTTGTCAAAAAGTGAAATTGAATGGCGTATTGACTGAATAATAATAGGAGTGCCTTTTTATTCAGTCCTTCCTTTCAATCCTTTTTTTGATATATATTAATTCGTTATTCGAATTAGACTTTAAAAATAAGTCAATAGCTTTTGCGGATGATCTTGGATATGTATATGAAATTTTTAAATTTATATTGTAATATAAATTATGATTTAAATCTTTTACGGATAATTGCACTTACGGATCATAATTATTAGTAATAAGTAGTTAAACAAAAATTATGTACTTTAACCTTTCTGCACATAGACCCGTTCAAGTGCAATGCAAGTAAGATATCATGCGCCAGAGTGTAAAAGATTTATTCTATTACACTACTTGTGTTTGTACAGTAGTAATGAAAAGTTTAATTGTAATTTAGATTACAGTGATAAATGTTTTAGTATAGAAATGGTGAATCAGTTCAAGTATTTGGGTGTCATAACAGATAATAAAATGAGCTGCACTCCTCACACTCTGTCTTTGAAACAGTACTTTCTTTTTCGTTCGGTGCAGCTTTTATCGTTTGCAGTCAGTATGTTCTACTAAAGTTTTAAAAATAGTTTACTACAGTCTAAATTTCAATATGGCATTACTTGTTGGGGAGGGACTTATTGGAAAAAGTTACAACGACTTCTTATATTGCAGAAACATATTATTAGAAAAATTTGTAAAAAGTATCACTTACATCATAGTTTTCCACTTTCCAGAGACATTAAAATACTGCCGCGACATCTATACTGCTACAAGGTCTTGAAAACCTTTTTTGTCAGATCTGGGTATTTATGCAGTAGATTTTCAAATTTTTATAGATGATGTACAAATAATATGTTCCTTGTGGTTGTCCCAAGTTTTCGTACAAACTTTTTATCGTAGTTTTTATTCTGTTCTTTTATGTCGCCTGTATAACGAATTACCATTGTATATTAGAAAATTAAGACACAGAAGTAATTTCATAAAAGCACAAAAAATTGGCTTCGTGACAATAATTTTAACGAAGTCGAAGTTGTACTTAGTGTTTTAAGATTTTGTAACTTTTTTAATCTATCTGAATTTCTTCTTCTTTCATCTTTTTTAAATTGTGTTCTTTTTTTATTGTTTTATTTTAATTTAAATTTAAATTATTTCACCCCACATTAGTAGTAAAATTTTTGAACAATTTGTCAAATTTTAATATTTGTAGCACCATGGCATTAAGGACTATTTTAATTTTTTTAAATTAATAATAAAAAATGCCATTAAGATTGATTTATTTTTTTTCCTTATCATTTTTGTTAAATTTATAAAATAATATGCTGTAAATACTTTTTTATTGAATAATTTTTAAATTTTTTAGGCTAAGTTAATTTTTGAATGTAAATTGGAATTAAAAAATGAATTAAATAAATGAATAAAATGAAAGTTCAAAAGCTCCTGTGGTGCTGTAAAAGTTCCGGTATTCAATATTTCACCATTCAAATTCAATCACCAAGTCATCCAATCATCACTCACTCTCACCCGTATGACTATATAGTCAAAGGGTATAATAAATTTGCCATTACGTTTGTGACGCAAAGAAGGAGGGAAGGGGGGGGGGGGGACTCAAGTGTGTGGGTAGATATAGACTCAAGTGTATGGATCGGATCAGAATCGAAAAATAAATCGATTTAGCTATGTAGTGCGTCAGTCCGCCCGTCCGTCTGTCATCGCGATAGCTCAAAAATAAAGGAGCTAGGATTATGAAATTTTCACAAATTCGTTCTTATGCAATAACCAATCAATAGCAATCGCTATTTAAACCCAGCCATTTTGGGCCACGGGTTGGAGTACCTGCCATACAACTCCTTCTTTTATATGAGCATTACTCTACACTTAATAAAGCTGGTATGTTTGAAATTTTGCCAAAAATAATTAACCGGATGATATATTGTTATGTGACGATCATGCGGGTACCTCAGAGTTGACACAGTCTACTCTACTACACTTCCTCGTTTTCTACAAATTTTTAGTCGAACATCCTTAAATTTTTCTTCTTTTTTTTGTCGAATGAATTGTTGTTTCTTTTTTTTAAATAACGTGTTTAAAATTATTATATAAAAAAAAATCGATAATTAAAATAAATATATTTTCATTTATTTCAAGTTTTTTTGTTTTTTAATATTTTTAAATAGATAAATTAGTAAGAATTTGTAATATTTTTTAATAGATAGTGTAATTAGAAAATTTAAAATAAGCAAAAAAGAACACAAAAATTTTTTTAATGGCTTCATAAATAATTTATAATGTATGTATTCATATAATATGTATATGTGTAAAATTTTGCATGCTTTGTATTTTGATATTAAGAGAGATTAAGATATTAAATCATTTTGGATATGATGACTATTATCTATTATGATGATCATTATATCAATATGATTATATGATGCTTATTTTGCTTAGGTTTAATATATTCGTGAATTAAAAATTAATTAAAAGAGATAGAATTGAAAAATTAGAGCTAGAGTTTTGAAATTCACACAAAACATTTTTTGGACATTTTTGAGGTTCCCTATTCTTTTTGGTTAAGACCAGACTAAAGTTTCGGGGAGCTGCCACACAACTTATTTACACCAATATGAATTTCTTTAAAAGTAATTATACCATACACGGTTAGTTTTATAAAGAATCAAGAACTTATATAAAGTTTCAAAATGTTGCGACTTCATTTTCGGGGGGCTGCCATACAAATTTTTTGCACCAATATGAATTTCTTGGAAACTGATTATACTACGACGATGGAAATTATACACGTTTAGTTATATAATGAATCGAGCACTTACATGGAGTTTCAAAATGTTAGGGCCCCGTTTTCGGGCAACTGCCATACAAAGTTGTTAATTCGATAAATGTGAATTTAATGAAGCTACGAGGTTAAAATTAAAACTGGTCAGGTAAAGTAATAGGGCAAGTTAGTTGGCAAAGTTGGACATCACTCGGACCAACTTTTAGGGTGGGCTAATTTTTTTTTTTTATATAGTTTTTTTTTTTTTGTTTTTAAGCAAAAATTATGGTATAATGAATTAAAAATTTAATTTTTTTTTAAACAAAAATTATGGGATAGTGAGTTAAATTTTTTTTTAACTATTTTATTTTTTTATTTTTTGTAATATTTATAATAGCATACTGGAATTAAATAACGGTTAGTGGGTATGCACGGTTATCTAAAAGTTGACACGGGCAACTATAATCTTCCTCGTTTTTATTTACATTTTCTCGCATGGATTGTAATACTTCATCAATATTATGAATGTACATAAGGTAATTTGGTTACATTCTTGAGGAATTCGGCAACCTTTTCCATTGGGGGCTATTAAGAGTTAAAAATTAAAAATTTACTGTTTTTATAATTAAGCTGAAACTTACTCACCTGTGTATATATTTATATATTGAAGCTCCAACATTATATTTTTATAAAATAGGCAGTATGAAACGCTATAAAATTTTGAAAATGTGCTTTTTTAAAAACCCTAGGTTTTTTTCATCACTTGCTTGTTTACAATAATAGGTAGTCCAAACCAACAATTGAAAAATATTTTTGATTTATATGTAAATCTCTGATCTATTGTTACAGATCACAGACGATCTTAATCATTTTTTGTAATGTAAAGAAATTGTTAGATCAAAATTTATTTTGAGTCGTCTGAGTTGTCCAACAATATAGTATCCCCTGAGGAGTCCAATAGTGATGGATGGACGAAACACTCCTATTTGACTTTCTTTGAAGTTTTCTTAGTCAAAAAAATTATAGAATGGATGTTGTTGGCATATAATTACGTCAGAATTCGCTAATAAATGTGCTAAAAATTTTTTAATATTAGCTTAACTTATTTAATAACACTTGATTTATATACAATTCTAGTTCTACAGTTTTTGATTGTTTATATTATTTCTAAAAACTTAATTATTATTTGTATTTTATCATCGCGATAGTTATATACCTAAAAAGATATAATCATTTAGTACATACTTAGTAATTCTGCACCTACATCGTATCGATAATTAAATTAAAATAATTCTACAAGTCTTCATTGTACTACCAAAATTTAATTGAAACAAATTTTTGTTCCAGAAAATCCAAAAGAAATATCCGTTACGAAATTTTTAGATTTCATTTAAAAATGTTTTACAACATAATTTTTTCATAATTTCATAATTTCATATCAGTCATATTAGTTTTTGCTAAAATTATAATTATATTCACTTATATACTTACATATAAATTTTTATTTCCTTTTATATTAATCTTGTATTTACCATCAAATTAATTATTACAATGAATGACAAAATTGACGTGACGATTGCCTTTAGCTTTGTGAAAAATCCTCCCTTAATCAAAATGTTAAGCACAACATTTTTAGAACTACGTAATCAAATTAAATTTTGATTCAGCTTCTTTCTCAAATCTTAAAGTCTAAAATTGCTTACAAAAAAACAAAAATCATAATTCAGTTTAAAGTTATTTTTACCAGACAAAATAAAGTAGGTAAATGTAATAAAGCTTTTAGAAACCGAGGAAGAGTGTGCTAAACCGAGGAATAGTGTAGTAGAGTCGACTGTGTCAACTTTCGGATACCCGTATGACCGTAATATAAACATTATATCATCCGGTTAATTATTTTTGGCAAAATTTCAAACATACATCTTTATTAAGTTCAGAGTAATGCTCATATAAAAAAGACTGTCTGGGAACTACCCGAACCCACTGTAAATTCTGTGTAAAAACTCTGAAGAATTAGATCAAAAAAGCTAGAAGATATTAGAAGAAAAGCACTTGCTGTAATTGAAAATTATAAACCCAAGGATCCGGTAGATCATCCAATTCAGATGAAGATAATTACGACTAATGATGCACCCATTTACAGAAGATCGAGACGATTTCCACGAGATAGTTGGGTTTACAAAGTTCTATTGTTGTTTAATACCAAAACACTAAACACTGAAGAGGACATACAAAATTAAAGAATATTGCAGAAACTTTTACCTACCTCAAGGGACTCATAGCTGATCATGGTGGAGCATTCAATTCAAATAATTTCAAACATTGTTGTGAAGAGCATGGTGTACATTTATTATATACTATCTGTCAGTGGGAATAGAAATGCATACCAAAAGCGATGTTAAAATAATAGAAGATGAATGGAGGAATGTGTGAGCAACCAAAAAAGGCATAATGGAAATTCAAACTGAAAATACAAAAATTTTAATAAAAATAGAAGAAATCAAAGCAGCATAAAATCGGAGATTTAGTTGCAATTGAAAGAATTCAATTTGGCGCAGAATTGAAAATTCGTCCTAAATTTTTGGGTCCCTATAAGATCAAAGTGATCAAATCATTCGACGGAAACAAAGTCCAAAATGAAAATCATGAAATCAGGACATTAAAAAAACTAGAGCAGACAAAATCATATGTTGGACAGAAAATTATGATGATAATTCGATAGGGAAGAAAATGAATCAGGTGATGCACAAGTTGCAAAAACAATAAAAGAACATCACATTGAAAATGATAATAAAAAAAATGACAATTATTTGAAAATGTCATCAGAGACTGATGAATAATCAGGAAAGGCCGAATGTGGGAATTCATTTAATTTTATACCAACTATATTTTATTTCAGTAGTATATTTTTTCAGTAGTATATTTGCATTCTTTTTCCTATTTATATATATTTTTATCAAGTAAAATCGTAAATAGATTTCGTAATTAATTTTTTCATATGAGACAAATTTATTTTATAGACAAGTCTTCTTCGAAGTAAAGCTGAAGTAAGAAGATTTAAAACGTGAACGTGGATATTTTTATTTAAAACTTTTGATTTATTAAATTCGGGTTCGATTATTAAATAACATTTTTATATTATTTTATTTATTGGAAAATTAAACGTTTGAATAATATTTTAAAATTTTAGAAAATTGATAATAATTTTAATTCTAATAATTTTTTAAAGTTAATAATATCATATATAATAAAAAGTTCATTTTAGTTTTTCTATAAAAACTGTAGTTTTCATTATTTCAATCCCATATGTATGTAAGATCTCGCCTCTTCTTATATTAGAAATAAAACAAACCGTTCTCCTTTAATGCAGTCTTTCAACTGACTCTATATTTATATATTTCTCACTACTAAGTATGTTGCTTACTTAAAACTACAAAAAGAGTTGCCACACACGGCCATCCTGACTGGACATTCGCCTCGAATGTTCTTTAATATCTCATACATTTTAAAATTTATTATTTTCTTTTTTATTATTATTGCAAAAATGTTTTTATTAAGTCATTTATATTATTTCTTTAAAAATAAATTGTATTCTAAATACATATAACTATATTTTCATTTCTGTTTTATTCATTAATACTTATAACAATTTTGTCATATTTTTGCATTTATACTTCAGGACGATACCCAAACATATAAGTATAATTCAGGACGGTACCTGAACATATAAGTTTAATTGTTTTATTAAAATTAATAATTCTATCTTATTACTATATACTAATAATTCAGGACGATACCTGAATATAAATTTTTCAAAATGCCCAAATCAATAAATATTTACTTTTATACTCCTTATTAAACTATTTCATGACCAGGCAGAACCGTGTCAATATTTGTGAACTGATTGGACAGAACCTAATCAACTTTTCACACTTTATTACTTTTTTTTCTTTCCTTTTTTTTTCAGGTATACCTTTTTTTTTTTTTTTACTAATATTTATATCCTTTCCTTTTCTCTCTTTTTTTTTTTTTTTTAATATTTATCTAAATTAATCAAAATTAATTTCATTTCATTAAGACATTTATTACTATTTCAAGTTTTTCTTATTACTTATCTTATCTTATTACTTAAAAAAAAAACATATTACTTATCTTTTCGTATAACAAAATTTTCATTTATATTTTATATACTAAACAAAACAACAAAAAAAAATAAGAAAAAACAAAATTAATAACCTTTTTGCTTTACCATGATTTTATTTGATCGGCGGCTGCCGTTGTTTCATTAGGTCCTTCACCTGATATTTTCCTCAAATTAAAATGATTACCTGTTTTGTTGATAATCTTATATGGACCCAAAAATTTTTTTAATAACTTAGACCCCTGGGTATACTGTGATCTTTGTAGAGCTATAATGTCACCTATTTTATAATTCGGTTCTATTTTACGTTTTTTGTTATAATAGTGACTATTTTTTCCTTGTGCCCTTTTAATTTTGATTGCTGCGTGTTTACGTAATTCCTCTCTTTTAGAACTGAAATCTTGTATCAATTCTTTTTCGACACTATCTATGACATTTTGCAACTCGTTATTTGTCCTCATTTTAACTCCAAATAATAATTCGTATGGACTAACGCCAATACTTTTTTGATATGTAGCGTTAATTGCTGATTGCACTTTACCTATCCATTTATACCATTGACCTTCATTTTCAATAGTTAATTTGGATAAAACAGGAAGTATAATACTGTTGATTCGTTCCACCTGCCCATTTGCCCTTGGTAAACCCGTTGGTATTAATACATGTTCAATATTAAAATTTTCCATATATTCCTTGAAATCCGTACTAGTAAACGCTGATCCTCTGTCTGTTATGATTCTTTTCGGAATACCAAAATTATTTATTTGCAACTGCACTTTATCTATGACTTCTTTTGAACCTGTGGACCGGGTTGGATATAGACAAACATATTTAGTGAACCCATCTACCATGGTTAAAATGTATTTATATTGCTTTGTTGTATTTGTAATCGGCCCTATATGATCAATGTGTAACGTGTTCATAGGAGCGTCACCTTTCGGTATAGGATGTAAGTAACCTTCTTTTTTCCCGGATTTCTTATCAATCAGTATACATTTCAGGCAAGATTTTTTGTATTGCTGTAATTTTTCGTCTAGTTTAGAAATATAATAATTTCTCTGGATTAGTTCTTTCATTTTTTTGATTCCGAAATGGCCCTCATCGTGCGCAAATTTTATTACTTGTTCTTCCATGGCTTTTGGTACTGCTAATAGATTATGTCCTTCATTTTCATAGTATAAAATATTATTTTGAAGTAAATAATTTTTAACTGATTTACCACTATTTAAGTTAGTTATTACTTCCTTTAAATAATTATCATTATTTTGAGCTATTTTAATTTTTTCTATTATTCCATCTTCAATTTCGATCATTAGTATATTTCGACTTAATGAGTCGGCATGTCTCATATATTCGCTTTTACGATGTTCCACTTTGTAATTAAAATTTGATAAAATCATCGCCCATTTGTTAACTCTAGACGATAAAATTTCTTTTTTGTTCACCGACTGTTTAAACGCCACGCAATCTGTTATAATTTTAAATTTTACTGATTCTAAATATTGTTTAAATTTTTTAACCGCCTGCACCACTGCTAATACTTCTAACTCATAGCTCGTATATCTTTGCTCGACGTTTGAAGTTTTCCTACTCCAATAATATATAGGATGTAATTCGTCTTGGTCGTTTTTTTGTAATAATATTCCTGCCAGTCCAAATTTAGAAGCGTCAGTGTGTAACTCCAATTCGTTACCTGGTTTGTATAAATCTAAAACTGGCTGACTGCACAAACAAGTTTTTAATTTTGTTATTGCCAATTGTTGTTCTTTACCTATTTTAAATACTGCATCTTTTTTCTTCAAATCTGTTAATGGCTTAGCTATTACTGAATAATTGGCTATAAATTTTCTAAAATAATTTGTTAGGCCCATAAAACTTTCCAGTTGTTTAAATGTAGTTATTTTTGGGAAATTCTTAACTGCTTTTATTTTGTTTGGCGATGGTTGTACTTGACCGTTTGAAATTACATAACCCAGGTATTCGATTTGTTGTGATAAAAATACACATTTTTTCCAATTTATTGTTAAATCATATTCAGCGGCTTTTTTTAAAATTTCTTTTAAATTCTCCATTGCCTCTTTGGCATTTATTCCAGGTACAATTATATCATCCATATATGTTAGACATTTCTCTTTTTTCTTTAAGTCTTTAAAAATATAGTTTACATATCTGAGAAATATAGTGGGTGAAGTACTCAATCCGAATGGTGCTTTTGTAAATTCGTATTGACCATTATGGGTTATAAACGAGGTGTAATGTCTGCTTGATTTTTCAATTTCTACATGGAAAAATCCATTTTTTAAATCTATTGTCGAAAAATATTTATATTTTCCTAATTGGTCAAGTTGATCCTCAATCAAAGGCATTGGTTGCCTATCTTTGATAATTTTAGTATTTAATGCTCTATAGTCTACACAAAGCCGTTTGGTTCCATCCTTTTTATTTACCAAAACTATAGGACTGGCATAACACGATGTCGATTCCGTAATTATTCCTTCTTTGAGCCACGCCTCAATTTGATTTTCTACTATTGTTTTGTCTGTTATTGATAAACGTCTCGCAGGCTGAAAAATAGGTTTCTCATCGGTTAATACTAAGTTGAGTTTTATTGGAACTTCCTTTTTATTTCTATGTACTGATGGATATTCCTTGAAACAATTATTTATAATTTCTATGTATTCTGGATTTACAGTTTGTATATTAAGTTCGCCTTCAAAACTATTTATATTTAAAATATTAAATGTTTCTGCTGGTAAGATTTGTATGTTTAGTTTATTCGTTAATAACGTGACTTTAGTAATAAATTCTTGTCCTAGTATAATTTCGTAAGGAATAGCGTCGTCGCTTACAATATAAAACATTGAGCTATATTCGTTCATGTTTATTTTAAATTCTAATTTAATTTTCCCTTCGACATTCACCTCCGAATTAGCCAAACCTTTTAATTTTATGCTGCTGCTCTGCTTTTCAGCTTTAGGGTTTAATAATATTATTTTTGATTTCTTAATTAAATTTAAACTACAGCCGGTATCTATCAGCGCTGTCATAATAATTCCTTTGTCAAAAATAACTTGCTTAATAAATTGGTTTTTATTGGTGGCAAAATTAGTTTCATAAAACAATTTTTTGCGACGTGGCCTAGTTTTTTACATATATAACATCGTTTTATATATTTATTGTTATTCCAACAATCTCTGCTTTCGTGCCCTTTCTTTTTACAGATACTACATCCGCTTATATTATACCCATGTTGAAATTTTGAATTAATGTTGTAATAACTTTTTTTACCAACTACTGGATTTGTTTTTGTATCTAAAAAAAGAAAAATTATTGACGGCAGTTAATAGTTCTATTACTGATTTAAATGAACTTATCTTTAGTAAATTTTGTAAATTCCGGTTTTCCAGTCCTTGTATTATATATCTTATAATTGCCTCTTCACTAAATTGACCATTTTTCCCCAACTGGTTCATGATCATAATGTAGTGTTGCGTAGTCTCACTTGAATTTTGTTTCCTTCGTTGCATTACCACATGGTAATCAGCTTCATTTTCTCTTCCGTGAAAATACGCTTTTATATCGTTGCAAAATTCGTTCCAATCTCTGTGAATATTTTGAAGGGAATCGAACCACAGTTTTGCTGTTCCCTTTAATTTAAATACTACACATGATAAAAATAGATCGTCATTTATATTAAAACCCCCTTTTAACAGGTTAACTCTTTTTATCCAGTAATAAATATTGAGTCCTTCGCTATCCGGATCAAAATTTGGTAATAATTCTATTACCTCTTTCCATCCCAAATGATTTAATTGCCTTACTTCATTGGTTTGAATTTGATTGGGCTCATTGGAAAAACTTGATCGTGGCGCCTCAATTTGGACATTAGGGGTTACTATTTGAGAATATGCAACATTATTATCCGCTTGTGTTGTATTCTCAGATTGAACAATTCTGGCAATTAATCTGACTTTAGTACCATATGTCGGTAAGGATTTATTTCTTAATAAAGTTTTTAAATCTTTTACCGTTAATCGTTCTAAATTATTCATGTTATTATATTTTGTTTTACTTAAAGCCAATTTTTTTTTTTTTAATCTTCTATCCAAACAAAACTAGATTTTTCTAGATTTATGTTATAACTGTATGTTTATTTCAAACAGAAATATTTCACCACACAAAGCTCACCACAGTGTTTTTGTTTTTTTTTTTTATATATCTACATATGCATACATACACATATTTGTATATGCACATAAATATTGATTTTATTAAAACAACCGTTTTTCTAGTCAATTTCTTATGGATTTATTCACATACAGCGTTCTCCTTTAATGCAGTCTTTCAACTGACTCTATATTTATATATTTCTCACTACTAAGTATGTTGCTTACTTAAAACTACAAAAAGAGTTGCCACATGTATGTGACTATATTTTATATAAATTATCTAATTGTTTCTTTTTATAATTTTTATACCCTACACCTATGAAATAGGAAAAGGGTATATTAACTTTGGTATGGTGTTTGTAACCACCTAAAGGAAGCAAGCTAGATATCGAAAAGTATACATATTTGTGATCAGCGTGACCTCCTGAGTCGATATAGCCATGTCCGTCCGTCCGTCCTTCAGTCGGTAGGTCGGTAGGTGAAATTTTAAACTGTAGGTTATTAGGACTTAGAGTACGGCGGGGATTACATATGGGCCCATGGGTTCGGATTTGGAACCTTTTAATTGTTCTAAGGGCCAAGGAACATATAAAAAAATAAGGATAACTAAACAACTAATGGCGTTACAACCATGAATTTTGTGTTTTAATGAGGCTATGGTGAGGACTGCGTACGAACAAGTTCGGACCATGGGTTCGGATCCTAGAAGTTTTTAATCGAATAAAGGCCAAACAAGTATTATTCTGAAACCAATAACGATAAAACCTTCAAATTTGGTATCAGTGTGCCTCTTCCTATGTCCTTAGAGCCCTGGAAGACCTTAAAGCATAATTATTAAAAAAAATAGCTTAAAATTAAGATAGAACGTTCCAATTGTGTACAAGGGTTCACTAGTATTGAAAGAACGGCGCGGACTGCAAATAGGCGAAATCCGACCGTGGGTTCGGATCCTGGAAAACTCAGAAACTAATTACGCTATTTTGACGAAATTTATATTCTAGGTTGCTAGTAATGAAAGTACCATGGAATAGGTTCTTGTCGGGTTCAGATTCTAGAAGTCTTTGATCGAATTGAAGTCAAATTAGTATAATTTCGAAACCAAAGAAGATAGAACATTATACTTGGAGCACATGTGTTTCTTCTTATTTGTTTTGTGTACGTGAAATTTTGGATGAATTACTCCCAAGACCTTAAAGCATAATATATTCAAAATAATAAAGATAAAAAAATCAAATTTGACACACTATTTCCCAGTTCCGTTATTATTTAACACTTTTATTTTTTAATAGGCTAAGAGGTTTACTATTAAACATATTATGTATTATAAATTAAAAACTAAATATTTTTTTAATAAACGACGAAGTTTTTTTTTGTTTTTAATTTTTATTATATAATATCTATATTTTATTGAATTATTACCATAGGTAATATATAATTAAGAAATTGTGTACGATACTTTAGTTGTAAAATTTATTTTTGTATTAAAATTAATTAAATTTTATACATTTTAATTAAATTATACATTAATTAAATTATACTAAATTTTTCATTGTATTTTTGAAGTACACTAGATAATTTCCGGTGCGCGTTGCTGCGCCTCGCAATGGAGGTTTAATTTAAGTTGATGTTACTGCAAAAAGTTAACATAAAAATTACACATGGTGTAAATGTTATTTTAATATGTATTAAAGCAATTCTTTTTAAATGATTTTGCTAGAATTATTCTATTCATTTTTTAAAGTTCCTGTAATCAAAGAAGTTCTAACTACTTCCCAAAATTGGACGTAATTTACTTCCAAAAATTTGTTGTGACCATTGGTAGAACCGACATGTTTTACCAAACACCAAGCCATTTTAGGACGAAAAATTTTAATACTTGCACCACCGACTGGCGGTCCGTTAGAGCAAAATATTTAGCCCACGATTTCCTTCCTCACCCAAAAACCCCTATATACAAATTTGATTATTTTATATTTTGATTATTAAATTTTGTGATAAAAAGCTAATGAAAGCATTAATGGTTTTAACTAACATTAAATTAAAACCATGAAATTGTATAAACTTTTATATTTATATTATTACAAATTAATATTTCTTCCGAATAACTTTAATAAATAAGTAAATTAAGAGAATTAATTTAAAAATTATTGAAAATTGAAATAATTAACCAAGGGTACTAAATCATTCAACAGTAAATGCACTACAGCTTAAAATCCTGAAAAGAAGTAACTGCTGCATGTGTATAAAATTATATTAAGTTGGATAAAAGTTTTAAATATGTAATTTTGTAATTGCATTTTACGAATCCATTTATCTCAACTTTATTTGTTGTTTAATATATTTAAATAGATAAATTAGTAAGAATTGCTAATATTTTTGAATTGATAAAGTAATTAGAAAATGTTTTTAGTATTATAAAGTAAATTTGGTTAGCCATGTCTTACGGTGAAACTAATAAAAGCTTTTATGATTTTAAAATGACTTATGGACTTCCCATTAAATTTGAAACAAATAGGTGTATGGTATTTCTTAGTGGGTTGCAGCGACTGACTGTTTCTTTAGTTGTTATAAAGGAAAATAGATAGTTTTGTAATTATAATTTGTAAATATATATTACTTTGTAAATTTCAAACAATTAAAATTTTTTAAACCAAAAAATAAACTAAGAAATATATGACATCCAATAACACAAAACGGGATTAAACCAGACGACACAAAATATGACATTCTTGTAAAATATTCAACACGGCGAAGAAGATTCGTAGCTTTCGCCAACTGGGAAGGCTATTCTCTATTACTTTTGTAAACTTAATTCCATAAATGAATGGTTTAAAATACGTTATTGCCCAGTAAACTTCTAGAAGTTCTTTTTCGATTATAGGTTTATTAGGTTCGTGTTTATTGAAGGTATAGTCTACTAGCGGAAACGTTTGACTGGTGGCTGGCTATTCTCCTTGGTAGAAAATGTAGCCAATTCTCTCTTCTGCTGCTGCTCTAGAAAAAACTGCTGCTAACGGGAAGTTTGAATCGCCTGTTGTTATCACGAATTTTTTATCGAATTCAGGATATATCAGGGGACTGGTGGATTGATTAATTTGTTTTTAGGAAATTTTCAAAATATTTTGAAAAAATGTGCTTATTAGTTTCAGTCTGTCCGTCTAAATATACAAAAACTTTTACACCGTTTTAAAAAGAAGAAACCAATTTTAACAACGTGTAGCTATGACAACAAAAATATTTCAAGAGAATTTTTGTTTATAGCTCCATCCGTTAGGGAGTTACAGCCCTCCAAAGTCTGGAAAATCAATATTTCAAGTATTATAACAACAGTTCTGTTAGGTATAAAATAAATAAATATAAATTTTTGAAAGCAAATCAATAGGTTTGCCATAAAGCACTAAAATTTATCATTATGCAAAACACAATTTTTTCAATATTTTTGCCCCTTTACAAAATACAAAACTATATCGCTTAAATGTATAGAGTTATGATACGGTACAAAAATTAACCGTTATGCGAAACTTAATTTTTACTCGAGAATCATTATAATTTGGCTTATTAAATATTTGGGAACCTTCCGCATTGAAGGGCCAGTGGGGCTTAAAAATTAAAACTAGTGCATATTTTTCCAAAATTAAACTTTGTTAACAGGTTTTCTTGAGTAAATTTGGATTATATTCTAGGTATTGATTCCAACATTATAATTAATTTCATAATTAATAATTAATTGATGAAATATATAAGGCCAGAGCAAGATGTTCGATCGCTTACAGCCTATATGGAAAAACACTTAAATGTGCAGGAGTACAAAATTGAGAGTTATCGGAACCTGCGTCAAGGCTAACTTAACATATGGAAGTGATATCTGTTAGTTGCGAACTACATCACACAGAAACTACAGGTGATCAATAAAAAAGTCAAAAAATCATATGCAGATTATACTTGCCAAACACAATAAGCAATAATGCCCTATGGAAACTTGCCAAAGTAGAACCGATAGGGCAAGAGATTAAAAGGGAAAAGTTGAGATTGGTAGGGCACAAACTTAGAAAGCCGCAAGAAAACATAGCAAAGGAAACAATTATTGAGAGAAGAGATGTTATAAATTTTTAAGAAGGTCAAAAATATTATTCAAAAAAATTTAAAAATAATAAAAAATATTTCTCCCAGATGCTTAATCAAATCTTATAAAATTAAATTTAAAAAATTTTTACCAAAAAAAGGACGAGTTCTGTATGAAGTAAATTTAAATAAAATGTAAAACAAGTAAAGAAACAATCAGTCGGTGCAACAGACTTAGAAATACCCTACACCTATTTGGTTCAAATTTAATGACATATCCATAAGTCATTTTAACGCCATAAAATCTGTTATTAATTTGATTGTAAAACATAGCTAACCAAATTAACTTTATAATACTAAAAACATTTTCTAATTACACTATCTATTAAAAAATATTAGAAATTCTTACTAATTTATTTTTTTAAAAATATTAAAAGACAAAAAAACTTATTATAAATGAAAATATATTTACTCCAATTCAATTACAAAATGAAAAAATTCTAGTTATTAAATTTTGTGATAAAAAGCTAATCAAAGCATAATATATTTAATAACCCAAATTTTTCAAAATTGCAATTATTTTTGTTAAGATTTACATTTATAAAGTACATACATGTATAAATCATATTACAGCTAAGTGCATATTTTACTCATTTGTATTCATATGCAAGTATATAACATTAATAACTATATACATGCATAAACTGTACTCATTATAAACTGTTCTTATCTACACAATTCTTAATTTAAATACATTTACTTTGATTGTGAATATGTCTTAATTATATAAATAAAGTTAGTTCTTGAATAAAACTCAACAGGTTATGGGCCCAGGAACGTGGTCGTAAAATATAAATTTTTTGAGAAAAAAAAAAATTTCTTTTATTTTAATTTATAAAAATATTTTATTATAGTATTTTATAATTATTTGTATATAATTATAATTAATATTTATAAATACGGTGGTTCATTAAAAGAAGATTTGTATAAATAAATTAAATAAATATGAGTGGAGCTAACTTTACGATCGAAAAATTGGATGATACAAATTACAACACGTGGAAGATAAATGCTAAAAGCATTTTAATTTATAACGATCTTTGGGGTTATGTGAATGGAACAATAGTAAAACCAACAAGTGCGGAACAAAGCTTAACCTGGGAAGCTAAGGATTCAAAAGCTCTTGCTACTATTACATTAAGTGTCAAGAAAGGGCAATTAACATATATAAGAGATGAAACAACATCAAAGAACGCGTGGGAACAATTAAAAAAAATTCACGCATCAAAATTACCATCCAGGAAAGTAATGCTATATAAAAGCATATTTAACATGAAGAAGGGCAGTAACGATACGATGTCATGTCACTTAAGGAATTTCCAGCGAAAACTAGATGAATTAAGCGAAGTTGGCATTATAATACCAAAAGAACTAATTGTTATAATGCTAATAAATACTTTACCGAGTGAATATGAAAATTTTGTAGTGGCGATAGAAACGCGTGATGATTTACCGGATCTGACGTCATTAAAATCGAAATTGCTAGAAGAAGAAATGCGGAAAACACGTGAAAATGTTGATGACGTCATACCTGGAAACGCATTCATTGCAAAAAATCTTAAAAAAAATTATATAAAGAAACATGGAAATAATTCATTTGAAAATAAAAAAAATTATTTTGAAGGCAAATGCTTTGTATGCAATAATAAAGGACACAAATCATATGAGTGCAGATATAAAAAGAAAACATATGAAAAAAATAATAAATATAATAATAAAAAAGAAACAGCATGGATAGTAGGAAATTCATCGCATGATTTTGCTGAAAACTGGTGTTTAGATAGTGGAGCAAGCGCTCATATGTGTTATGATCGGAGAAAATTTTTAGATTTTGATGAAAGTTTTAGTGCAACAATTCGAGCTGCTGGAGATGAAATTATTGAAGCTCAAGGAAAAGGAATGGTGAAGATAAAAATTGCTAATAAAAATGGAAACATTTCAAACATAAAATTAAAAGAGGTATATTTTGTTCCAAAATTAAAACATAACCTTGTTTCAGTTTCTAAGATAACAGAAAAAGAATTTCAAGTCTCATTTAACAATAAGTATGCAACAATAACATCAAAAGATCATTCAGAGGTGTTCAAAGCTTATAAAAAAGAGAGAATATACATATTACATACTGAATATGATGATAAGGCTATGTTTTCATTAGAGGATGATAGGAATAAAAATTATTTATTAAAATGGCATCATAGACTTGGCCATTTAAACTTTCAAGATGTGCATAAAATAACGAATTCAACTTTAAAAACAAAAGTTATAAAGGAAATGCAATGTTTGATATGTGCTAAAGCCAAAATTACTCAGACACCATATACCTTATCTTCAAGAAGAGACAACGAATTAATTGGCACAATACATTCTGATATTTGCGGTCCATTTAGCGTACAATCCCTTGGTGGCGCTAAATATTTTGCCACCTTCATATGTGAAAATTCGAGATATATTAATATTGTGTTTTTGAAAAAGAGAAGTGATATTTTAGAAGAATTTAAAAAAGTCAAGTTACAAATTGAACTAGAAACCGGTAATAAAATTAAACGCTTATTGACAGATAATGCCAAATAGTATACATCATTAGAATTTTAAACATATTTGCAGTCATTCGGAATAAAGCATTTGTTATCAGTAGAATATTGTCCGCAACAAAATGGAATCGCGGAAAGGGCAAACAGAACTATAATGGACATGGTAAGATGTATGTTAATTGAAACGGGCCTACCAAAATCTTTATGGGCGGAAGCAGTGAACACGGCTGTCTACATAAGAAACAGGTGCCCAACAAAAGCGTTAAATAACACAACACCGTATGAAATATGGTATAAGAAAAAAGTAAATATTTCATTTTTTAAAACATTTGGAGCTAGAGTTGTCGCTTTAGAGAAAAGGCCAGGTAGGTCTAATCTTGACCCTAAAGCAGAAGAGTATATTTTCGTTGGATATTCCCATGAAGCAAAAGCATATCGTTTATGGGAAAAAAATTCAAAGACAATTATCAAAAGAAGAGACGTGAAATTTTTCGAAAAAATAGAAACAGAGTACAGTGTAAATGAATTTATGATAAAATCTCAAGACATCGATAGTGAATGTGAATCACAAAAAAGTGAAGACGACGTGTACAGCAGTTGTGATTCAGAAAAAAATGAAAACAATTCTGTGGAACTTTTGGAAAACGAGAATAGAAATTTGGAAACGAAATTAAATTATAAAGATGGATTTGGTGAAAAATATATCGATTTTGGTGAAAACTCTAAAAAAAATGCGTCATGTGAACTTGGTGATAAAACTACTAGTATTCAAAAAAATTCAAAAAAAACGGCAACAACTACTCGTTTAGGACTACGAAGCCAAACACGGAAAATTGAAACTCCACAAGATCAGGTAAATATTGTAATTAATTCTGTTATTAACAACCCTATTTCTTTCGAAGATGCAATGAATCGTGATGACAAAACGAAATGGAAAGCGGCCTTAAACAACGAATTAGAATCACTAAAACGAAATAACACTTGGGAAATAGTAAAACTTCCAGAAGGAAAAAAGGTGCTACAAAACAGATGGGTATTCTGTATAAAACGTAACGATAGAGATTTAAACCCAAAATATAAAGCAAGGTTAGTGGTCAAAGGTTGCCAACAGACATTGGGTGTGGATTATTTCGAGACATTTGCTCCAGTGGCGCGCTACGAAACAATAAGACTCTTGTTAGCCTTGTGTGCTGAAAATCAAATGCTACTCCACCATATGGACGTAACCACTGCATATGTTCAAGGTGATTTGGATGAAACAATTTACATGAAAATTTCACAAGGCATGGATAACGTAAAAGGTGACGTCGTATGTAAATTAATGAAGCCGCTGTATGGGTTGAAACAGGCTGGACGACAGTGGAATAAGAAATTGGATTCATATTTAAAAAGCATAGGTCTTCAGAACACTGTATCTGAACCATGTTTTTATTTTAACAGTGAAGGAAAAAAATTGTTCACTGTCATTTATGTAGATGATATATTAATCGCATCAAATGAACTAGAAGAATTGGAACAAATTAAAACAAAACTGATGAAACAATTTGAAATAAAAGATTTAGGACAAGTAAAGGATATTCTAGGAATAAACATAAGGCGAGATGGCGAAATTGGAAACTTAGAAATGTGTCAGTCAAATTATATAGTTAAGGTTTTAGAAAAGTTTAATATGCAAGATGCGAAAATTATGAACACACCACTAGAGGAAAATGTGAAAATATTAAAACTAACCACTGAAAGTGAAAAGGAAAAACCAGTACAAACGAATGAAAAGATATATAGAGAAATTATTGGGTCTTTAATGTACTTGTCCAATACTACAAGACCAGATATTGCGTTCGCATCCAATCTACTTAGCAGATTCTGTAATGCATTTGCAGAAATACATTGGCTATGTGCAAAGCGAGTTTTAAGGTACCTTAAAGGAACAAAAGACTACAAAATTATCTACAAGAAAAATCAAACAAAAGGCTTATACGGGTATGTTGATGCAGACTGGGCAGGCGACATTGAAGATAGAAAATCGTGTTCTGGATACATCATATATTTAGGGGATTCGCAAATTTGTTGGAAGACGAAAAAGCAGAAGTCAGTGGCTCTCTCCACTATGGAAGCGGAGTACATTGCGCTTTCAGAATGTTCAAAAGAGATCGTTTACATTCGAAAACTATTGAAAGAAATTGGAATGGCAAACTATTTAACTGAACCATCCTTAATATATTGTGATAATCAAGCGGCAGTTAAACTAGCAAATGACAGCGTCTTTCATGAGAGATCAAAACACGTGGACATCAGATACCACTTCACCAGATCAGCTGTTAAAAACGGTGAAATTAGACTAGAGTATATTCCATCAAACCAGAACAGAGCTGATATACTAACCAAATCGTTAAGTAAAGTAAAGCATAGCAATTGTGTGCAGATGTTGGGAATAAATTGATGGCTAAAAGTTTTAAAGAATATTCTTGGTATAATATTAATACATAAATTAAATTTAATTAGAAAACTTTATTCAAAATCAAAAAAAAGTATAAAATAATTTTTGCTCAGATTTTTTTGTCATGCAGTGTAAAAATTTAAAACAAGAAAAAAATACATTTAGATTATTTTTAATAATTTGATGAACTACCAAAATGAAAACAGGTTTATTTATTTTCTTATTTTTTTGCTTGCTGCAATTTAAAGTAATAATTAAGAATTTTATGAAATTGGAATTATGTATTTTTTGTTGTTTTGCTGAAATTACAAATTTAGTGTTTATGAAAAAAAAGAAGGAATTAATTTATAAAAAAAAAAAAAAAAAAAATAATAGTCAATAACCATAAAGAAAATTTTTCTTGATTAAAATTTAAATTAAAATTTATTGTGTTAAAAAAAAAAATTTGTATTAGAAATCAAAAACAAAAGAAATTATAATTGTAAAAGAAATTGTGTTGATACGGGGAGTGTTAAGATTTACATTTATAAAGTACATACATGTATAAATCATATTACAGCTAAGTGCATATTTTACTAATTTGTATTCATATGCAAGTATATAACATTAATAACTATATACATGCATAAACTGTACTCATTATAAACTGTTCTTATCTACACAATTCTTAATTTAAATACATTTACTTTGATTGTGAATATGTCTTAATTATATAAATAAAGTTAGTTCTTGAATAAAACTCAACAATTTTAAATGGCTAGTTAATATACCTAATAGAAAAGCTTATACGCAAAATATGCAATAAATGTATTTCTAAAATACAATTACAAATTTAGACCTTTTCATATAATTCATTTAAATATAAAAATAAATTTTACATAAATGCAGCAAGTACCTTTGAACATAGCTGAACCACTACAATTAAGTCTGAATTTCGGTGACACATAGGAAATATATTATTTGGCTTCGAAATTATACTGGTTTGGCCTCAGATCGATCAAAAGCTTCTAGAATCCGAACTCATTGTCCGAACTCGACCAGAACCAATTCCAATGGTACTTTCATTACTAGTAACCTAGAGTTTAAATTTCATCAAAACAGTGGCATTATTTTTTGAGTTATGGCGTTTTTAAGATATATGTTTGTTAGCCCTTGAAATTTTCAAGGGTTCCAGAACCCGAAATTATGGTAGGATTTCGCCCATATGCAGTCCCCGTCATACTTTCAATATTAGTTAACCCTTGTACACAATTGGAACGTTCTATATTAATTTTAAGTTACTAGTTTTATTAATTTCGATGATAAACTTTCACACATTGGGTGGTCTAAGAAATGTACAAAATTAGAGGGACACGCAGGAAATAGTAAAGAACAGCCATGTGCCAAATTTGAAGCTTCTACATTTGTTTCAAGTTACTATCTTTATTAATTTCGAAAATATGCTTTAAGGTCCTTGGAACTGAGTGGCTGGTCCACACCCACTACTCCAATTGGGCTCAAATTTCAAGGACACTAAGGAAGTCGAAAGCGACACCCTGAAACCAAATTTGGTAGTTCTATTTTCATTGGTTTCGGAATTATGCTAGTTTGGCCTAAATTCGATTTAAAAGTTCTAAGTTCCGAACCCTTTGCCCAATCCTCACCGTACGCAATCGCCGCTGTAGTTTCATTACCAATAACTACAGCACAAATTTCATGAAGATAGCGTCATTATTTGTTGAGTTATCGTGATTATTTATATATGTTCGTTAGCCCTGAAACTGATTAAAAGGTCCACAATCCGAACCCTTGGGCTGATTTCGCCCTTATGCAGTCCACGCTTAACTTTAAGCACTAGTTAACCCTTGTACGCAATTTGAACGTTCTATCTTAATTTTAAGTTACTATTTTTAATAATTTCGATTATAAGCTTTTAAAACTTAAGAGAGTCTAAGAGGGATACTAAACCACCACTCCAATTGATCCCAAATTAGGAGGACACGCAAGGGATAGTAAAGAACACCCTTGTGCCAAATTTTAAGCTTCAACATTTTTTTAAGTTGTTATCTTTATTAAGTTTAAAGATATGCTTTAAGGTCTTCGGAAATGTATGGCTGGTCCCCGACCCGCTACTCCAATGGGGCCCAAATTTCAAAGACATTAAGGAAATAGGAAGGGACACCCTAAAACAAAATTTGGAGGTTCTATCTTCATTGGTTTTGGAATTATGCTCGTTTGGCCTAAATTCGATCAAAAAGTTCTAGGTTCCGAACCCGTGGTCCAATCCCGAACTTACGCAATCCCCGAAGTAGTTTTATTACTAGTAACCTACAGCACAAATTTGATGAAGAAAGCGTCATTAGTTGTTGAGTTATTGTGATTTTTTTTATATGATCGTTAGCCCTTCGATCGATTAAAAGGTCCAGAATCCGAACCAATGGGCCGATTTCGCCCATATGCAATCCCCGCCGTACTTTCAGTCCTGGTAACCTCCAGTTAAAATTCCATCAAGATAGCTCCATTATTTTTTGAGTTATCCTGCCTACGGACGGATGGACGGACGGACATGGCTATATCGACTCAGGAGGTCACGCTGATCACAAATATATATACTTTTCCATATCTAGCTTGCTTTCTTTAGGTTGTTACAAACACCATACCAAAGTTAATATACCCTTTTACCTATTCTATAGGTGTAGGGTATAAAAAACATTTTCTAATTACTTTATCTACTCAAAAATATTACAAATTCTTACTAATTTATCGATTTAAAAATATTAAAAAACAAAAAAACTTGAATCAAATGAAAATATATTTATTTCAATTCAACTACAAAAGTGAAAAAAAATTTGAATTATTAGATTTTGTGATAAAAAGCTAATCAAAGCATAATAATATATTTTATAATTTTTTAACATTGCAATTATTTTAAATTGTTAGTTAATGTACGTGTTAGAAAAGCTTATAAACGAAATATATGAAATAAATGTATTACTAAAATATAATTACAAATTTAGAACTTTTCATATAATTCACTTAAATATAACAATAAATTTTACATAAATGCAGCAAGTACCTTTAAATATAGCTTAAGTATTGTACACAATGTCTTAATTATATATCACCTATGGTAATAATTATAAAATATTATACCAAATTTGTTTTATAATAAAATTCTTAGCCTTTTAAAAATATAAAAGTGTTAAATAAAAACGGAGATAGGAAAAACCCTCGTGTATCAAATTTAAAGTTTCTATCTTCACGGATTTCAAAGATAAGCTTTTTAATTTTGGGATTTCTTAGGAGCCACCTGAACCACCACTACAATTAAGTCTAAATTTCGGGGAAACATAGGAATTAGGAAATATTCTTTGGCTTTGAAATTATACTCGTTTGGCCTCAGATCGATGAAAAGCTTCTAGAATCCGTACTCATTGTCCGAACTCGACCAGAACCAATTCCAATGGTACTTTCATTACTAGTAACCTAGAAAGTTACAACTTTAACTTTCATCAAAATAGCGACAATATTTTTTGAGTTAACCTGCTTTTAAGATGTATGTTCGTTAGACCTTGAACTTTTCAAAGGTTCCAGAAACCGAAACCATAATACGATTTCTCTATTTTTATTAATTTCGATGAGAAGCTTTTAAACCTTGGGGGGGTCTAAGAAGGGTACTGTACCACCACTCTGATTGGTCCAAAATTAGGGGAACGCGCACGAAATAGTAAAGAGCACCCATGTGCTAAATTTGAAACTTCTAAATTTGTTTGAAGTTACCACCTCTATTAATTTCGAAAATGTCTTCGGAACTGTGTGGTTGGTCCTCAACCCACTACTGCAATTGGTGCCAAATTTCAAGGACACTAAGGAAATAGGAAGAGACACCCTGATACCAAATAATTCAAACCCTTGGTCTGATTTCGCACATATCAGTAATCCTTGGACCGATTAAAAGGGCCAGAATCCGAACCCATGGGCCGATTTCGCCCATTTGCAATCTCCGCCGTACTTTCAGCCCTAGTAACCTACAGTTAAAATATCATCAAGATAGCTCCATTATTTTTTGAGTTATCATGGACCGACGGACGGACGGTTATGGCTATATCGATTCAGGAGGTCACGCTGATCACAATTATATATACTTTTCCATATCTAGCTCACTTCCTTTAGGTGGTTACAAACACCATACCAAAGTTAATACACCCCTTTACCTATTCTATAGGTGTAGGGTATAATAATAATAAGAGGGTATTTAAAAGTCGAAAACTACAGTTATAATAAATTGAGTGCATATGGATATGTTTATACCCCTAGGTAAAGGGGTATGGTGTTTGTAACCACCTAAAGGAACCGAGCTAGATATGGAAAAGTATATACATTTGTGATCAGCGTGACCTCCTGAGTCGGTATAGCCATATCCGTCCTTCCGGAGGCACGATAACTCCAAAAATAATGGAATTATCTTGATGAAAATTTAACTGTAGGTTACTAGGACAGAAAGTGCGGCGGGGATTGCAAATGGACGAAATCGGCCCATCTGTTCGGATTCTGGACCTTTTAATTGGTCCAAGGGCTAACGAACATATGTAAAAAATCATAATAACTGAACAACTAATGACGCTATCTTCATCAAATTTGTTCTGTAGGATACTCGTAATGAGAGTATGGCGGAGATTACGTAGTGTCGAGATTGGAACATGGGTTCGGAACCTAGAACTTTTTGATCGAATTTAGGCCAAACGAGCATAATTCCGAAACCAATGAAGATAGAACCTCCAAATATGGAATCAGGGTATCTCTTTCTTTTTCAAGGGTATCTTTGAAATGTAAACTCTAGGTTACTAGTAATGAAAGTACCATGGGAATTGGTTCTGGTCGACTTCGGACAATGAGTTCGGATTCTAGAAGCTTTTGATCGATTTGAGGCCAAACGAGTATAATTTGGAAGTCAAAAAATATATTTCCTATTTCCTATGTGTCTCCGAAATTTAGACTTAATTGTAGAAATCCCAAATATTACTATAGGTGATATATAATTAAGACATTGTGTTCAATACTTAAGCTATATTCAAAGGTACTTGCTGCGTTTATGTAAAATTTATTTTTATATATAAATCAATTATATGAAAAGTTCTAAATTTGTAATTGTATTTTGGAAATACGTTTATTGCATATTTTGCGTTTATAAGCTTTTCTAATTGGTATATAAACTAACCATTTCAAAAAATTGCAATTTTGAAAAATATGAATAGTTAAATATATTATGCTTTGATTATCTTTTTATCACAAAATTAAATAATTAAATTTTTTTTCACTTTTGTAATTGAATTGAAATAAATATATTTTCATTTATTTCAAATGTCTTTTTTTTTAATATTTTTAAATAGATAAATTGGTAAGAATTTTTTAAATTTTTGAATAGATAAAGTTATTAGAAAATGATTTTAGTATAATAAAGTTAATTTAGTTAGCTATATCTTACGATCAAACTAATAACAGCTTTTATGCTTCTAAAATTACTTATAAATGACTTATATTTCATTAAATTTGAACCAAATAGGTATAGGGTATTTCTAGATGTATAGAAATGTTCATATAAAAGAAGAAGTTGTATGGCTGCTACTCGAACCCACTGCATTAGACCAACCAAATTTTGCAGAAATTTTGGCCCTAAAACTAAACTATTTTTGGAAAAATTACAGATATGCAGCTTCATTAGGTGTAGAGAAATACTCAGATAAAAAAAAGAGTTGAATTGCAGGTACTCGAAGCCGCGGACCAAAATGGCTGGATTGCAATAGTGACGACGGCTATTGCATAAAAATGAATTTGGGAAAATTTCAAAATCCTAGCTGTTTTAATTTTTCAGTTATCGCGGGGACGGACGAGTAAACATAGCTAAAGCAATTTACTTTTCGATTCTGATCCGATCAATACCTTTGAGTCTTTATCTATTCCCCCCTACTTCTCTGAGTCACAAATAGCTCTCTTCCTTTAGATGGGTCCAAACACCATACTAAAGTTAATATACTCTTTTCCTCTTTCATAGATCTAGGGTATATTTATAGTCATACGGGTATAAAAATTATATTACGAAATTTGTAAGTAGATATGAATTTAACCGTTGACCAAAACTTGAGTCCTTAATTTTTACTTATTGTCAACCTTTGCCTGCTAATTATTTTATCAACTATATGACGTTGAAATTGATCAGTATTTTGAGAACATTGAGAATGATTTAGTTTTAAAACATATACATAATTATCATGCATATTCTGATATGTTTTTTTTAATAAATTTAATTATCAATAAATAATTTTTATAAACAAAAGATTTTGATGACTGATAACATACCAGTGTATATAAAGAACTACAGAACACTTAATTTCCAACTAAAAGAAATGGAAAAACAAGTCTCAGAATTAATGAAAGGTAACATAACAAAACATTCCACTAGTCCGTATAATTCACCATTGTTAATAATTCAAAAAAGCAATCAAGATGGAAACAAAAAATGAAGATTAGTAGTAGATTTCAGATCATTAAACAAGAAGATTATAGATGATAAATTACCATTAACAAGATTGGATCATGTAGTGGATAAATTGACTGAAAAAATCAAAATATTTTTCTACACTGGATATGGCAAGTTCCTTCATCAAATAACTTTACATCGCAAATCTAGGTAAATGACTGCGTTTTCAACAAATAAAGGCCATTACCAAACCCATCAATATTAAGTTACCCAAATTTTTCTGAATCATTTATAATAACAACAGATGCATCAAATTATGCAATAGGTGCAGTACTATCTCAAGGAACCATAGGAAATGATAAACCTGTAGCCTATGCTAGTAAATTACTAAACAAGCATAAACTAAGTAAGATTTCCGATTATAGAAAAAAAGCTTTTGGAAATACACTGGGATATTAACTATTTTAGACCTTATGTTTTTGGTTAGAAATTTACGGTCTATACCTAATTTACGGTAAAAAAATTTTTAATGAGCTGCAAAACAATTCTGAAACTACAGATTGTTTAAAAATAATAATATCTGAACCTCCAATACAAATAAAAGACAAAGAAAAAATGTACGAATTAATAAGAAATTACCATGACCCAATGTATGGTGGACATTGTGGCATAAATAAATGTATAAGTAAATTTAAACAAAATATATGTGGAAAAATATGAATAAAATGGTTAAGAATTATATAAATAATTGCGAAACCTGTAATAAAATAAAAATAAGCCAACAGTGTCTATAGCTATTGTTTCAAATGTTGTTGTGTGTGTATCTATAATTACATAATTCCCTTTTGTATATTTGGTTATTTTTTAAAACTTATAAAAAGAAAGAAATAAGTGAGAAAGTTGGCGCCTAGTATTTCAGTTATTAGCCACAACGTTGAGCCATTTGACTATTTTATGTTAACTTTATGATGAATTTTCACTTGAAAAATAGCAAAATTCTAAAAAATTTCTAACTTTATAAAAATAAAAAAAAACTTTTCTTTTGGCTGTGGTTTCATTAGATTTCATCCAGTAGTTTGGAAATAATAATAATATATAAATAATAATATTCGGTATTTTAAAATTAGAAGATTCAATATGTGTTGTCCAATGGCTTTTTCGTATTATTAAAATATATAAATCAAAAAAAAATTTTTCACTTTTTTTAAATAGAATTGATATTTATGGAAGTCTAGGTTGAAAATAATAAAATGCATTCATTTTAAATCACTCAAAAAAACTTAAGTCATTGCAACATGCACTTTTTATACATATATGCCTTCATCTATTAAAACAAAAATAATATAATCAGTCTTTAATCTAACAATAATTATAAAATTGTCTTTGTTGTGAACATTTTTGTATACTTAATTTTATTCTTACTTAAAGCTTGCAGTGATATATATATTCTAATTTAAAAAATTCTTTTGATAATGTATCGATAAAAATTAAAACTAAATATTAATTTATTTATTTTAAAATTTTCCTACTAGCCATATGTAGATTTTTTAAAAAATTAAATTTTGCATCTATTATGGGAATATTGCATGTTTATAGCGTAGGTTAAATTTTTTTTTTTTTCTTTTTTTTTAATTTGTAAATTATAAAAAAAGATTGTATTCACATGATTTTTTAAAATATATATATTTAATTTGTATATATATATTTATACTCACTTACAAATAGGTACTTTCATTACAATTATTTTATATTTATTCTTCATTAGATGATTCACATGATATTGTACAAGTTTTACAACTAGAAAGGCTACATAAAAATTGATGATGATAATGATGATGATTGAAATCTTCATTTATATAAACTATACTATTTTGTGGTCAAATTGCAGATACTTGTTCTAAATCAGCTGAAGATCTCCCAGAATTAATGACATTTTTTGCGGCATAATCTGTTACAAATCTATCACTATTTCTTGGATGTATATTACCCAATTCCTGTGTACAGCACCAAGTATTTTTGGTAGTTAAAATTCTTTTAAATGCATCCCGAAATTCCTTATTAAATATTGAATAAATAATTGGATTAAAAGCTGAATTTGAATAACCCAACCATGATAAAATTTTAAAAGTTTGACCACCTATACAAGTTTTACAAAACGCTGCAACAATATTCACACAGAAGAATGGTACCCAACAAATTAAAAATACTCCCATAATAACACCTACTGTTATTGCTGCTTTATGATCTGATACATGATATGGTGATGAATGTTGTAATTGTCTCATTTTGTTTTTTTTTTTACATTTTGTACGACGTATACTTTTATAACGTGGCTTAACACTTATATCAGCAGTCTTTGTAATTGCTCGTATTGATTTGACATGCTTTTGAGCATAACAATAAAGTCTAAAAATCCAATAAAAATAAAATTTAAAATATTAAAAAATAGAAGATAGATAGAAAATAATTTAATTAAAAAATTTTATATTGAATTTAACATTTTCCTAAGTTAAAGGAAAATTTGCATCAATTGTAAGTTTAAAAATTATATTTTATTATACCCATATGACTATAGGTCAAAAGATTCTAATAATAGGTACGTATCAGAGCAGCATCGAAAAATAAATCAGTCTAACTATGTGTTTCTGACCGTCCGTCCGTGTGTCATCATGATACCTCAAAAACTTAAAAGGCTAGAGTTTTGAAATTCATATAAAGTAACTATTATACTATTTCTAGGTTCTTTATTGTTTTTGGTTAAAATCGGATCAAGGCTCCAGAGAGCTGTGATTCAACTTTTTTGCACCGGAAGGATGAAAATTACACATATAGTTAGTTATATAATAGATCAAGCAACTACATAAGGTTTCAAAATGTTACGGCTTCATTTGCGGGGAGCTGCCATAAAAAGTTGTGCATTCCATAACTGTAAGTTTAATGAAGCTATGAAGTTAAAATTAGAACTGGGCAAGTAAAGTAATAGTGCAAGTTACTTGGCAAAGTTGGACATTTACTCGAACCAACTTTTATGGTAGCCCCAATTTTTGGTAGCCCCAAAAAGTTGGACATTACTCGGATCGTCTTTTAGGATGAGCCAAAGTTTTTTTTTTATTTTTTTTTTTTTATGGCTTGCTTGGTAAAGTTGAAAATACTCGGACTAACTTTTAAAGTTGCACTAATTTTTTTTTTTTGTTTATTTAATTTATTTTGTTTTTATGGATCTTTTGTTTTAATCGAAAATTATGGATAAAATTTTTTTAATAATTTTAATGTCTTATATATTTTTTTTAATATAATAGCATAACTGAATTAAATATGGTATTTTAAAGTTGACAAGGCAATTATAATCTTCCTCGTTTTAATATAAAATTAACTCTATATTTGGTAAAGGTGGATGACTGAAATTTTGTCAAGAATAGTTAACTTTAATGGCCATTGTCTGAATAAAATAAAGTTGGTGTAGTGGTAGAGTTTCCAAGAGCTGCCTTTCAATTTATATTTTCTTTAGTACTGAAGTAAAAATCTAATAAGTTGTTTATTTAAAATTTTGCCAAAGGTATTTAATGGGAACATTGTATTCTTTGTATATATGATATATATATTACTGTCATACCGGGTATCCCAAAGTTACTGTCTTCCTCGTTTTTTTTATAATTTACTAATATTGCTGACGAACACAGAAATAGGTATTCACATAAAAACTTTTTTTTTCATTTTGATTTAAACTTAAAAGGTTTCTAATTTGTTACTAGTAAATAAAAAGAAATGAAAAGCATATTTCATATCTGAAGATGATAATAAAAATGAAGCTAGGTAACACTGCCGCACTGTAATATTTTAACCACTTTTAGATTTTAAGATAAGTGAAATCAACAACAAAGATATATTAATTTAACAGAAGGTAATTATCTTCACTAACATTTCTTTGAAGCATATTTTACACGGCACAATTTTAAATAAAATATTGCATATTGCTTCAATATCGTTTTTGAGCATTTAAACGATTTCCATACAATATTGGTACAATATTGTGTTGTAAGTGTTTACGTATAACAATATTTGAGATTTTCATGGTGTTGCAATAAAAATTTGTGATTTAGTTCAGCGAAAAAAATTTATAGTATTATCTAATGGAGTGCTAACGGCAATAAAAAAATATAAAACAAGTAATGAACAACAGTAAGGCGATGCAACTGACTAAGTAAAATCCCTACATCTGATAAGTTCAATTGACAGTTAGATGAACCCCACTTCCAACATCTCAGATTTCAGAAGCATAGAAAACAGGACAGAACACTTTGTACCAAATTTCAAGTTTCTATTGTTGTTATTTTTAAAAATATGTTTGTTAGATCTTGGGTTGTGCGTAGGAGGTACCCGAAACATTGCTTCGATTTTTTTGAAACTTCAGATACCCGAGGGAAACATAAAGAAAAACCCTCGTTTTAAATTAGAAGGCTCTACCTTTATTTATCTCGAAGATATGGCCGTTTGCCCTTGGTTCGATTGGAAGCTTACAGAATCTGAGTCCATGGACCAATTTCACTCATTTCAAATCACCGCCGTACTTTCGTCAATAGTTACCTGCAGTATAAATTTCATCGATATAGCATAATTTTTTAGTTATCGTGTTTACGGACGAACGAAAATCGCACCTCAAAGCAGAAGGTTATTTTATGTTGTCTAAAAAGCTTTAAAACTCATTGAAATTTTAAACTTATATGCAAAGATAATGAATACAAGTATATGTGAACTCTCGAAAAAAAAACCAATGTAGGTCTGAGGTTTTATTTTAAGAAATGAAAAAGCTGTTAAGAGGGGTAAACATAGAAATAAATTACGTGACTGTCGATTAACAAGTATCAAAACAACGATCGTTTGAGAAAAAATAATCTTATTTTTTTTTTATTGCATAAGTATGCGATAAATTTACATACATGCTTTTAAATATTTTTTTTATCGAATGAATTTTAATACATTTTTAGCACATTTTCAAAAAATTTTGTAAAAATGTGCATATATAGTTTAACTCTGTCCGTCCGCCCGCTCCACTTCCACTTTTACACCGTTTGAAATAGAGTAAAGAAATTTTAACTATAGGTATTGCAAAAAAAATTATTTCGGGGGTACAGTTACGGGAGTACAGCCCCCCAAAGTTTCAAAACGTCCTATATTTAAATTCTTATAATACGAGTTCTGTCAGATATATTTTCAATCTGAAAACGGCAAACGATAGCTAGTTTTATAAACTTTATAAATTTTTAAAAGCCAACTATTTAGGGTTACCATACGGCACTTTAATTTAACATAACGCAAAACTCAATTTTTGTAAGATTTTTGGCCGCACATATCTTCTGAACGGTTAAAGCTAGGGTCTTGAAAATTTGGGAAAGTTAGCAGAAATTAGTCTGAGTCGGTTAACAAATTTTTTTTGTCAAGCCCCCTAAAATTTACCCATATGCAAAATTAAATTTTGTAAAATTTTTGGCCCCACATATCTTCTAAACGGTTCAAGCTAAGGTCAATTGGGTCTTGGGAGAAGCTAATTCCTCAGAAATTAGTAGGATTCGGTTAGCAATATTTTTTGTCGCGTCCCCTGATTAGGAGCTACAAGGTCTCGAAAATTGAAATTTTGCTATTTTTAAACACCCTACAACTTGAATACCTGTTCAAATTTTTCTGTCTGAACCTTTCAATATTAAGGAAAACCTTTTGCACATGTTGAAATATAATTATAGATCTTTCAATTTACCATATTACTATTAAAAATTGAGTTTTGCATAATTGTAAATTTTAGTACCGTATGGCAACCCTAAACATTTGCTCTTAATTATTTATAAAGCTTATAAAACCAGCTTTCTTTTCCGTTTTCAGATTGAAAATATACCCAACAGAACTCTTGTTATAACAATTTAAAAATAGGGCTTTTTCCAACTTTGGAGGTCTGTAGCTCCGTAACAGGTGGGGCTAGAGAAAAAAATTCTTCTACGAAACTATTTTTTTCGTAATATCTACCCGTGGTTAAAATTTCTTTTCTCATATCAAACCGTGTAAAAGTTTTTGTAAACATACGGACAGACAGACAGACAGACAGTGAGACAGACAGACAGACAGACGGACGGACGGACGGACGGACAGAGTGAAACTATGTAGGCACATTTTTACAAAATTTTTTGAAAATGTGCTAAAAACTTAAAGTCTTAAATAAATAGTATTGTCGATTAAGATATTTATTTATTAGAACTAAATATTTATAACTAGCTGTTGGCCTGTCACAGAATGACGGAAGGTCAGTTGAAAGAAGAACTTTTTCTAATTAAGAACTATTTCTAATTTCATTATGTTAAAAGTATGTTAAATAAAATTGCAACCGTTATATTCTGTACAACACATATTATGCTTCGATTCTGGTAATAGATACACAAAAAATTAATAAATGACTCATATAATTCTTGTTGTATCTTAAAAACTTGATGACGAATAAGTTAGCTAGTCTACTTTTGGTATGTTTCGTATTTTATAAAATATTGGGGTCGTTAGTTCAAATCTCTTCTTGGTATATTTTTTAAATCCGTATGACTATATAGTCAAAGGGTATAATAAATTTGCCATTACGTTTGTGACGCAGAGAAGGAGGGGGGGTAAATGTAGACTCAAGTGTATGGATCGGATCAGAATCGAAAAAAAAATCGATTTAGCTATGTATGTCCGTCCGTCCGTCTGTCCGTCTGTCCGTCTGTCCGTCTGTCCGTCTGTCCGTCCGTCTGTCCGTCCGTCCGCACGATAACTCTAAAACTAAAGGAGCTAGAATCTTGAAATTTTCGCAAATTAGTTTTTTTGCAATAGCCGTCGTCGCTATTTAAATCCAGCAATTTTGGTCTATGGGTTCGGGTGGCTGCCATACAACTTCTTTTTTTATATGAGTATTTTTCTGTACCTATTACAGCTACGTGTCTGAAATTTTGGTAAAAGTAGTTTAGTTTTGTGGCCAAAGTTTCTGCAAAATTTGGTTCGTCTGCTGCAGTGAGTTCGAGTAGCTGCCATACAACTTCCTGTTTTGTATGAGCATTACTCTATACCTATTAAAGCTGGGTGTCTGAAATTTTGCCAAAAATAGTTTAGTGTAATGGCCAAAGTTACCGCAAAATTTGGTTGGTCTACTGCAAAGGGTTCGAGTAGCTGCCATACAACTTCTTATTTTATATGAGCATTACTCTATACCTATTGAAGTTAGCTGCCTGAAATTTTACCAAAAATAGTTTAGTGTAATGGCCAAAATGAATGTAAAATTTGGTTGGTCTACTGCAGAGGGTTCGAGTAGATGCCATACAACTCCTTCTTTTATATGAGCATTACAATGCTAATAAAGCTGGTATGTTTGAAATTTTGCCAAAAGTAATTAATGTTTATAATAATAATGATATAATGTTTATATAACGGTCATACGGGTATCCCAGAGTTGACACAGTCCACTCTACTACACTCTTCCTCGTTTTTTTTTAATTTCAATTAATATTTTTTTTATTTAAGTGCGCACTTGCTTAAATTAAATAAATTAATAAAAGATTTTAAATTTTATTAAAGGTTTATTATGTTTCAATAATGATCTATTTCTCCATCTATTAATGTTTTGAATATACATTTTTAAAAAATGTTGTTATACATTCTATATTGTTTCCTTTGTTTCAAATCAAAATACTCAAATTCAAATCAAAATACTTGTTTCAAGGCTAACGTTCTATAATGTACCTATTCAACATGCTAAATAATGCGTTTTTTTTTTATGTACGTGAAATTGTATTAAATAAATGTTGATTTTTGAATTGAGTTTTGCATTATCAAATGCAAATTATAAATTTTATTTGAAATTTTTTTAATATACCCAACCTAACTAAGTTAAAATAAAATCTATTTTGTCTGGTTGTTATGGTGCATTGAACTCAGGTATTGTATACCTGAATCCACCTTCCCAACCGTCAGTCGTTACATAATTATTTTCCATTTTTAACTTTTTTTAAATAGATAAATAATTAAAAGGTTATGAAAGAAGGGATGAGAGATAGATGAGGTAGAGTTGAGAGCGAGATGAGGGGAAACTTTGCAATTACTTTAATACATTGGTTTATTTGCTCAAGCAAACCAAGCAATGCATCAAAGCGTACATTGTGCTTTGCTCTTATTTCAGATTTTCACTGAAAATTATTAAGACCTTACTACACAAATGTTCCTGTGAAGCATTGTCTTCTTAGTTTTTATTTACAAAATGTCTTACTATTTATTTAAAATTTCCAGAAAATCTTTTGTGATTTTTAAAATTGAAATGAAATTTTTCATAAACTAATAAGTAAATTTTATTTCAAAAAAAAATTTTTTTTTTTTATTAAAAATAAATAAAATATTTTTTTGGCCTGCTTATGATTATTTATGATATTTTATTTTCTAAAATGAAACACATCCAACAAAACATTAATATTTTATTTTTTTATAATTGAACACATCCAACAAAACACATTTAATTGAATGCGTTTGTTACACCGCATTCTAAACAAATATATTAATAATAATTCTGAATTTATACTTTTTTACAGCAATATAAAACAATTTTTCATAAACATTCAACATTTTTCCATCCAAATTAAACATTTTTTCGTATGATAAATATGATAAAATGTTTAATTTGGATGAAAAAATGTTGAAGGTTTGCGAAAAATTGTTGTATATTGCTGTAAAAAAGTGTAAATAGGTATGAATATTTATTAAAATTCGTTATATAATTACTAATTCGTTATATTATAAGATTGCTTTATTTTGCATAACAAATTTTCCCATGTAAAATTGGAAACACTTGTTATTAGACAAATCTAAATAACAATAAATATTAAAACCTGTAAAACTGAAATACTTAAAGAAATACAAGTGCATTTCAATTTCATACATATTTATATACAGTCACTTTCCAATTTATTTGAACTTTCTGACTTCTATAGAGAAGAATGTTTAAAATACATTGTGTAAAAGAAATGAAATAGAAAGAACATTAGTTCTACAAAAATACGCTGAATAATAAATTTGAAATTGCCTGTGTATATGTTATATATTATGTTATTCTAAACTCACTTCAAGTTCTTTAAATTTTGAATTTTACTGATTGTGTACGTGTACGTGTATGTTTTTAAATTTTAAAAGATCATATTCAATATATTCATTCGATGTCTCGAAATGAAGAAGATATGCCAACAAGGAAACGAAATTTAAAAATGATACTTTTTCGTAGTTCTTACTTACATCAGCATATATTTGGGAAAAAAAAAAAAAAATATCCCGTGCATTTAAAACGTAAATTTTAAATTGTATTCTTAATTTACTTACAAAACAAAGTTATATTGAACTCATTTATCTCAAAACATATTTTTAGACCAACATTGGTAAAATTTGGAGCCATCGATATATAAATTTAAAAAATCGTATTTATCAAAATTTTTATTGAAAAATAAAGTGAACAAAGCTTTTATTTTTATTTTTTTCTTTCCCTGATTTAAAAATGACTGTATAAGACTTTTCGTTTTCTTTTATTTCCTTCTTTTTATTTTAAAGAACCTGAATTTTAAAATTTTTAGTTTATATGGACTGTGCACATCTAGTGTATTCTATTTTCCTAATTCAATGTGATGCGTTTACAAAAAAAAACTTCCATAATCATATTGATACAATATTTAATGAACTTGTTTATATGAAAAAATATTAATTCATTATTGCGAAATTTGTGGTCAAGACCATTCAATCATGAAATATTTGTTCAATATTGAATAAGCTTTTATAAGTTACAATTGCCATTTGATATCGATGCTATATTTATTCAATATTGTAGCGTGTAAAATGAATATGTTAGATAAATTAAATTTGTTATGTATTACGTTAAAACTCAACTCTATCCTTTATGTAAAATATATTTTTGATTTGAAGCTTTTCGGTATTTTGAAATGGACAATTCTTTGTGATAATTGATTTATTATATTAATATATAATTAATTATAATAATTATAATTAATTTTCTACATTAATAAATTTCTATATTATAACCAGCCTGTGTTGCGTTCGATTCCCCGCAATCTGCGATATAGACTTCGCGTTCCCGACCTTTTTCGGGCCAGAGTGTACGTCCGTGTGCAGCATGCTACTATCTTAAACGGCATGCGCTGTCGAGCCCGTGCATGGTAAATTATTAAAATAATTTCTTATACGAGTAGTTAACATTTTCTGCATTATCGTACAAATCTTTTATAGCTAATATCAATAAAAATAAATTTACCTACAGTATATTCCCACCATTACTATACAAGGAAAATAAAAACTTATACAGCTTGAAACTATGGCATATGAAGGCGTTAAATCTAACGCACATGTTTGATGAGCTTTTCCTGTATAGTCTTCAATAATAAGTGGTTGTTGGGGTCTATGAAGTCCTAATGAAATTGGCACGAATGATACTAATGCTGCCAGAAGCCATATTGCTACTATGGTTCCAATTGCTATGCGTCGAGTTACCCAACGTCCATATCTAATTGTAATATACAAACACATAGAACAAAATCTAATTTTTATCAATAAAGTTTTAGCATGCTTACCGTAATGGATCCTTAATATGGATATATCGATCCATTGATATTGCACACAAATTTAATATGGAGGCAGTTGAACACATCACATCAAATGCTACCCATGTATCACAAAACTGAGCACCAAATACCCAATAACCTAGAAATATTAAATAACAAAAATTAGTTTTTTATATCAAATGGTATGATTAAACTCAAATTATTTAGTTTTATTTTTATTAAACATTATATTTTTCTGTTTACAACTTTTGGCAAAATTTCCAATACGCAACATTACTATGTAAACTCAGTATAGTAAACTTTACAACAAGTAAAGTATAAATAATAATGTAAAGTATAAACGTATATGATTACCTCCTGAGTCGTTTACGACATGTCCATTCGTTAGTTTGTCATTAAGCACGATATTCAAAAGTTAATGGAGCTATCTTGATGAAATTTTAATTGTAGGTTACAAGTAATGAAACTACAGCGGGGATTTCGTACGGTCGAGATCAGCCCGTGGGTTCAGTTCGCAGAAGTTTTTTATTTTATTTTTTATTTTTATTTATTAAACCAAAACAAGGTTTTTACAAAAAATATCTTACAGCTATTGAAAAAAAACAAAAAAAAAATTAAAGCTAACAAAATGCACAAACAAAAAAAAAAAATACAAATTTGATTACTAAGTTAAAAATTTACAATGAAAAATTAAAAAGTTGTACTATATACTAAATTTTAAAACAAAAAAACAAAAATGCTTACAGGACAAAAACACAGTATGAGATATAAATAATTGAAATGTATGTGATATGTATATGAACTTGAACATGAAATAATTTTAAATGTTTACAAAGTAATTAGGTAATTTAAGTATTTAGGTCATTTAGGAATTTCTGTTTTAATTTATGTTTAAAAGAGTTTCTTGATATGTCTGATGAAAAAAGATGACTGTGTTTGTTGAATATAGTGCAACATCTGTTTATTGGCTCATTTCTTCCGTATTCTGTCCTGTTTGTATTTTCTAATAAAAATTTAGTGTTTCTTGTATTTCTGACTACATTGTTTAGTCTAATCTTATTTACTAAGAATTGAACGTCAATACTTTTTTTATGACGTCAAAGGTAAAGCAAGATGAAAGCATTTGCCTACGTGAAGATAAGGTTAACATATTCAATGAATTAAGTCTTACAGCATAGCTTGGAAGAGTAGAATAGTCTGTAGGATTATATTGGTTTCTCAAGGCAAACAAAAGAAATTATTTCTGAACGGATTCTATTGGAATGTAATTGAAACGCTGGATCCCATACGATGTTACCGTATTCTAGAATAGATCGAACTAACGAGCAATAGAGAGCTTTTGTTACTGCTGGGTTATTAAATTCTTTAGCTCTTCTCTTAATAAAACCTAACATTTTGCTTGCTTTGGAAATCATATGATCATAGTGAAGATGGAAGTTAAGCTTATAGTCCAGAAGAATGCCAAGATCGGTTATACTGGACACCCTTTCAAGAACTATGTTATCTATTGCATAGTCGAAAAACATTGTAGATCTTTTACGTGTGAAGCTTATGACCTTGCATTTCGCTATGTTAAGTTCTAATTTATTGTAGAAACACCATTCTTGTAAAGAATGTAAATTTGATTGAAGTAATGCCAAATCAGAACTGTTTTTGATAACGTGGTAAATTTTAAGATCATCAGCAAATGCAATATGTGATACACCCTCTAATTTTCTAGAAAGGTCTGAAATAAAAATATTAAATAGAGGTGGGCCTAAATGGCTACCTTGCGGCACTCCTGAGGTGACATTAATTGTGTTTGATAAATAAACCTTGAAATTTAATATTTTGAGTTCTTTCAGATTTTGATCAAAATTGAGTCCAAATGAGCATAGTTTAAAAACCAATAAATTCAAAACCTTCAAGTTTGGGGCACAGGTTTTTCTTCTTATTTGCTTTGTGTACGTGAAATTTTGGATGAATTTGAATAGTGGTTTGCGTATCACCCCATCTCCCCTGAAAGCATATCCTCGAAATTAATGAAGATAGTAAATTAATAAAAAACTAGTATCGCCCTGTGCTCGAAATTCGAGCTATTTTTTCTTTTAACATATAAAATTCGTTTTGTGTAAATCACATTATAGACTATATTTATAATAAAAATTATGCCAACAGTGTTGTCAACAATTCTTGCGCTTAAAATTTGCTTAAAAAAAATTTATAATTTTTCTTCATTATTAAAACGTTGTTAAGTACCGATTTTTGATACCTATGTTGTACGTATTCTGTATCCTAATTAAAAAACTCTATGAATACATAATATGTACAACAAAATATAACATATCATAATTCATAAGTTTAGTAATTAGTATTATATTATATTGAAGCTGCCAGAAGTACAAATAATAGTCAAGTTGACCGAAGTCTTTTTTTAAATTTCAATCTTAAGATTTATAGCAAAAAAAAAAGAAGTTTTTCAATAAATCAAAGAATAAATTTTTCCTACCCTTTTTTCATTTTTAAATTTAATAGCTACATAGGTAAATTTTTACTACAAATGTATGCCTATTTAGAAATCTGAAAACATGCGAAAAATGATTCTGAATTGATTAGTTTACTTTATACCTTTTTGTCTAGTTTATTTATTTTATATTTCCTTAGTTTTTTATTGACAAAAATATATTTCTATACATGGTCATGAGCCATGACTCATAAGTTTCTTAAAACAAATAAATATTATTGCTTTTATTCCTTTAAAAGGAGTAAACTCTTTTCTACTCTCAACTATTGCCAGCTACTTCAGCCCTTGTAAAAGAGTATATGACAGAGTAGATAAATAATTTCCGGCAGATGGCTTTAATTAAAATTCTCTTGAATAGGTTATGTTAAATCATATTTTTTATTTGATAACCAATTAGCACTTACCCCCTTCCATATTAAAAAATATTCTTTATATTTATATCAGCAATAAACCTTAATTTTTTCACTTTATTAATATTTAAATACTATTAAATATAATTAACTTCTCAAGTGACAGGTGGTTTTAAAATGTCAAATATATATATGATGATAATCTGACAATTATGTACTCCTGAAACAAAAATTAGCGTTCCATTTACAAACTACGCTTTTTGATATATAAAATCTTCATGTACACTTTTTGATATATAAAATTCGTTCGTTTTGTCAAAGTAAAACTAAAAATAGTTTTTTTAATTATAAAAAAACATTATTCGATGTTGAAAGTGTGAAATAAACTTTTCAATTATTAGAATGAAATCTGAAACATACGACGTACAATTTTTATACGGCAGTACGTCAATACGTCTGTCTACATATCCATTATCGGTAAATCGATACGCGCGTACAATATTTAATTTATCAAAAATATTTATTTGAATGTTTTAATTTAGTACCTACAAAAAATATTTTTAATTTCATATTATAGGTATTTTGAATATAAGATATTTTTTAATAAAAATTATTGTAAAAAAATATTATTTTTTAAAACATAATATTAGAAATATAAGAAAAACCAATAATAATATTTTTATACATTTTGTCAATATTTGTAAATTTTAAAAATCCGAGAAACAGTACATTGAGTTACGCGTATTTTCGCTGCTCCAATGTAAATTTATGTACCTATTTATTTCTCAATTTTTTGACAGAAATTATACGCTGCACGCTTTTATTTAGGTTTGGACGTAAGGGACAAAAAACTTTTTTTGAGAAAGATAATTTTTTTAGTTTTGCAAACATATTGTACTGTAGATATTTTCAATTTATTTGAATATTTGTATGTTTTAAACTAAATTATTTAAAAAAAAATGTTATTTTAAAATATTTTATTTTTAAAATTTAATCGCAGCAGCATAAGAAAAAACAATTACAATATGTATTTTTATACACTTGGTCAATTTTTAAATTTTAAAACTCTGAGGTACAGCACGGGCGTATGAGTTCATGTAAATTTTTTTACATAACTAATTATCTCAAAATTTTTTGACAGAAACTGAATGCGTACATTCTGATTTTGGCTGATCCATAAGAAACAAATCATTTTTCTTAAGAAATTAAATTTTTTTTTTTTAAGTTTCTGCATATTTCAGAATTCGGTTTTTAATTTTACAAAAAACTTAACAAAAAGCAACAACAATTTACGATTTACAAAAAATTTTTTTTTTAGTACCTACTGTATTATTATGGTTCAAAAAAATGGTTCTGAATTCTTTACTTTACTTTATATTATACCTATTTGTATAGGAGTGAACCCCTCTTTTTACAGCTACACCACACCGCCTCTTGAAGAATAGTAGATGAAAGGAGTAGATAATAAAATATTTATTTTATCTAAATTAAAGCATACGACGTACAATTTTTATACGGCAGTACGTCAATATGTCTATCTATATATCCGTAAATTGATACGCGCGTACACACAAAAATATTTATTTGAATGTTTTAATTTACAACAAAAAATTTTATTAATTTCATATAATAGGTAACATATTTAGAATTTTTTTCAATATAAGATATTTTTTAAAACATAATCTTAGAAATATAAGAAAAACCAAAAACCATTTGTCAATATGTAAATTTTAAAAATCCGATTACAGTACATCGCGTTACGCGTATTTTGGTTGCTCTCATGAAAATTCATGTAGCTATTTATTTGTAAATTTTTTGACAGAAATTATACGTCAACTTTTATTTAAGTTTAAGATTATTTTTTAGTTTTTTTTTGCGAATATATTATAGGTATTTTCAATTATTTTGAATGTATGTTTTTTTAAAAAAAATATTATTTTAAAATATTTTATTTTGAAATCTAAATCGTAGTAACATCAGAAAAAACAATTACAATATTATTATACGCTTTGTCAAATTTTAAAATTTTAAATTCCGAAGTACAGTACACAACATACCTACTTATTTCAACATTTTTTGACAGAAACTGCATGCCGGACGCGTTTATTCTGGTTGATCTGTAAAGAACATTAAATTAATTGTGATTAATTTAATGCATAAAGATTCTAAGCTTAAACTAATGAATTCATACAAAGAACATAAAGTTAATAAGAACTACTTACATTCAGGAATGGTGCTAAAAGATAACAGTAATCATCCTGTGTTTATAAATGAATGCTTAACCAGCTATTATAGTTATATATTTAAAAGGGCCAGAGATTTGAAAAGGGAAAAACATATTGCTTACGCTTGGGTTAAGGAAGGAAAGGTTTTTATTAGAAAAGACTCCAAAAGTAAAATTATTTTTGTGCAAAACATTGATATAATTAATGATTTTACAAAATAATAATTCAAACCCATTCCTAGTTAACCCAATTAATAAAAACATAAATACAATAAGTGAAGTAAGTTTAAATCAACATAACAATACATTAAAAATATTGTATCTAAATGCGCGTAGCTTGAAAAACAAAATTGATGAGCTGGAAATTATTCTTTTAAATCTAAAAAATTCCATTGATGTAATCTGTATTACTGAAACATGGCTGAAAAATGATGAAACAAAATATTATAATTTTTTAAATTTTCAATCCATTTACTCATGTCGCCCAGATAAAATTGGTGGTGGTTGTGGAATATTTATCAACAAGAAATTAAACTTTGACACACTGTATTCATTCAGTAATAACAATGATAGCTTTTTAAGTGTAAAAATTAAAAAAAACAATAAATTTTTTATCTTAATAAATGTTTACAGAGCTCCGTCTGAACTAAATGAAACATTTAATAATTTCTTAACTGAATTGGAAAAATGTATTATGGAATCTAAACACTCAATTGAAACATATATTACAGGTGATTTTAATTTAAATTTATTAGAAAATTCAAACAAAATTAACAATTATAAAAACTTAATGTTAATGCACTCTTTTTATATATGTAATGAAAATATTATATCTAGAAACTTAACTAAAACTTGTATAGATCACTTGTTTACAAATAATGTTAATGATCAGATTATGTTATCTCATGTCGCTATTGACATTTCAGATCATAATGTCATTATAATTGAAGTGTCAAAATGTCTAATTAGGAATGAGCTTGACAATACAGAAAATAGAGATGGGTCAATACGCTGCACAAATATAAATGTGTTGAAAAATTTATTAGCAAGTGATTTGATAATTCTAAATGATGAAAAAAATTGTGAAGAAACATTATCTGAATTTATATTGAAATTAAATAAAAAAATAGATAAAGCCTCTAAATATAAAATCATTAATTATAATAATAATAATAATAATAATAATAATAATAATAATAATAATAATAATAATAATAATAATAATAAAAAATGGATAGATAAAGATCTTATCTTAACTACAAAATGCAAACAATTTTGGTACTCAAAATGGATCAAAGATATGTCAAATACGGACTTAGAACGTCTATACAAATATTATCGGAATAGAGTTACCAGTATGCGTAGAAAAAAAAAAAAAGAATATTTTGAAAAGAAATTTAAGAATAGTAAGGATAATTCTTCTAAGATCTGGAATTGCATTAATGAGGTAATTTATAGAGGGAATAGTAAGAAAAATAAAGTCGAATTATTAAAAGGAATGTGTGATGTTGATGCTCAAAATAAAATAAATGAGTTAAATCACTATTTTGCTACGATTGGAGAATCGCTGGCCCTGGAATATAAAGATAAATTATTTCACACAAATGTCAAAACTAACAAATCATTTAAATTTGAAAATACGGATAAATATGAAATATATAATATTATAAAAAACTTAAAAAACTCAAATTCGGCTGATATTTTAAATATATCTACAAATATGTTAAAAATATGTAATGAGTATCTATATGAACCGATTGCGGTAATTGTTAACAAATCTTTAAGTGAAAACCTAGTTCCAGAACAACTTAAAATCGGGAAAATAATACCTATTTTTAAATCTGGTTGTAAAAATGATTCTTATAATTACAGACCTATTTGTTTGGCTCCCGTTTTGTCTAAAATAATGGAAAAAGTAATTAACAAACAACTTTGCTCATTTCTGGAAAAAAATAATCTCCTTTCCAAAAATCAATATGGTTTTAGAATAAAATCTAATTCAGAGACTGCTGTGGTTGACATGATAAATACTATACAAAATTTAAAAGATAATAAGAACGCAGTATCGGTATTTTTCCTGGACTTAACGAAAGCATTTGATACTGTTGATCATAATATATTATTGAAGAAATTGCAATGTTATGGTATTAAAGGGTTAGCATACAAATGGTTTGCTTCTTATTTAAGTCAACGAATACAATTTACTCAAATAGGATCAAAAATAAGCACAAAGGAAAAAGTACCTTACGGGGTACCACAGGGTAGCATACTTGGTCCATTATTATTCAAAATTTTTATAGATAACATAACTGATATTGGCCTTGATGCAGAAATAATATTATTTGCCGACGATGTTTGCCTTATTTTCCATGCTAAAAGCTATAATGAACTGCAATTAAAAATGAACGCTGAGATAAACAAACTATGCTCTTGGATGACTAATCAAAAATTAACAATCAACATTAAAAAAACAAAATATATGGTAATTGATTCTTCACCTCATCTACTCGACATAAAAATCTCTACGAATTCATTACAGCAAGTAAATGAATTTAAATATTTAGGGATTTGGATTGACAACAAATTAAAATGGAATACTCACACTTCTAACCTTTGTAAAAAGCTTTCTTCTACAGTTGGTGTATTCAATAATATTTCTGATTTGTTACCAAATAGTGTGAAATCATCAGTATATAATGCGCTGTTCCATTGCCATTTAAGTTATGGTATAAAACTATGGGGTATAGCAACTCAACAAATAATTGATAAACTTCAAGTAATTCAAAATAAATCAATAAAAAGCTTGTATAATTACAGTTGGCAAGAAAAAACACATTATATACATAGTGAAAAAAATTTGTTACTGATAAAAGATTTATTCAATATAAAACTTATACTTCATATTCATGACATAAATTGTTCAAATATTCATACTATAACTTCATTGCCTAAACGTAGTGATTTTCACCAAGTAAATACAAGGAATCAAAATTTAATTCATATAAATAGGAAAAGAACTTCACATTATGGTTCATCTACAATGTTACATCAAGGAATTAAATTGTATAATACCTTACCAAACCATCAAAAACTTTTAAGGAGTAATCAACTAAAAATTGAATTAAAAAAAAAATGTATTACTCAATATAGCAGAGAACGAAATTGAATTTAAACTTCTTCTACAATTGTTTTGTGTTCTGAAATCTTCCGGACTTATATAATATATAATTAATTTTAGCACATTCATTTTCATATATTTTTTTTTTTTTTATTGCTTTTGTTGGATTATATTCTGTGTTATAAATTCATTATCTTTTTGTTTTCTTTTTATTTTCTTTCTGGCTTTTCTATTTAATTCTAATTATTTTTTTTTTTAATTATTTAATTTTTTTTAATTTTTAATTTTTGATTTTTTTTATATTTAATTTTTAATGATAAAATTATTATGATTATTTTGTTCCACTTGTCTTGCAAATTGATTAATACATCTTATTACTTTCTATAAATAATGTTTGATAAAATGAAATGTATAATAATCTATATAGCCTAACATGAGGGTTATTATTCTCTCTTAAGGCATTGTAAATTGAAATAAATAAATAAATAAATAAATAAATAAACACATAATTTTTCTTAAGAAATGTTATTTTTTTGTTTCTGCAAACATGCTATAGGTATTTCAATTATTTTGAATATATATAAAGTATTTTTTAAAAAAATATAGGTATTTTTAAAAACAATATTATTTTAAAATATTTTATTTTTAGAACAATAACAACATAAGAAAAAACAATAACTTTTTTATATGCTTTGTCAATGTTTAAATTTTTAAAATTCGAGGTAGCTAAGTAAGTTATTCTCATGTAATATCATGTGGTTTACTACTAATTTAAAACACCATAAGCGTTGATTTTGGTTAGGCCCAAAGGAACAAATCATTTAAATTGCAAATTATTTTTTTAAGAAAGATTTTTCGTTTTTAAGTTTTTGCAAACATATTTCAATTATTTTGAATACCTATATGTTTTAAAAAAAATTATTTTGCTTTCATGTAAATTTATTTACATAACAACTTATTTCAAAATTTTTTGACAGAAACTGAACGCCGTACACACTGAATTTGGTTGATCCATAAGTAACAAATCATTTTTCTTAAGAAATATTATTTATCAGAAGTCGGTTTCTTATTTTGCAAAAAACTTAACAAAAACCAACAACAATATACGATTTTAAAAAATTTAAAGCAAACGAAAACAAAGTACAGTACTTTTCGGTTATAACGACCATGATGGGATGGAAAATATTCGTCGTAATAAACGAATGTCGTTTTAAAAGAATGCTGAGAATTTTGAAAAATTAGTATAAAACTTGAACATTGTAGAATGTGCTGATTCTAGAATGGACACTTCGAACTCATTTGCTAAAATTTTATTTGATGTGTCAGCCTCAAGCCTATGTATAGTGCTTTTTCTTCTAATGAAATATTTTTTGTATTTTTGATGCGTTATTATGATTCTTTTTATATTCAAAAATAAATAAAAAAATACTAAATTAATCACCAAGCAACATAATTAGATATAATAATTTTAAATAAAAGAAATATCAATGTAATAAAAAACTTTCATTTTTAGGTAAAATTTAATTCTTTGGCAAAAAGTGTAAAGTTTATTATAATTAAAATTTCACCGAGTTCGTTATAAATGAAAACTACTGTATAAACCAAATGTATTGCTTTCATTTCGAAGAGACCTTTTTTTTTTCGTTCACTTTTTAAGATAAAGAAAAAATAAAAACAAAAAAAAAATTTTAAAAAAATTTAAATCTCCTTGTTCATTGAATATTTGAAGAACTAAACAAAAAAAAGAAAGTATACATAAGTCGGCGCCTATAATATATAGTTTGATTGAGCTGCAAATACAACCGAAAATGCATTACTTTTTCCCAGAAAGTCGGCGCATAATATTAGAGTCATAAGCCTTAACTTTTAACAGCGTGACCGTTAAATTCAAATTTACGTTAATTTAAAGAAGGGTTTTCACCTGAAAAAACGCAATATTCTAAAAAAAAATATCATTGTCCTATGAAAACAAAAAAAACCTTTCTTTTGGTTGTTGTTTCATTAAAATTGGTCAAATAGTTTGTCGTAAAAAAGGATGTTTATATTTGTATGGGAAAAAATAAGCCGATTAAATATTATGATATAAAAGCTTTAAATTTCCTTCGCGTCTCGAAACTTAAAATTAGAGTGGCGGTTCAGACACCTCCGAAGAAATCGCAATTCTAATAAAGATAAAAACTTCAAACAATGATTTGGTACTCAAATGTGGTACAAAAGTTTTCTTTCCATTTTCCTCATGTTCAATTGGAGTAATATTTAGGGTATCTCCTACGCAGGGCATTCATAGGAACAGCATTGAAAAATAAAATGAATAATTAAAATAGTTATGTGTGTTTGTACTCGTAAGTATAAAGTATAAATCAGAGTAGTACGAGTATAAATCAGATCGCAGAACAATCGCTTGGCACTATCCAACCAGAGAGAAAAAATTGGATTAGTGATGAAACATGGGAACTGATAAAGAAAAGAAGAGAACTCAAGCAGCGTATCTGTCATAGAGCTACCAGAGCGATAACAACAGAATACAAAACAATAGCGAAACAAGTAAAGAAAGCTGCAAGGAGGGATAAACGTAAGTACTTCGAAAAACTCACAACAAGCGCGGAAAGAGCTACTATTCAGAACAACCCAAGAGAGTTATACTTACAATATAGGTAAAATTACAAACCGCAGACAAATACAAAACCAAGCAATCAAAGACCAAAACGGCATCCCACTCTCAAACAGAGATGCCCAGCTCCAGAGATGGAAAGAACACTTCCAGGATATAAGCAACACTAACAACGTTACTATAGATAGACTAAGCGCTCCGAGTAGTCCAGAAATCATAATGACGCTAAAACGGAACCGAGCCGCAGGAAGATACACTCCAAGCAGAAATACTACAGGCAGATCCGCAGATAGCAGCAGAAATACTAGCACCTCACATCACAAAAGCTTGGACCGAAGAACGTATACCAAACTCCTGGAAAAAAGGTCTAATTGTGAAACTTCCCAAGGAAGGAGATTTGCAAAACTGCAACAATTGGAGGGGTATAACTCTGCTGAATATCATATACAAAGTTATCGTAACCATACTAAATCGAAGAATACAAGCCGAAATAGAGCAAAACAGAAGAGATGAACAAGCTGGATTTCGTCCCAATAGAAGCTGTACGGACCACACAAACACGCTCCGATTGATCATAGAGCAATTGGTAGAATGGCGCTCTACATTATACCTCTTGTTCATTGACTTCAAGAAGGCTTTCGATACAGTTCACCGTATGGCGATATGGAATGCATTGAGAAGGAAAAGAATACCCGAGAAAATAATACGAATAATAGAAGCTATGTATGAAGATGCAGAAATAGCCGTTCTACACAATAGTAACATAAGCCACACATTCACCACTAATGCCGGAGTAAGAAAAGGATGCCCACTCTCACCACTACTGTTCACCCTTGTGATAGATGAGGTCATGTTAGAAGCAGGCGCTTCTGGAAAGGTTATAAGATGGGATCTCTCACGGAAGCTTGAGGACCTCGACTATGCGGATGATATATGTCTGCTGGCGCATAGATTCTGTGGCATACAACACAAAGCAGAAAAACTCCAGCAAGCAGCACGTAAAGTCGGGTTAGAGATTAAAATAGATAAAACCAAGGCCATGAGAATAAATAACACCAACACAGAGACTATCAAACTAGAAGGCCAAACAGTCGAATATGTTGATATCTTCTCCTACCTTGGCAACATACTAACAACAAATGGAGGCACAGAAGAAGATGTTAGCAACAAACTACGCAGAGCCAGAAGCGCCTTTGGTGAATTAAATAAGATATGGAAAAGCAGCCAAATAACGAGAAACACCAAACTTCGAATATTCAAAGCATGTGTAATGTCCACAATGCTATTGACGTCAAACAACATCAGACAGAAGTTCCAAGTATGTGCGAACATGTATGCTCCAAGTATGTATGCTCCAAGAAGCTCCAAGTATGTGCGAATATTCTGGCCCAACACCATAAGTAACAAAGACCTATGGCAGCTCACGGGTGAAGAAACAATAGAGAAACAGATAAAACGTAGGAAATGGAGATGGATAGGCCACACTCTGAGGAAAGAACCCGCAAGCATAACAATAATGGCCTTAGAATGGAATCCCCAAGGCAGTCGGAGACGAGGTCGACGCAATAACACCTTGCGTCGAACAGCAATAGCTGAATTAACTAAGTATGGACTAACTTGGGAAGAAATAAAGGCGAGAGCAAATGATAGAGAACAAAGGAGGAAGTTAGTTGATGCCCTATGCTCCCACGAGGAGTAACAGGAGAAAAAAAAAAATTTGTGTTTGTGGCACCCTTTTTAATAAAAATTAATAAAGCAAAATTTCGAAACTTTTTGGAACAATTTTAAGTATAGCTGCCTTAGAGATTGCGTAGATAATTGGAAATTAAAATTCATATGTAAAAATGTATGTAATGGAATTATAAGCAATTTCGTAAGGTTTTAAAATATATGCAACCCATTTTGGTAAGCTGTCTTACAGAGTTCTGAAGCCACTTACTGTTAGTCTTATTAGACTACGAAATTAATATTAAAGTGGACAAGCCAAAATATTTTTTTGATTTCTTTTATTTTTATACCCGTGCATACATATATGACATCGGGTGTATTAAAATTGCTCCTCCACTTATATGTAGTTTCAAAATGTTACGGCCCATTTTCGGGCAGCTGCCATACAACTTCTCTGCACCAATATGAATTTCTTGGAAACTGATCATACTACAAGGATAAGAATTACACACGGTTAGTTATATAATGAATCGAGCACTTATATCAAGTTTCAAAATGTTACTGCTCCATTTTCGGGCAGCTGCCATACAAAGTTGTCAATTCCATAATTGAGAATCTAATGAAGCTACGAGCTTAAAATTAGAACTGGGCAGGTAAAATAATAGGGCAAGTTTGTTGGAAAAGTTGGACATCACTCGGACCAACTTTTACGGTGGCCAAGTTTTATTTTTTGTTTTTTTTGTGTTTGTTTTTTTTTTTTTCAACAAAAATTATGGTATAATGAATTAAAATTTAATTTTTTTTTTAAGCAAAAATTATGGGATAATGAGTTAAATTTTTTTTAACTATTTTACTTTTTTATATTTTTTTTGTAATTATGTATAATAGCATAAGGGAAAAAATAACGTTTAGTGGGTATGCACGGGTATCTAAAAGTTGACAAGGGCAACTATAATCCTCCGTTTGTAACGCATTGATCTAGACGAGCTAGATATAGTGTCAAGGGTACGTATCGGATCAGCATCGAAAAGTAAATCGATCTAGTTATGTGTGTCTGTCCGTCCGTCTGCGTGTGTGTCAGCACGATAACTCAAAAACTAAAAGTGCTATAGTTTTAAAATTCACACAAAGTAATTTTTAGACAATTTCTAGGTTCGTTATTGTTTTTGGTTAAAATCGAACCAAGGCTTCGGAGAGTTGCCATACAACTTTTTTGCACCAATATGATTTTCTTGAAAATTAATAATACTATTAGGATGCAAATTACATATGGTCAAGCACTTATATGAAGTTTCAAAATGTTACGGCTTCATTTTCGGTGGTTGCCATACATTTTTATACCCGTATGACTATATGGTCAAAAGGTATAATAAATTTGCCATTACGTTTGTGACGCAGAGAAGGAGCGGGGTAGATATAGACTCAAGTGTATGGATCGGATCACAATAGAAAAATAAATCGAATTAGCTATGTATGTCCGTCCGTCCGTCTGTCCGTCCGTAATAACGATAACTCAAAAAATAAAAGAGCTAGGATTATGAAATTTTCACAAATTAGTTTTTATGCAATAACTGGAATCGCTATTTAAATCCAGCCATTTTGGTCCACGGGTTCGAGTACCTGCCATACAACTTCTAATTTTATATGAGCATATACCTATGGAAGCTGCGTGAAAGCTGAAATTTTGCAAAAAAAAAGTTTAGTGTAATGGCCAAAGTTACTGCAACATTTGGTTGGTCTACTGCTGAGGGTTCGAGTAGCTGCCTTACAACTCCTTCTTTTATATGTGGATTACACTACAACAAATGAAGGTGGGTGTCTGAAATTTTGCCAAAAACAGTTAAGTGTAATGGCCAAAGTTACTGCAAAATTTGGTTGGTCTACTGCAAAGGCTTCGAGTAGCTGGCATACAACCTTCTTCTTTTTTTGTTTTTTAAATATTATATTTTTAGTAATGTATAAAATTCAAAGCTTCAACATTACATTTTAACATGTACCAAAGGTTTTTTTAATTTTGAGGGATGATGAAGCTACAGCACCCGCAATTCTAAAAAATCCCTATATTTAAATTAGCATAAGAGGAGTTCTATAGAGTATATTTTAAATCTAAAAACGTAGACAAGAGCTCCTTTTATAGGCTTTACTAAAATATATCATTCAAATGTATGGAGTTCCCATACGTTTCAAAAGTTAACCGTTATACGAAACTCCATTTTTGCAAATTTTTTAGCATCGCATATCTTCTGAACGGTTCGAGCTAGAGACTTGAAATTTTGAGAGATGTAGGTATATTAGGAGTTGATTGACAAAAATTTTTTTACGCCCCGTATTTAGCAGCTTCGAAAATTGAAGTTTTGTTACTTTTAGGCACCTGTATCTTAAATACCCGCCTAAATTTTTTTTATTTATATACTAAATTTATAGCTGCAGCATTATGTTTCAACATATGCATTATGTTTCACACAACAAAAATCTTAATTATGTTTAAACATATCTTTGGCATTATCCACCTGTGGATAACAGATTTTCTTGAGTGCATTGGGATTTTATTCTAAATATTGATTTCACAATAATTCATAATTTAACTAAATTATAATATTATTTTTATAAATATAAATAATATTTTGAATTTACTGTTCTTATAAAGAAGTAACTTAGTTAACAGTGTATATATTTCCAAAATTAAACGTTAACATTGAAGCTCCAATAATATGTTTCGATTATCGTTAACACATTTTCTTGAGTACATTGGGATTATATTCTAAGTATTGATTTCACTATTACTTATAAACTAATATTAATAATTAATTTATGAAATAACTAAATTATAATACTTATTATCATTTATTTTTATATATAATTTAAACTCTAAACTCAGTATTAAATACTATATAATTTTGAAAATTAGCTTTCTTAAAAACCCTTTGGTCTTAGCACATTTTCAAAAAATTTTGTAAAAATGTGCCTATATAGCTTCACTTAAAACTTTAACACCGCTTGAAATACAGAAAAGATAGGTATTGCAAAAAAAATAATTTCGTTGAAGAACTTTTTTTTTTGTAGGCCACCCGTTACGGAGCTACAGCCCCCAAAAGTTGGAAAAAGCCGTATTTTCAAATTGTTATAACAAGAGTTCAGTTCGGTTAGGTGTATTTTCAATCTCAAAACGGCACAAAATAGCTGGTTTTATAAACTTTATAAATTTTTAAAAGGAAAATCTTGGTTGCCATACAATTTTAAAACTTACAATTATGCAAAACTCAATTTTTGCAAAATTTTTGTCTATATATATCTTCTAAACGGTTCAAGTAGGGTCTTGAAATTTTGAGAGAAGTTAGACCCTTAAAAATTAGTGGGAGCCAAAATGATGTTTCTTTTTTTTCAAAAATACAAAATTGAAAGCTCTTTAAATATGTTTCAATATGTGTCAAAGATTTTATTTAATTTTGAAGGGCCCCGAAAATTTCAAAAAAGTCCTATATTTAAATTGGTATAACAAAAGTTCTGTTAAGTGTATTTTCAATTTAACAAGTGATGAAAAAAAAACCAAGGGTTTTAAAAAAGCACATTTTCAAAATAATATTGTGTTTCATACTAAGTATTTTATCGAAATATAATGTTGAAGCTTCAATATTAACGTTTAATTAAGGAAATATATACGTTGGTGACTAAGTTACTGCTTACTTATAAAAACAGTAGTTTTTTAATTTTAAAGTTCTAATAGCCCTTCAATGGGGAAGGTTGTCAAATTTCTCAAGGACCTAACTTCATCTAACCCCCCCTCCCTCTCCATTTTTGTAGGCTCTAGAAATTAAATTGTGTTTTCCACAAAAATTTGGAATTTTAATTAGAGTTATACTATCTAAGCAAAAATGGGTAAAACTGAGAGACACTTTCTTCAATTTAAGGAGCCGCTTTTAAATTTAAGAAAAACCTTTAACATATGTAAAAATATAATGCTGGACCTTTAAAATTTTGTATATTAGTAAAAAAAAAAATTGGACAGGTATTCAAGCTACAGGTGCTTAAAAATAGCAATATTTCATTTTTCGAGCACTTATAGTTTCTAAACAGGGGGCTTGACAACAAAATTTTGTTAACCGACTCCTACTAATTTTTGAGGATCTTTGCTAAGCAAAAATTTGGGAACCTTCCTCATTGAAGGTTAACTAGGTCTTAAAAATTAAAACTTTTATGCTTTTATAAAACAGTAACTTATTCACCAGTGCATGATTTTCCAAAATTATACGTCAACATTGAATATCCAACATTATTTATTTATTTTATTTTTATTTATTTATTTTTTTACTACCGACTTTATATAACAAAATTATTAAAAATTAATAAGAAATGTAACAGCATTAAAAAACAAGAAAAAAAAAAGCAAGTATAAAAAAATTTTATGAATTAAATTAGAAAGATTAAACATAGTGAACAAAACAAAACCCAAAAAGAAAAAAAAAATATTAGCAGGTAAACAAAAACAAGTATTACATTGATAATTTTACAAATTCATATTTTGTTATTGTTAAATTAATTATCCAAATTCTGATATTTATTTATACTATAATTATTAATGAATGATTCAGTTAAAATTTGTTTTAAATGAAAAGAACTTTCATGTTTTAGGCTGACATCAAGATTATTGTACAGTTTTGTACCCATATATACTGTAGTTTAAGATCCGAATTGAGATGTTCTAACTTTATCAATATGAAATGTATTTTTGCTTCTGGTGTTAACATTATGAATTTCCTTTCTCTGCTTGAGTGAAGATTGTGTATGGATATTTTCATTGATAATATCATGTATATGTGTTATTAGCTTAACTTGAAATAGGTCATTTATTAAAAGCAGCTTATTTTCTTTATGAATAAAATGCGTTCTTTCTCTCCAGTTATAGTTGTATAGGTTTTTAATCGCTTTATTTTGGATGACTTGAATATCTTCGATTGTCTTTTTGGAACTAGTGCCCCATAACTTTATACCATAAGTAAGATGGCTATGGAATACACTGTAATAAACTGATTTTTTAACAGTACTAGGCAGGAGATTAGAAATTTTGTAAAATTTTCCTGCAGTCGATGACAATTTTCTGCTCAGTGTTTCCATGTGTGTGCTCCATTTTAGATTTTCATCTATCCATATACCCAAGTATTTGTATTTGGACACTTTTTCCAACATATCGCTAAAAATCCTTATACTCAGACTAGGTGTTTTTGAGCCAATTAACATATATTTACTTTTCTTAGCATTTATTGTAAGTTTGTGTGTGTTCATCCAACTTTGAATCTTTTTGACCTCCACATTCATTTTATTTTCTAATAATTCATAATTTTGTTCCTCAAACACTATACAAATATCATCAGCAAATAAAAATATTTCAGCATTTATATTGATTTCTTGGAGGCTCTCCATATATAACGTGAATAAAAGCGGTCCAAGAATACTGCCTTGTGGAACTCTGTAGTTTACAATCTCTTCGCTACTTTTATCCTCTTTAACTTGTATAAATTGAGTGCGATTACTTAAATAGGATAGAAACCAATTATAAGCCGACCCTCTGATGCCATAACTATATAATTTTTAAAAACAATGGTTTTTTTCATTACTTGTTTTCTTTACTTGTTTAAATTTGACTTGAATTTCTGGGAAGTTAGTGTTTTTCTTTAAGTTTTTAAATAACTTTTTCTTTTTTGAATCAGGTCAATTATTTGTTATTCAGTGATAATCTTTTCTTATTACCTTTTTTCCAGTCGAATTCTCTTTAGTCAATTGTAATATTTTCCTAAGACCACCAACACTATTTCGATTATTAGTGAAAAATAAATTCCTATCGTGAGTCTTAGTCTTGCATTTTTAAATGTCTGCATCTAATGATTATTTCCTTTTTAAAAATAGGCTCACGTTTTTTTTTTATACCCTACACCTATAGAATAGTTAAAGGGGTATATTAACTTTGGTATGGTGTTTGTAACCACCTAAAGGAAGCGAGCTAAATATGGAAAAGTATATATATTTGTGATCAGCGTGACCGCCTTAGTCGATATAGCCATGTCCGTCCGTCCGTTCGTTCGTAGGCACGATAACTCAAAAAATAATGGAGCTATCTTGATGAAATTTTAACTGTAGGTTACTAGGACTGAAAGTACGGCGGGGATTGCATATGGGCGAAATCGGCCCATTGGTTCGGATTTTGGACCTTTTAATCGATCGAAGGGCTAACGAACATATATAAAAAATCACGATAACTCAACAACTAATGACGCTATCTTCATCAAATTTGTGCTGTAGGTTACTAGTAATGAAACTACTTCGGGGATTGCGTAAGGTCGGGATTGGACCATGGGTTCGGAACCTAGAACTTTTTGATCGAATTTAGGCCAAACGAGCATAATTCCGAAACCAATGAAGATGGAACCTCCAAATTTGGTATCAGGGTGTCCCTTCCTATTTCCTAAGTGTCTTGGGAATTTGGGTCCCATTGGAGTATTGGGTCGGGGACCAGCCACACATTTCCGAAGACCTTAAAGCATATCTTTAAAATTAATAAAGATAACCACTTGAAAAAATGTAGAAGCTTCCAATTTGCCACAAGGGTGTTCTTTACTATCTCTTGCGTGTTCCCTTAATTTGGGATCAATTGGAGAGGTGGTTCAGTACCCCTCTCAGACCTCCCAAGTTTTAAAAGCTTATAATCGAAATTACTAAAAATAGTTACTTAAAATTAAGATAGACCGTTCAAATTGTGTACAACGGTTAACTAGTACTATAAGTAAAGCGCGGGCTGTATAAGGGCGAAATCAGCCCATGGGTTCGGATTCTGGACCTTTTAGTCGGTGTCAGGGATAACGAACATATATTAAAAATCACGATAACTCAACAACTAATGAGTCTATCTTCATGAAATTTGTGCTGTAGGTTATTGGTAATGAAACTACGGCGGTGATTACGTACGGTGAGGATTGGACAATGGGTTCGGAACTGAGAACTTTTTGATCGAATTTAGGCCAAACTAGCGTAATTCCGAAACCAATGAAGATATAACATCCAAATTTGGTATCAGGGTGTCCCTTCCTATTGCGTAAGTGTCTTTGAAATTTGGGCCCCATTTGACTAGTGGGTCGGTGGGCCAAATGTGTAAAAGCTTATCATCGAAATTAATAAAACTAGTAACTTAAAATTAAGATAGAACATTCCAATTGTATACAAGGGTTAGCTAGTATTGAAAGTATGACGGGACTGCATATGGGCGAAATCGTACCATGGTTTCGGGTTCTGGAACCCTTGACAAGTTCAAGGACTAAAAAACATATAACTTAAAAACACCATAACTCAAAAAATAATGCCGGTATTTTGATGAAATTTAAACTCTAGGTTACTAGTAATGAAAGTACCATGCGAATTGGTTCTGGTCGAGTTTAATTTCAAAGCTAAAGAATATATTTCCTATATCCTATGTGTCTCCGAAATCTAGACTAAATTGTAGTGGTTCAGCTATGTTCAAAGGTACTTGCTGCATTTATGTAAAATTTATTTGAATATTTAAATGAATTATATGAAAAGTTCAAAATTTGTAATTGTATTTTAGAAGTACATTTATTGCATATTTTGCGTTTATAAGCTTTTCTATTAGGTATATAAACTAACCATTTAAAATAATTGCAATTTTTAAAAATTTGGATTATTAAATATATTATGCTTTGATTATCTTTTTATCACAAAATTTAATAATTAGAACTTTTTCATTTTGTAATTGAATTGGAATAAATATATTTTCATTTATTTCAAGTTTGTTTGTTTTTTAATATTTTTAAATACATAAATTAGTAAGATTTTGTAATATTTTTTAATAGATAGTGTAATTAGAAAATGTTTTTAGTATTTTAAAGTTAATTTGGTTAGATATGTCTTACGATCAAATTAATAACAGCTTTTATGGTGTTAAAATGACTTATGGATATGTCCTTAAATTTGAACCAAATAGGTGTAGGGTATTTCTGAGTCGGTTGCACCGACTGACTGTTTCTTTACTTGTTTTTGTTTATCCTTATCAAAATGGCTTTATGGTTTAAGTTAACTTTTTTTTTAGTTTCCTGCTGCTGTTTTTGCATTCTTCCAAGTGAGGTTGCTCTGATTGAAGTCACTTATTATGGTGCGCCTCCAGGTGTTAGTTGGACGCCCGCGTCGTCTGCTTTTTTGGGGGTTCCACCATGCGGCTTATGTTTTTCTGATTTTTTCTTAGCGTGTGTCCTATCCACCTCCATTTCGTCTTTCTTAATTGCCCCAGTATGGGTTCCTCTTCTGTAAGTCTCCATAGGCATTTGTTGCTTATTCTGCTAGGCCAGAATATTCTGCAGATTATGCGCAGACAGCGGTTAGTGAAAACTTCTATCTTCTGGACGATGTTGTTGGATATCATCCATGTTTCGCTTCCATACATTAGTTTGGTCTTTACACATGCGTTGAAGATCCTTACTTTTGTTTTCATGGAGATTTGGGTGTTCCTCCATACTGGGTACAACCGTCCGAATGAAACCCTTGCTTTGCTAAGTCTGTTGCTCGCATCTGCCTCCCCACCACCACCAGTAGTCGCTATGCTACCAAGATAATTGAACTGGTTAACATATTCGACTGTTTGCGTTTTCAGCATGATGAGTTGGCTGTTGGTGCTGTTGGTTTTCATCGCCTTAGTTTTGCTGATGTTAATTTCAAGGCCTGCGCTAGGTTCTAGTCTTTCCAATTGTTCTAGTTTGAACTGCATATCGCTGACCTTGTGTGCTAGAAGTACTATGTCATCTGCATAGTCTAGATCTTTTCAGTGGCGAGTGAAGCTCCATGTGATGCCTCTTTTTTGCTTACAGACTTCAGACATTATGCTATCGAGGATGATTGTGAATAGCAATGATAATAGTGGACATCCCCGTTTGACGCCCATGTTAGTTTGGAAGGGCTCACTGATGTTTCCGTTGTGAGTGACCCCTAGTTCGGAGTTTTCATACAGCTCTCTTACGATTCGAAATATCTTGCATGGTATACATTCTTTTTTAATGCTCTCCACATGGCAACTCTTTTCACAGTGTCGAAAAGAGTTGCCTTTCTTAAAGCCCACGAATAGCAGGTAGAGGAAGTGCGCTATTCGATCGATTACTCGATGATGATTCTTAATGTGTTTGATTGGTCTACACAGCTCCTGTGTGGGCGGAAGCCTGCTTGCTCGTTATCTCTGTTTCGATTTTCTCTTGGATTCAGCCTTGTATTATAGTTGCTATGATTTTGTACACTGTGTACACAGGAGAGTGATACTACGCCAGTTGTTGCAATCTTTGAGGTCGCCTTTCGTAGGTAGCTTGACTACTGTACCCTTTTTCCAAGATGGAGGTAGCTCTTTCCCATGCCTTTATGATGTGAGGTCTCAGCCGAGGTATTTTGGCAGGCTTGTAGAATTACTGTCGGAATACCATCAGACCCAGCCGCTTTGTTTCTTTTCAACTTGGTGATAGCTTCTTTGATCTCACATTTGCTAATGTGCAGATTACTTGTATTGTTTTCCGCTAGTGATATATCTTTTGTTTCGTTTATTTCACTGTTGCTTGTTTCTTGGAAATATTCTCTCCTTCTTTTCGCTCATTCTCGGCCGTTAGTAATTTCTGTGCCATTTTTATCTTTGATGCTGTGCTCGTTTTGTAGGTGAGCTTGTTCACAATTTGAAGGAGTTTCCTTGCATCATTTTGTCCAGAAGCTGTTTCTGCAGCTGAGGCTAGCTTCTCAAGAAATTTTCTCTTGTGTCTTCTGAAGGTTCGTTTTACTTTCTTTGCTAGCGCTTTGTATTGCTCCTTGGTGACAACTTTGCTTTCTAGCTTTTTCTTTGCCTCTTGCCTCTGTGATATGAGTTCCATGTGCTTTCTGATATCCATGGCGTTTGTTCTCCAATCTTTGTACCTAGTTTGTTTTTCGCAATCTCGGCTTTCCTAACTTGATTCCAGTCTTGCTAGTTGTTTAGCCATATTTCCCGAATTGTGGCTATCATACTGCTTTTTGTGGGTGAACGTTGGCGGTTTCGGAGATCTTTGGCATCTTCTGTTGGTGCATAACATTGTACTAGGGAGATATTTCTAATTATACATCGGAAACGGGCTGGAATAATCTTATCTGCTACGGCCTTCCAGCTATTCAGAGAATTACGCAGCTTGCTAGACATTTTTATTCCAACACCGTTTGTTCGATCACCTTATTCTTTACCGCTATACAACAGAGTATTTCCATTGGCCGTGATGATTTCGCCATTCCCCTTCCATCTAGTTTCACTTAATCCCATAATTTATAATCTGCCATTATAATCTACACCTATAATCTGCCATTTGTTTTTCTATTTGGGCAAGCCTTGATGTTTCTCGCATTGTTCGGACATTCCATTGTGCAATTCTAGTCATTTTTCGAACGCCGAAGGTTGTTGCCGTGTTATCTTGTTGCCCTATTGTATCCGATTTGTCTAATTTCAGTTTCTTTAATCCGTTTAGTCTTAGGAGATTAACCTACTGAAGAAGTTGCCTATCTTGTTTTTTTTCCTACATATCACCTAATAGAGGGATGATGTCATTTGTTCTTCTCTCTGAAATTGAAGATTCCAATGGTGTCATTTTTGACATTTGCATATATTTATATAGGTAGTGTTATATTTTATTTTAATATTAAGCTATAAGTTATTTCAGGAACACGATTATTGGTAATATTTTTATTTTTTTATTTGTTATTAATTATTATTTTCTATTTAGACTATTAGTTATTTAATTATAATTTATAAGTTATTTATTGTACTAATTATTGAGTTTACCCAGCCAGGGATCGAATCCGGGACCTTTCACATGAAAGGCGGCGCCTCAACCACTGCGCCATCGGCTGGATGGTCTAAGTTAACTACATCTTCAGTAAAAATTTTAAAATCATACTTTTAATTTTTTAGAAAAAAAAAGCTTTTTGCTTCTTTAACTTGTTCTTTATATCTACAGCATGAGATTTTAGCATTGTTTTGTAGGATCTGGAGAGCTTTGTATCAGATAATAAAACTATATTAGTATCGTCCATTATTACCATAATTTTAAATCTATTTTCTACATTTGATATAAATGCATTATTATTCTCACTAGGACTTTTCTAATAAACTGCAGGCTAATAACTGGACGAGTATTACATTATGATATAATTATATTATTGAATTGTTCTAAGACTTTCAAAGTTTTATATTGTATATATTGTTTGGCATAAATAGCAGCTTCACCTTTCCTTTTTTCTGTATTTCAAATTTTATAAAACGAGAATAAAAGTACAAACTTTATAGTGAAAACTTTAATGTTTTATTTATGATACTTCTCAAACAATCTTTTTTTTATACACTACACCTATTAAATAGGTATAGCGGTAAATTAACTTTGGTACGGTATTTTTGTTATTAAAATTTTAGATCGGTTGGGGAGATGTTCGGCTACGTCTCTTACCCCTCCCAAGACTTAAAAACATACCTTCGAAATTAATAGAGATATAACTTGAAATTTTTTCAAACTTTTCTTTATTAAGGCTTTCATTTGCCTCCTCAAAGCATTTAAAATAGTTTTTTTTGTAATTGTATAAATAAAATAGATTTTCCATTACGATAAACACACACCATATTTTCGATTCGGAAGAGTTGTAGTATAAACGAAACCAAAGAAAACGAGGAAGAAAGCTAAATCAATTTATTTTTCGATTCTTATCCGATCCATACCCCTGAGTCTGTATCTACCCACCCTCCTTCTCTGCGTCACAAACATAATGTCAAATTTAGTATACTCTTAACACTTATAGTCATACGGATATAAAAATAGTAAAATAACAACTTAATTAAAATATTATTATTTACAAATTCTTACTTATAATGATAAGAGAACTTAAGGCTCAGAATTTCAAACGTTAATGCATCAACATAACATCCACACATGAAAAGAAGGGAGATGGATATTGTATTTGTTTTATTTATTGCTAGGAGATTTACTTTAAGAAGACTGAAAATAAAAAAAAAAACAAGTAAAAAACAGTCAGTCGGTGCAACAGACTTAGAAATACCCTACACCTATTTTGTGTAAATTTAATGAGATATCCATAAGTCATTTCAAAACCATTAAACCGTTTATTAGTTTGATCGTAAGACATAGCTAACCAAATTAACTTTATAAAAAAACTTATTTATACAAACTTATTACAAATTCAAACTATTTAAAAATATATAACTTCTATAAATCTATTTAAAAATATTAAAAAATAAAAAAACTTGAAATAAATGAAAATATATTTTATTTAATCAATTCAATTACAAAAGTGAAAAAATTTGAATTATTAAATTTTGTGATAAAAAGCTAATCAAAGCATAATATATTTAATAATTCATATTTTTCAAAATTGCAATTACTTTAAATTATTGGTTTATGTACCTATTAGAAAAGCCTATAAACGCAAAATATGCAATAAATGTATTTCTAAAATACAATTACAAATTTAGAAATTTTCATATAATTCATTTAAATATAAAAATTAATTTTACATAAATGCAGCAAGTACCTTTGAATATAGCTTAAGTACCGTACACAATGTCTTAATTCATTCTTAATCTATTGTTAGTTCAGTTAAGACATACTCTTTCGCTTTGTTTTAATTTTAATGAAAATATTTAGTGAATCATCATACATTATTTAAATTTAATTAATTAAATACAACAATAAAACTATAAAAATATTTAACCTTTAAAAGAACAATAATAATAATACAATTTTGCTGACACTTGCGTTAAATTTTAAATTAAAAAAAAAAAAAAAAAAAATAATTTAAATACAAACATTAACGATAAAATTTCTGTAAAGTGTATAATAATTTCGCAAACTTTTGAATTTTGTGCTAATTAATAATTGTTTTGTTTGTTGACCTCTATTTTCAATGTCAAACAAAATTCTTAACAACAATTTTTCCGCAATTAAATGTGCTCATGTCACGTGCGGTAATCATGACGCAAAATTGGATTTGCTGAAATGTAAAGGCTTCTGCGGTAAAAAACTACATGGAACTTGTGTAGGTCTAGAAAGAAATTGGCATTCTTCTAGACTTTGTAACAATTTCGTGTGTGATGAATGCCTTAACATTCATGATCTCTTGGCAAATATGAACAACAAAAACTTAACAAGCTTGCTTGATATCAAAGATGATCAAATGCAAGTGTTAAATAAAGCGATTAAAGTTATAGACAACACAAACAATGTCTTATTGGATTTGTGTCAACGCTTCGACGACACAAATCCATTAGTTTTATCTATGTCAACTAACGAGACGGTGACGATTGCAGATATAAAGAACGAAGTTGCCCACAACCTGGCAGAATTGAAATCAATGATCTTCGATAAATTGGAAAAAATAAATAAAACGGACAGACTAGAGGATGAAATATCCTCTCTTAAAGCGGATATTAGGAAGCTTTGTGTCATTGGGTCGAAAGCCTCCAATACGTCTATAAATAATGTAGACAAACTGAAAGACGAGATCTGTTCACTAAAAACAGATATAAGGAAGCTTTCTGAAAAAGTCGAAGCCGGCTGTCATGTGAACAAATGCTTTCAAATAAATGAAAAAAAGACCGTTAAAGAAGTTTGGTCGCAAAAGGATCAGTTTGTCAGTTTTATTTCTTCTATCGATACTGCTACTACTACTTTGGGGCCTGAGTACTTCAAACCGACAACTACTGTATCAGCTGTCAAAACAATGTCGAGTTTATCCGCTAATGCCGGGAATGACATCTCATTATATAGTGAATTAGCAAAAGCGGAATCTTCTTCTAACACAGCAAATATTGCTACCTTACCAACCAATGGTTCCACCAACTTTTCAAATCAACCTACATTCAACGGCACATCTGGTAACATCGCCCTTTACTTTTCAAAATGTCCAGCATTTACAACCGTAAGAAGTTTAAATAGTTTTTTAAAAAATAAGTTTAAATGTAATAATATTAGTATAGTTAACATTACACCAAAAAATTTAAAATATAAACCGAAATACAAATCGTTCAAGGTTATGGTACCTATTTCCAATGTTAATAATATAATAGCTTATAAACAATGGAAAAAAGGTACCATAGTTCAACACTTTAAAGATTCTACACTAAACAAATCAAACACAAGCTCAAATAAAACTATTCTCAATCCTTTTGCTATCCCTTTTAACACTGTTAAACCAAAAAAAGTTCATTTCAGCACTCAAACAATTAACACTGATAAACAATCCTCGGTAAGAAAAAAAGATGGAAATTTTGTTCAAGGTGTAACGTTGAAACTGGGTTTAAATAATAACAATGAAGCTGAATTAAATAAAAGCAATAATTATCCAAATTTTGTTCAGGAAGACACGTTGGTACTGCCATGTAGTAATCCAATTGATAAAATTAATAGTAATAACATTAATAATAATAATAATAATAATACTAATAATAATAATAATAATAATAATAATAATAATAATAGTAATAATAATAATAATAATAATAATAATAATAATAATAATAATAATAATAATAATAATAATAATAATAATAATAATAATAATAATAATAATAATAATAATAATAATAATAATAATAATAATAATAATAATAATAATAATAATAATAATAATGATAATAATAATAATAATAATAACAACAACAACAACAACAACAACATCAACAACAAAAACAACAACAACAATAATAATACTAGTAATAATAATAATACTAGTATTAATAATAATAACAGCAATCAACATATTATTAATAACAATAATAAGCTCTTGCTTTCACAAGATCCGCTCATATCTCCAATCATTAGAATGACAAAGCAATCATTAACTGAAGATTCTAGATATGCACTCTCTAGATTCAGAGATGAGAGAATTCTTTATAATGTGAGACTCTTTCTTGCTTATCTACATAATGATTCCAATAATCGCGTCTTAGAAGGCAAAACGAGGACTCACTTATCAGTACTTATTCACAATGAAGGACTGCCATCTAATTATAAAGATTTGTATAGCCTCTATCTCAGATTTCATGAAAATATAGGCTTCACTGCTAAAGATGTCGAAGCGGACCTTAAGGCTTTTCGTAGTCATTGTGACAGTAACTACTATAATCATTTGTACCAATCTCGCGAGAACTATAACAAGTTTTTTCGTCCAAACACGAAATAATTATGCAAGTCTCGAACAAAATCCTAATCTCATTTCATTATCTAATGTTACGAGATCTAAAAAAACCTCTCAATTTACCAACAATATCAATAACATCAGAATATTTTATCATAACTGTAGCGGTATGAGAGGTAAGCTTAAAAAGCTTTATGTTGATGCTAAGTCATGTAATTTCAATATACTAGCTATAACTGAAACATGGCTAAATGATTCGTTTAAGAACGAAGAAATTCTTGATGGTAATTGGTCCATATACAGAAAAGACCGTAACTATCATTCTTTAAATTGTTCGCGAGGGTTTGGTGTACTTCTTGCGGTAAATAATAACTTATCTAGTGTACCAATAATTACTGGTACATATAATTCTTTTGATCACCAATTTATTAAATTAAACCAAGGTACGAATAATTTATACCTAGGTATTGTATATTTTCCTCCGTGCTCAGACAATTCCTCATATTCTGAATTTTACACTGTTTATCACAATATTATTTCGGATATGCATGAGGATGACTTAATCTTTATTTTCGGAGATTTCAATCGTCCTTCTCTTTCGTTTATTGTCGATGACTCTGATAATTTGTTATTACCTATTAACTTCCAAGATGAAATTGACTTCGATCTCATTAGTGAGTTCTATAGTAATGATTTACAACAAATTATTAGTTATCCTAATAGTAATGACAAGTGGTTAGATCTTGCATTTTCAAATGCATATGATAAAGTGGTGGTTAATCTCGCTGATGATGCAGATAATCTTTTTACTAACACTACTCATCATAACGCAATCATTTTCGAGCTCTCCACTACTATCCCACTCTTCGCTAAATCTTACAATAGTGAAATTGTATACGATTTTTTCAATGCTGACTATCAAAGTATTAATAATGCTTTGTCACTTATTAACTGGGACGAACTGTTACTTCAACAGGATATTAATTCGCTAATCTCTATCTTTTATTCAAGACTGTTTGCAATTATTGATACTTTTGTTCCCAAAATTCGTAACAAAAATAAAACAACAGAACCTTGGTTAGATAGAGATCTTAGGAACCTGAGAAATCGACGCAATAAAATATTTAAAAAAATCAATTATTCATCAGCACCAAGCGACGATTTATTGAATTATTATAAGCAACTTGCCATTGAATTTAAACACAAAGCAAATACAGCATACGATAACTATGTTGCTGATATGGGCAACAAACTAATCGCTCAACCCAAAAAATTTTTCGACTTTGTTAACACAAAGCGTAAGTTATTTGGATATCCTAACTCAATGTTGTCCATGAACAATGTGCTTTCTTCTTGTCCTAAAGAAATTTGTAACTTCTTTTCAGATAATTTTCAGAAAATTTATCGTCCTAAGGCACCAATGGCTTTTTCTGCTAATTCTTTATCTACCAGCTCAAATTTGCTAATTTCAAACTTACGTCTTTCACAAAATGATATTCTTGAAGCAATTTTTAGTCTGGATATAAAAAAAGGTGCTGGTCCAGATCTTATCCCCCCAATCTTTTTACACAACTGTGCTCAAAATCTAATTATGCCTCTTCACTCCATCTTCAACAAGTCGCTTTTAGATGGCATTTTTCCACAAGTGTGGAAATCCTCCCATTTAACTCCCATTTTTAAAAAAGGTGATAGAGCTTCAGTTATAAACTATCGGGGTATAGCCATTCTATCAGCTATTCCTAAATTATTTGAAAAGATTGTCGTTGATAGAATTACCCCTATTATTAATGTTAAACTTAATGAACAACAACATGGTTTCAGAAAGAGTCGTTCTACTACAACTAACCTTATGATGTATACGTCCGAAATACTGAACCAAATGGAGAAAGGATACCAAGTTGATGCAATTTACACAGATTTTAGTAAAGCTTTCGATCGTGTAGATCACTTAATTTTGCTAAATAAGCTATCAACTTTTGGCATTACCGGTTCTTTTCTTTCTTGGATTAATTCTTATCTATCAGAAAGAACCCAAAACGTCAAATTTCAAGGTCTGTTATCCAAATCTATTAATGTTACTTCTGGTGTACCACAAGGTAGTCATTTGGGGCCACTTCTTTTCAATGTCTTTATTTCTGACCTTTCGGAATATTTAGACGCCATACCACATATTGCTTTTGCTGACGACTTAAAAATGTATAAAGTTGTAAAAGATAATTCTGATGCAGTTATATTTCAATCAAGCTTATCAGATTTACAAACTTGGTGCACATCAAATAAATTGGAACTGAACATACAGAAATGTAAGGTTATCAGCTTTACCCGAAAACGATCTTCTTTAGTATATGACTATAAGATAGATAATGTAACTCTTGAAAGGGTTTCTAGCATTTCTGATTTAGGCATTCTTCTCGATAATAAACTTAATTATAATCTTCACTATGACCAATTAGTTTCTAAGGCTAATAAAATGTTAGGTTTCATTAAGAGAAGAGCTAAAGAATTTAATGACTTAGCTGTGACAAAATCCCTCTATTGTTCCCTTGTTCGATCAATTTTAGAATACGGTAACATAATTTGGGATCCAGCCTTTCAAGTTCACTCCAATAGAATTGAATCAGTTCAAAAGCAATTTCTCTTATTTGCATTAAGAAATATGTATAATCCTTCTAATTTTGTTATTCTTCCTAGCTACAACACAAGACTTAAGTCCTTAAATATGCTTTCTTTATCTTCACGAAGACAACTCTTGTCATCATGTTTTACTTTTGATATTTTAAATAACAGTATTTTTATTCAATCTCTTAATAATAACTTTAGACTTAACGCTAATGTTCGGCAAACTAGAAATACAAGATTTTTAATGGATTATCAACATGATATGGTAAAAATGAACCCATCAATAGATGTTGCATTACTTTCAACAAAATTAGTCATCTTTATTCTACATCTATCTCCAAAGCTACTTTTAAACACACTTTACATAAACATTTTTTTAATTTAATGACCTCAGACAATTAAACTATAATATAATTAAAACATAACACACAGCACACTTACTGTATTGCATTAAAATACAACAAAATTGCTATTTATGTTTTGTTTTTTTTTTTTTTAATAACAACATATCCAATTACTTTTTAGTATGTTACCAAAATAAATATTTATTCTATACACGCATGTATACCTATATGTACATAATTTTGTATATAAAATTAGTGTAGTGTTTTTTCTTTTTAAGAATGCAAGAATAAGCATTTTTTTTTTTTATTGTTTAAGTCATTATATTGTATAATTTTAAATATAAGTAATAATTTTTAAGAATTTTTTTGTAACGACCTTGTTTTAGTCTGTAAAATAAAATAAAAATAAAAATAAAATAATTATATATCACCTATGGTAATAATTATAAAATATTATACAAAATATGTTTTATAATAAAATTCTTAGCCTTTTAAAAATATAAAGTGTTAAATAAAAACGGAGATAGGAAAAACCCTCGTGTATCAAATTTAAAGTTTCTATCGTCATTAATTTCGAAGATGAGCTTTTTAATTTTGGGATTTCTTAGGAGACACCTGGACCACCAGTACAATTAAGTCTAAATTTCGGCGACACATAGGAAATAGAAAATATATTCTTTGGCTTTGAAATTATACTCGTTTGAAACCGAACTCATTGTCCGAACTCGACCAGAACTAATTAGTTCTTTCATTAGTTTCTTACTAGTAACTTACAGTTTTAATTTCATTAAAATAGCGGCGTCATTTTATGAATTATGCTGTTTTTAAGATATATGTTTACTAGCCCTTGAACTTTTCAAAAGTTCCAGAACCCGAAACCGTTATACGATTTCGCCCATATGCTGTCCGCGCTGTACTTTAAATAGTAGTTAACCTTGTACACAATTGGAACGTTCTATCTTAATTGTAAGTTACTATTTTTAGTAATTTCGATTATAAGCTTTTAAACCTTGGGAGGTCTAAGAGGGGTAATAAGCCACCACACCAACTGATCCCAAATTAGGGGGACACGCAAGAAATAGTAAAGAACACCCTTGTGCCAAATTTGAAGCTTCTACATATCTTCAAGTTGCTATTTTTATTAATTTTTTAAGATATGCTTTAAGGTCTTCGGAATTATGTGGCTGGTCCCCGATCCACTACTCCAATGCAACCCAAATTTCGAATCAGTGAGGAAATAGGAAGGGACATCCTGATACCAAATTTGGAGGTTCTATCTTAATTTGTTTCGATGTCGTCAATAGTTGTTGAGTTATCGTGATTTTTTATATATGTTCGTTACCCTTTGGAGCGATTAAAAGGTCCAGAATCTGAACCCATGGGCCGATTTCGCCCATTTGCAATTCCATTCAGTTTTATTATGTATAAAGTAATGCCCATATGAAGTTGTATAGCCATTATTTGAACCCACTGCAGTAGACTAACCAAATTTTGCAGAAACTTTGGCCATTGCACTAAACTATTTTTGAGGCATGCAGGTTCATTAGGTGTAGAGTAATACTTATATAAAATAAGAAGCTGTATGGCAAGTACTCGAATCCGAGGAGCAAAATGGCTGGATTTCAATAGCTATGACAGCTATTGCAAAAAAATTAATTTGTGAAAATTCAAAATCCTAGCTCCTTTACTTTTTAAGTTATGGTGCGGACGGACATACATAGCTAAATCGATTTACTTTTCGATTCTTATCCAATACGTACCTTTGACGATTTATCTAACCCCCTCCTTTTCTGCGTCTCAAACGAAATAGCAAATATAGTATATCCTTTGGACTTATAGTTATACGGTAATAAACAAGTGATGAAAAACCAAGAGTTTTTAAAAAAGCTGGTTTTCAAAATTATTTAATGTTTCATACTGAGTCCTTTAATAAGGAAGGTTTCCAAGTTCTTACTAAGGAAACTTATGGTGGTTCTCGAGGACCTAACCCCACCTCCTCCCGGTCAAATTTTCAGGTTACATGAAATAAATTGCGACTTCCACCAAAATTTGGAATTTTTCTTAGATAGTTATAATCGAAACAAAAATGGTCACTTTTTTTAATTTTTAGGACCCCCTTTAAATATAAGAAAAACCTTTAACATATGTTGAAATGTTGGAGCTTTAAATGCCGTGACAAAGATAATGAACTACATGTACACTCTCATATAAAATCTTTTTAAAAAAAAACCTCCGACATAGGTCTGAAGTGTTATTTCAAAAAATAAACGAGGAAGATTATAGTTGCCCTTGTATACTTTTAGATATCCGTGCATACCCACTGTAATGTAGAAAATAAAATAAACCGTTATTTACTTCCTTCCCCATATTATTTCAAAAAAAAATATTAAAAAGTGAAGTTGCAAAAAAAAATTTTACGCATCCTACCCTATAATTTTTGCTTAAAACAAAACACCATATAAAAAAAAATTAGCCTACCCTAAAAGTTCGTCCGAGTGTATCCAAATTTGTCAAGTAACTTACCCTATAACTGAACTGCCCAGTTTGAGCTTTAACCTCGTAGCTTTATTAGATTCACAGTTATCGAATTGGCATTTTTGTATGGTAGCTCCCCGAAAATGGGGTCGTAACATTTTGAAACTTCATATAAGTTCTTGATTCATTATATAACAAACCGTGTGCAATTTTCATCCTCGTAACATTATTAGTTTTGAAGAAATTCATATTGGTGCAAAAAAGTTTTATGGCAACTCCCCGAAGCCTTGGTCCGATTTTAACCAAAAACAATTCTGAACCTAGAAATTGTCTAAAAATGATTTGTGTGAATTTCAAAACTCTAAACTTTATAGTTTTTGAGTTATAGTGCTGACACACGGACGAACGTATAGATAGACACATATCTAGATCGATTTACTTTTCGATGCTGATTCGATACGTGCCCTTGACAGTAGCTCATCTAAATCAATTCGTTACAAACGAAGGAGCGATTTTGATATACCCGATCTATATATGTATGCACGGGTGTAAAAAGCTGTTAAGAGAGTTAAACATGGAAATAAATCACGTGACTTACAAGTAACAAGTAACAAAACAACGATCGTTTGAGAAAGAATCTTATTTACATTTTTTTGTATATGTATGTATATCGCAATGAATTTTAATGCATTTTTTACTTTACCAAAGGTTTTTTAGAATGGTTATTTACTGTTTTACACAGATTTTTAAGAATGAGTGCGTGAGGCAGTTTTATATTTTAGAAAGGAAAATGTGGAAGTGTTAAAAAGAAAATTCAAAATAAAAAACGAGGAAGATTATAGTTGTCAATTTCCTTGATACCCGTGCAAGAAATAAAACTAGTGTTTTATATATTAAAAAAAAATAAAATTATTATTTTATTTATTCTCTTAATTAGTTACACTTTATATTTTGTTTTAATTTTTACAAATCTCGATTTGAAAAACTTATTTCTTGACAATTTATTTATTTTAATTTTTATAACTTATAAACCTCAGTTTGAAAGTTTGATTTGATTTGTTCCGTTATTAGGAAAAGACAAGACTGAACTGTTACTACCAATAATTGGTCATTTTATATTATTATTTTGTTTGGTCAGCACAAACTATACTGTGGGAAACTTCTAATTAAAGAATTAATCATACTGATTAATTCACAAAAAAAAATTCTAATGAGAAAATTTATTGAACGCGATTTAATTTGTCGCGAAAAACTTATGATGGGAAATTTAAATTATGATAGTGACCATCATATAGATCATGTTATTAGAGCGAGAAAGATAGTAATTATTTTGTTAATAACAGTCAATTCGAAGAATTAATAATGTATCGGTGAGAACAAAAATATATTAATCGCGGTTTTCTTTGTCGGGAAATTTAAAACAATGAGAAATTATTAAATAAAGAATTGACCAGAATCAAATTACAATATGAGAAAATTTGGTAGCGAATTTTCTCATTAATGAAAAATATTTTAATATTGGAGAATTTTACACCTTGATATATTGTGGGATACCCATAATCTGCATACCCACTATAATTTATAATATAAAATAAACCGTTAATTAATTCCTTTATGCTACTATATATATTACAAAATAAATATAAAAAAGTAAAATAATTAAAAAAAATTTGACTTACTTACGACTTCTTAAGAAAAAAAACCCATAAAACAAAAAAAAATTGGCAGACCCTAAAAGTTGGTTCGAGTGTTATCACTTTGCCAAGTAACTTGCCCTATTACTTTACCTGCCCAGTTTTAATTTTAATCTCGTAGCTTCATTAGATTCATAGTTATCGAATTGACAACTTTGTATCGCAGCTCCCCGAAAATTGGGCGTAACATTTGGCAAATTTATACAGGAGCTTTTTATATATTTACAACTAACCGTGTTTAATTTTTATCCTCCTAATATAATTAGTATTGAAGAAATTCATATTGATGCAAACAAGTTGCACGTAACGTTTTGAAACTTCATATAGGTTAATGATCTATTTTAAAACTAACCGTGTGTAATTTTCATCTTCCTGGTATAATTACTGGTGAAGAAATTCATATTGGTTTAAAGAAGTTATTTGACTGCTCTCCGAAGCCTTGGTTTGGTTTTAACCAAAATGAATAGGGAACCTCAAAGATGTCCAATAAATTTTTTGTTTGAATTTCAAAACTCTAGCTCTAATTTTTCAATTCTATGTCTTTTAACTAATTTTTAATTCACAAATATAGTAAACCTAAGCAATATAAGCTACATATGATCATATTCATATAATGATTATCATGATAAATAATAATCATCATATTCATAATGATTATTATCCATCAATCTCAAAGTACAAAATCTATATAAAGTATTACACGTACACATATTATACATATAAATTACTTTTAAAGCCATTTACTTAAAAAGATCTTTGTGTTAATTTTTTCTTGTTTATAATATTTATTTAAAATGCATCTTTTAAATCATATGAAATCTTAACTCGATAAATACATAAAAAACAACAAAAAAAATTATATAACTACAAGCTTTAGTGTAAAATTTTTAATTTTTTATGAAAATATTTGAAAAAGTTAGTTGTTGGAGAGCTACCAGATATTTTGGTCTGGTTTTAACCAAAAACAAATAGGGAACCTGGAAATTGTTTGAAAAATATTTAGTGAAAATTTCAAAACTGTCGACTTATTTTTCGATGTTGATCCAATCGTACCCTTGGCACTATATCAAGTTCGTCTAGATCGATGCGTTACAAACGGAGGAGTAATGTTAATATATCGATGTCACATATGTATGCACAGGTATAAAAATATATTGTTGAATTATATTGTAAAATTATAGAAACGGTAACGATAATATTTAATAATTTTTCTGTTTTACACGTTACACAATCGGGAGAGATAAACAAAAAAATGTTTAGTGCATAATTAAAAAAATAAAAACATTCTTTCCAAAGTATCGTGTTTCAAAATAAAATTGAGTTTGAAATAAATGTGCTTTTTTTTCAAATCACCTCAAATATTGTAACTGTTGTTGTTTTCTATACTCAACTGTGTAATCATTGCACAAAAAGGAATTACTCCTTCCTTTGAAATGTAAAAAGTCATTAACATAAAACTTCGTGATAAATTTTATTTTTGGTATAATATCCCATGAGCTGTTCAAACTGACCTTGCAAATTGATTTGAAATCCACATCATTTGCAGATTTGGATCTACAAACTACTACGTGTAGTTTTCCATGGGTGAATACAGATTGAGGTAAAAAAATCCCGCTAATCTAACAGGAAACTACTTTTTTTTTAAAGTGAATGGCACAAATTAACTCAATTCGATGAAGAACAACTATTTTAGCTAAGGTGAAGTATATCCTGTGAAAATTTCTAGTTTTAAAGTTTTTCTTAAATATCTCTAACAATTATTCGAGTTCCATTTACTAAACCAAAACTTATATTCATATTCCTAATTAAAATGAAACCGTTTTTTAATTTTAAGCAGTGAAGGGGTAATCCTGGAAGGGGTGTCAAAGGATTTATGTATTCTGTCGGTAAAATAATATTATCTGTTGAATCTGATGTGATTGACACCACATTATAATAACATTTTTCAAGTCCGTCTAATTTTAAAATCTCTTCACTTATTTTAAAACAACTCTCATTTAAAGGGCCCAAAAAATCATTTGAAGCAATATTCTGAAATTCTTCAATCGTTTCCACAAAAACATGGTTTGTTATTGAACCAAATAAATTTATCGGGCATTTTGATAATCTCTTCACTAAATTTAATCGGAACCTCATTATTACCTAAATATTTGCCTGACGAAGTACATTAGCTTTTTGAGAACTCGCTTTAGAAGAAACTGAAGTATCTGTTATTGGCACTGGTAAACCAAACTTTTTATGTACAGTCTTTCTCTAGTAAATGTAAATAATATTTAAAACTTGTGATGTAAAAAAAAATAGTGTTGCATCTAGATTTATTTAATATGTAGCAAATCTACACGTATATTAAATATTATTAAATAAATAATATCAACTAGCAACGCCCTGTGTTCGAAATTCGAGCTATTTTTGCTTTTAAATTACAAAAAACGAATATATTATGTAAATGTAAATATTAGACTAATATTACACGAAAAATTATTTCTTTTTTTCCTATACCTACGTAATAAAAATTATGCCAACAATTTTAGTTCTTGAAATTTGATCAAAAAAAAAAAATTATAATTTTTTCACTATTAAAGCGCTGTTATTTTTGAGTTTTATTCTTATAGAATTCCTACAGTTATTACACAAAAAAAGCGATTTAAATTCTTAATATATAATGTTCTGAAAGTTATGATCTTTGATTATATCTCTAAACTTATACATGTTATTTACTGAAGTCAGGTAGCCAAAATTCAAGTTAATGCTGTCTTTTATATAGAAGACTGTACTTTTTTTCCAAACAATTCAGAACGATTCAAACTATGTTGCATGTATTCTGTATCCAAATTAAAAAGCTCTATGAAGACATAGTATATACAACAAAGTTTAACATATCATAATTCATAAGTTTAGTACTACGTATTATATTATAATAAAGATGCTGCCAAAAGTACAAAATAATAGTTAAGTTGACAGAAGTCGAGATTTTTTTTTTTAAATCTCAATTTTAAGATTTCAATATATCTAAGAATATGTTTTAACTATTGATTAATTTTTCATGTTTATTTTATATTTATTTGTCTAGTCTATTTATTCAATTTTTTCTAAGTTTTCTGTTGACAAAAATATATTTCTATTTCTAGATGTTGTCGTGTTGTTCTTGCAAAGTTTCTATTATGATGGTGCTGTTTACTCTACAGTGTAGAGTCAAACAATAATTCAAACAAAACTCTTCCTAATCCATTTGCTATCTCTTTTAATAATGCTAAACCAAAAGAAGTTCATTTCAACATTCAGATAATTAACACAGATACATTAACACAGATACAGGGAATTTTGTTCAAGATGTTACGTTGAAAGCGGGTTTAAATAGTAACCATTTTCCGAAAGTAAATAATAATAACTATCCTAATTTTGTTCAGGGAGACTCGTTGGTACCGTCATCTAGTTATCCAATTGTTAAAATTAATAGTAATAACTTTAGGGACAATACTAATTAAACTACTATCAACAATAACAATAACTATATTAAGAATATTAGCAATTTCAATAATAATTATAATAATCGTAACAATTATAATAATAATAATATTAATAATAATAATGATACTAGTAATAATATTAATAATAATAATGATACTAGTAATAATAATAATAATAATAATAATGATAATCATCATAATAATAATAATAGCAATAATAATAATAACAGCAATCAAGATATTTTGATTAGCCATAACAATAACAATCTGGCTCATGATCCGCTTATACTTCTAATTATTAGAATGACAAAACAATCATTAGCTGAAGATTGTAAATACGCACTGTCTAGATTCAGAGAGAAAAAAATTCTTTATAATGTAAGACTTTACTTTCTTATCTACATAATGATTCGCATAATCCCGTCTTAGAGGCGAAACTAGGACTCACTTACCAGTTCTTATTCACAATGAGGGCCTGCCATTTAGTTATAAAGATTTGTATAGCTTTTATGACCTTCAGGCTTTTCGTAGTCATTGTGATAGTAATTATTACAATCACTTGTACCAATCTCGCGAGAACTATAACAAGTTTTTTCTTCCAAACACGTAATAATTATCCTAGTCACGTAACGAATTCTAATCTCATTTCATTATCTAATGTTATGAGGTCTTAAAAAAACTCTCAGTCTACTGACAATATTAATTACATCAGTAAATTTTTGATCATAATTGTAGTGGTCTGCAAGGCAAGCTGAAAAAGTTTTATGTTGATGCTAAGTCATGTAATTCAAATATATTAGCTATAACGGAAACATGGCTCAATGATTCGTTGAAGAACGAAGAAATTCTTGATGGTAATTAGTCCGTGTACAAAAAGGATCGTGAATATCACTCTGTAAATTGTTCGCGAGGGGGTGATGTACTCTAGTGTATTAATAATTACTGGTACATATCATTCCTTTGATCACCAATTTATTAAATTAAACCTAAAACTCAAAACTCAAAGCTGAAACCCTTCCTCATTTTCTGAATTTTACAATGTCTATCACAACATTATTTCGAATATGCATGATGATTCAATCTTTATTTTTGGAGATTTTAATCGACCTTCTCTTTCATTTATTTTCGATGACTCTGAAAATTTATTATCACCTATTAACTTCCAATGTGAAATTGACTTCGGTCTCATTAGTGAGTTCTATTGTAATAATTTACAACAAATTATTAGTAATGACAAGTGTTTAGATCTTGCATTTTCAAATGCATATGATAAAGTGGTGATTAATCTCGCTGATGATGCAGATAATCTTTTCACTAACACTGCTCATCATAACGCAATCATTTTCGAGTTTTTCACTTCTAACCCTCTTTTCGCTAAATCTTGCACTAATGAAGTATACGATTTTTTGAATGTTGACTATCAAAGTATCAATAATGCTTTGTCACCTATTAACTGGAACGAACTGTTACTTCAACAGCATACAATTCGCTTATCTCTATCTTTTATTCTAGGCTGTTTGCAATTATTGACAATTTGTAAAAAAACTAAAAAACTAAAACCGAACCTTGGGTAGATAGAGATCTTAGGAATCTGAGAAATCGACGCAATAAAATATTTAAAAAAATCAAGTATTCATCAGCACCAAGTGACGACTTATTGAATTATTGTAAGGAACTTGTCATTGAATGCAAACATAACGCCAATACAGCATACGAGAACTGTGTTGCTAACATTGGCAACAAGCTGACTGTTAAACCCAAATTTTTCGCCTTCGTTAACACAAAGCGTAAGTTATTTGGGTATCCAAACTCAATGATGTCCAACGATAATATGCTTTCTTCTTGTCCTAAACAAATTTGCAACTCCTTTTCAGAAAGTTTATCGTCCTAGGGGTCCAACGGCATCTTCCGCTAATTCTTTATCTACCAGCTCAAATTTTCTAATCTCAAACTTACATCTTTCACCTAATGATATTCTTAAAGCAGTTTTTAGTCCGGATACATAAAAGAGTGCTTGATCTTATTCCCCCAATCTTTCTTCACAACTGCGCTCAAAATCTTATTATCAAGGCTTCACTCTCAAGTCGCTTTTAGATGGCATTTTTCCACGAACGTGGAAATCTTCATATTTGACTCTCATTTTCAAAAAAGGCGATAGAGATTCAGTTTAGAACTATCGGGGTATAGCCATCTTATCGACTATTCCCAAAATATTTGAAAAAATTGTCGTTGACAGTATTACTCCCATCATTAATGTTAAACTTAATGGACATCAACATGGTTTCAGAAAGGGTCGTTCTACCACAGCCAACCTTATGGTGGATACTTCTGAAATACTGAACCATATGGAGAAAGAGCACCAACTGCATGAAGTTTACACTGATTTTAGAAAAGTTTTCGATTGTGTAGATCTTTTTATTTTGTTAAATAAGCTATCAACTTTTGACATTACGGGTTCTTTTCTTTCATGGCTTCACTCTTATCTATCAGAAAGAACCTAAAACGTAAAATTTCAAGACCTTTCATCCAAATCGATTAATGTCACTTCTGGTATACCACAAGGAAGTCATTTGGGGCCAACTCTTTCAACGTTTTTTTTTCTCACCTTTCGGGATATTTAGGCGAGACAAAACATATTGCTTCTGCTGACGACTTAAAAATAAATAAAGTTGTAAAAGATACCTCTGATGCAATTATACTTCAATCCAGCTTATCAGATTTACAAACTTGGTGTAACTTTAATAAATTGGAGCTCAACTTACAAAAATTTAAGGTTATCAGTTTTACCCTAAAACGTTTTTATTTGTTAAATTTGTTATTTAAATCCAGCCATTTGGGTCCATGTTTTCGGGTAGCTGCCAAACAACTTCTTTTTTATACCCGTATGACTATATAGTCAAAGGGAATAACAAATTTGCCATTACGTTTGCGACGCAGAGAAGGAGGGGGAGTAGACTAAAGTGTATGGATCGGATCAGAATCGAAAAATAATTGATTTAGCTATGCATGCCCGTCCGCACGATAACTCAAAATATAAAGGAGCTAGGACCTTGAAATTTTCACAAATTCATTTTTCTTGCAAAAGCCGTCATCGGTATTTAAATCCAGCCGTTTTGGTCCATGGGTTCGGGTAGATAAAAAAAATTTGACTCATCCTACCCCATAATTTTTGCTTAAAAAAGAACACCATAAAAAAAACTTAGCCTATCCTAAAAGTTCGTCCGAGTGTATCCAAATTTGTCAAGTAACTTACCCTATAACTTACCTGCCCAGTTTTAATTTTAACCTCGTAGCTTCATTAGATTCACAGTTACCGGGTTAGCAGTTTTGTATGGCAGCTCCCCGAAAATGGGGTCGTAACATTTTGAAACTTCATAAAAGTTCTTGATGCGTTATATAACAAACCGTGTGTAATTTTCATCCTCGTAATATTATTAGTTTTGAAGAAATTCATATTGGTGCAAAAAAATTTTATGGCAACTCCTCGAAGCTTCGGTTCGAATTTAACCAAAAACAATACGCAACCTAGAAATTACCTAAAAATGACTTTGTGTGAATTTCAAAATCTAGCCTTTATAGTTTTTGAGTTATGGTGCTGACATACGGACGGACGGACGGATTTATAGACGGACACATGTATCTAGATCGATTTACTTTTCGATGCTGATTCGATACGTACCCTTGACACTATATCTACCTCATCTAATACAATACGTTACAAACGAAGGAGCAATTTTGATATACCCGATCCATATATGTTTGCACGGGTATAAAAACCTGTTAAGAGAGTTAAACATGGAAATAAATCACGTGACTGTCGATTAACAAGTAACAAAACAACGTGTGCACTTGTATTATTTTCTATTGCATTTTTTTGATTATTAAGATTTTATAAAAGATCCGTTTTTTTATGTTTGTATATTATTATATAAAATTAATTTGATATTTGCTTTGGTACAGTCAATTATTTAAAAGTACAGTTCAGTACAACATTAAAATATAAAACGTGGACGTGGTAAAAGTGAAGATAATTTTTTTAAGTTTTTTTGAAATCATTAAAAGTGCGATTTGTAATTTAAATTTTATTAATTGTGAATTAGTATTCTAAATTAAATTTTATAAAACAAAGAAACATTTAATTTTAGTAAAATAAAGAAACATTTAATTTTAGTAAAATAAAGAAACATTTGATTTTAATAAGCTTGTGCTATTTAATTTTCAATCTCACATTTGGGGGCTCAACGGGGATAGATCAGGAGCAAGTTTTATAAAAAATTAATTCAGTGTTCATTAAACAAGCATAAATAGAATTGATTGCAACAAAACAAAAACATTTGCTAAAAACATTTTATAAATTTTGTTATTGAAAAGACAACACAATTTCTTCAATAAAAATATTTTCATATTAACCAATAAAATTGGTGTCAGAAGCAGACATAAAACATAAAAAAAAAGGATTTAAATTCAATTTAAAGGAAAAGAATCAAGTTTCGAAATTGGATGAACTGGAAAGATAATTAAAATTTTCATAAAACCAAGTAAGTGCTTTTAAATTAATAAAATATTAATATGAGTGGAAGGCGAAAGCAGAGTAGACAAAATAGTAATAATACAATTGATTGAAGAGGTTATACTAAAACTGGAGAACATTGCAGAAACTTTTGGCTATCCTAAAAGACTTGTAGCTGACCATGGTGGAGCGTTCATCTCAAATAATTTCAAGCATTATTGAAATTGCAATGATGTTCATTATTATTAAGGGTGTTAGCAAAAATATCTCTTCAAAATCCTGAAAAATGGTTTCAGTATGTTAAATCGGTAAAATGATGTTAAAATTATTGAAATAATTGAAGATGAGTGGAGGAAGCAATTCAGTGACAATAGAAAAATCATTCGGGAGCAAGCGAAAAAAGACATAATGGCAATACAAACTGAAAATACAAAAAATTTCAATAAAAGAAGAAAGATAGCAAAAAAATATAAGATTGGGAACTTAGTTGCAATTGAAAGGATCCAATTTGAGACAGGATTGAAAACTCGTCCAAAATTTTTGGTTCCCTATAAAATCAAGGCAATAAAAGCATTCGATCGATACAACGTTAAAAAAGAAGGCAGTCCAAACATGACAGAAACTAGTGCAGATAAAATAAATATTTGGGCAGAAAATGATGATGAAAATATATGTACCATGCAAGAAAATGAATCAGATGATGATGAAGTTGTAACAACAATAGAAGAAGATCCCGTGGAAAATCAAAACGAAAATGACAGCTATGTAGAAATTTCATCAGGGACTGATGAATAGTCAGGAAAGGCCGAATGTGGGAATTTAATCTAAATACATAAAGCTTAATAAAATTATAAAAAAAAAAAAAATAAGGAACTAATAATCATTATTACGGAAAAAAAAACAAAATAAAAAAAAAAGATTGTCATCTTCATCATCATGATCATGAATTACATTTTACATTGGTATTACATTTTTTAACAGAAATAAAAATTCTAGAAATAAAAATTACTTTAAGAAATAAAATTTTTTTTTTCAAAAAAAAAATTAGAAAATTAAAAATAAATAAATTTTTAAATATTTGAAGAAATAAAAAACAAAAAATTAAATTGGAACACACACGTTTTGTATATACCATATAAAAAACTAAAAAACCAAAAATTTTGATCAAACACAGTGTAAATTTTAAACATTAATTTAAAAAAAAAAAACACACACAAAAATTAATTTTTTGCGCTCTTAAAAATTTAAAAAAAAAAAAAGTTTGGACATTTGGTATTGTTCTAAGCTCTAATAAAAATAAAAATATAAAATTATAAAACAAATCTATAAAAAATAATATAAAAATTCAAAGCTTGATAATTGAAACTTAATAATCAATCATTTAAATAGTGAAATTATTGTACTTGGCTAAAATTTGTTTAATTGTTTAATCAAAATTAGAAAATTATTCTCATACAAATCAACTTTTTGCGCCTAAATTTTAAGTTCTACTATACTTAACAACTAGAAATAAATAGAAAATATGGCAAAAAATTTTGCTAAATGTACTAAAAACATTAAAGGAAACTCTAGAGGTATCTAATGCAGTGGGATTTGTAAAAGTTTCTATCATGCTAAATGTGCTGAAGTAAATAGTGAATTGTTTAATGCAGTTAAATCAGGAAGTGTATCTTGGAAATGTAAGGCTTGTCCTTCCAACGCCAACGTATCAATGGTCATTCTTGCAGAAGGGGTTGATACAGAAACGGAGTCACACCACACACTAATTAATTCTGAAGAAAGCGCTGTTGAAAAATTATCCACATTCGACTTATCAGATTGTTCAATGGATAATATGGCAAAATATTGACAAGCTCTTGGATCTGTAATAGTTGAAATACACAAATCAAATAAATTCTTCTACTCAGAGATGAGGGACATTATTAAACAAAATAAAAATCTGCAGGAAGAAAATCAAGAATTGAAGATACGTGTTAAAGCCGTAGAAGATAAATCATCTGAACTAGAAAGAAAGCTAAGTAATTATGAATCAATATTGGATGAAGATCAACAAAAAAAGATAAAAAATAATATAGTTATTGCCGGACTTCCCGCTAATCTACCAAACGCAACAGACACAGTATTAGCTATTGCTGAAAAAATTGGTGCTAATATTGACAAAAGTGGTCTGAAAAGTGTTACAAAAATCAAACAAAAACAAATAATTGGAAGAAATGAAGTGGTTAATGAGCTTTATGTTGTGGAACTGGCTTCTGAAGCAATAAAAAGCGAGTTGATGGATAAAAAGCGGAAATATCATCTTTTAACTGAAGAGTTAAATATACAACCTGATAGGAATAAAGAAATATTTTTTCGTCACCATCTCACTCCATTTCAGGCAAAACTCTATAAAGAGGCAAATAAAATCAAAAATTCACACAACTTCGAGTTTCTGTGGGTCAAGGATAGTAAAATTTATATCCGCAAGACCAAGGTTACCAAAGTTTACAATGTATCTTCCATCAACGATATATTATTTATTAAAACAACTTTTGAAATTTAACACTAATAGTTATACTATAACCTAGATTTATTAAACAAATTTTTAGCTTTATTTTATTTTAAGTATTCTAACATTCTTACAAAAATTTTTTTAACAATTAATAATTATCCTAACAATCAATTACGGATTTTTTTCGATCAAATTTTTTAATAACTTTATTTTATATTATTATATACTTACAACTCTATAACATTATATACATAACCTCATTTTATATTATTATACGAATAAAAATTTTTTTTTCAATCATTTTACTTTAATTAATTTAATTTATTATTATTTGTATATATTTCAAAGCATATTATTATATTTTTTACAAAAACTTATAATAATTAACAAAAACAAAAAATTATTCTTTTACAATCGTGTTATTTCCACATATTTTATTTATTATTATCAAAACAATTATTTATTTTTTAAGTTACAAAACATACAATTATATAAATCACTTAAACATATGCTAATTATCAAAAACACATAATAAACCTACATAATAAAAATTTATTTAATTTAAACAACAACCTAAGCAAAAAAAAGTTTTTTTTTTTAACAAAAACACGCTTATATAAATTATATTTTTTTCTACTTATATTTAAATACTTATACTTAATTAATTCTTTAATTTTTTTTCTACTAAAATTTCTTTTATATTTTACACTAAGTTATAATTTTTTTAAACATTATCTTATTTTACTTATTCTTAATTTTTTAAATAACAAAAGAAAATACAACCTAGAACTAATAACTAATTTAAAGACACTGATTACGGAAATGATAGAACTGTCAAATTTTGTGAGCACTGAAAAAAAAAAAAAATCTATCTAACCCTATCTATTGCACTAATAAATCATTTATTTCTAAATTTTTTCTCACTTGCTTTTCATACCCGTATTCATTAATGGAAGAGAAAGAGATTGATAGAAATCAACACATTATTCATTTGAATAATGATGTTCAAGTGCAATACTACACAGACATGGGCAAATTAGTAGACATAGTAACAATTTTAATATTATATACCTAAATATTCAAAGTATTCATAGATCATTTTATTTCAGACATAATAGAATTGAAATACAATTTTCATGTTTCAGACACAATTTTATTTGATCACCAAATGCTTTTTATCAGTATAGATTGCAAGCCAATAAGAGAAAAAATTAATTATCATAAAATTGTTTTAGATTATGACAATATTGATAAAAACGAACTCTGGAATAATATTCACAACTTAAATTCTTTTAATAAAGTAGTTCAAAAACTGACCTTTTTGATAGAAGTGAATACAAAAACAATTCGATCGTCGAAATTTAATAACAACAAAAGCATTTGGACGACAGATGAAATCCGCGAAAATATGAAAATTCGCAATTCTTACCTAAAATTAAAAAAAAATACCCGAGTGATACTCATATCGAAAATTTGTATTTACAATATAAATCCAAAGTATCTAAGTTAATTTTGAACGCAAAAAAGAATAATTGCTCAAACGTCATAACGCAAAATCCTAGTAATGGCAAAAAACTATGGGGATTGTACAAGCAAATATTATTTAATAACACCCAAACTTTTAATAACCAAACCATTAAAACCATTAATTATAACGATAACGTATATGATAAAGAACAGGAAATTGCTGATACTATGAACAACTATTTTGTCAACGTAACTAATAATTTAAAAATTCCAGATGAACCCATTGACTATGAATATTTCGATTTATATTCACCCAACGAAACTTTTACAACATTCAGTCTTGATCCTGCCACGCCTGAGGAAATTACTGAGGCCATCAAAAATCATAAATCCTCAGCTGCTACGGGATATGACAAGATATCTGCTAAATTTATAAAAACGTATGCAAACCGTCTGGTCCCAATTATTGTAAAATTTATAAATTTATCTTTTAACACAAAAGTTTTGCCATACGCGTCGAAAACTGCAATAGTTGCACCTATTTTTAAAAGCGGAGATGCAACAAATCAGTCCAACAAAGACCAATCTCGATCGTTAGTACTTTCTCTAAAATCTTTGAAACAATTATAAAAAGTCGCTTAAACACTTTTACGACAGATAAAGGGATTCTAAGCGTAAATCAATTTGGTTTTGAAAAAAACTCAAATACAGCAGCAGCCTGTCTAAACTTAACCGACTTCATTAGCAAAAATATTGACTCTAAGAAATATGTGGGCTGTATTTTTCTTGATTTAAGAAAAGCATTCGACTGCGTTGACAACGAAATTCTGATTCACAAATTTTCTCAGTTGGGCGTTTCTACTGAACACATTAATTTCTTTAAATCATATTTACTAAATCGTAAACAGAAAGTTCGAATAAATAATAGATTCAGTAATCTAAACAATGTGATAAAGGGGGTCCCCCAAGGTTCAATCTTAGGTGCGGGACCTCTTTAAACTCTATATAAATGATATAATATGTAAACTCAGCTTGCACGGATCATTGCAATTGTATGCTGAAGTTGCTGTGCTAAAATATGCTGTAGATAGTGAAAATGAATTAAAAAGAGCAATAGATATGGACCTTTGTACAATCAACATATGGTTAGAAAAGCATAAACTTTCGCTTAACATAAGTAAAACCAAAATAATACTATTTGACAATAAAAAATTTCAAAGCATCAATTTTACATTTAGTAATTCGTCAATTGAAGTTGTCAATAAATTTACCTATTTAGGTTTAGTATTAGATAAAAGTCTTGGGACGAACATACCGATTATGTATCCAAAAAAATAGCCCCCTACGTTTTTATCATAAAAAGGTTACGCAATTTTTTGACTGAAAAAGCTTTATTTGTTATTTATTCTTCCTATATTGTGTCTAACTTAATGTATCTAAATCCACTTTGGAGTGGCTCATCTCAATATTTACTAAAAAAATTACATATTTTGAATAAGAAAGCCATCAAAACAATACATGGATTGCCAACAAGATTTCCTTTTGCATCGCTTTATACTCATAAATATCTAAGTTTTGCGAATATTTGTAAAAAAGAACTTTTCCTCACTGCTTTTAAAATTATTAACAATAAAATCAAACATCACTTCATTCTCAACCGTATGATCGACATTCACAATCACAATACTAGAAACAAAACCAACTTCTACTTATCACTTTTTAAAACAGAACAACAAAAGAAAAATTGTCTCTATAACTGTTTAAAAGCCTTTAATGAATTGTCTACTGCTATCAAAGCAATCACTGATATATGTCTCTATAAAAAAGAAATAGTACAATATATTCTATCATCAAATAATCAGTCCTAGTTTCTTGAGTTAATTAGTTTACTTTTTAAACATATTCTATTTTTTAATGCTAAAAGAGCGTAGGTAACGTTTACTTAAAAAAAATTTTCTTTTTTGGGAATAATGAATAATATAATAAAATAAAGATTGTAAATATAAACAAAATTAAACGTAAATTGTCAAAAAAAAGTAAATTTGAAGTATAATAAATTAAAGTCAAACTATATTTTATAAAATAATTAGACTAACAGCATTTACTTATGCTATACAGTCGTAAAAAAACTAATGGACTAAATATTCAAACAAAATATTGCAGATTTACTAAATCACTAACTTATAATTAATCTAAACTAAATTGTATATAAATTTATATTTTTTTGTTTTTATAAATAAAGAAAAAAAAAAAACAAAATAAAAAAAATAAACTCTATACCAACTATATTTTATTTGAGTTGTATGCACTTTTATTAATTTCTATTGCATTTTTTTGATTATTAAGATTATATAAAAAATCCGTTTTTTTATGTTTGTATATTATTATATAAAATAAATTTCATATTTGCTTTGGTACAGTAAATTATTTAAAAGTACAACTGAGTACAACATTAAAATATATAACGTGGACGTGGTAAAAATAAAGATAATTTTTAAAAATTTTTTTAAATCATTAAAAGTGCGATTTGGAATTTAAATTTTATTAATTATGAAATAATATAACATAATATAATTGCCAAAAATAAACCGTTAATTAATTGCTTTATTATGCTATTACATATATTACAAAATAAATATAAAAAAGTAAAATAATTAAAAAAATTTGACTCATCCTACCCCATAATTTTTTCTTAAAAAATACCCATAAAACAAAAAAAAATTGCCACACCCTAAAAGTTTGTTCGAGTGGTATCACTTTGCAAAGTAACTTGCCCTATTACTTTATCTGCCCAGTTTTAATTTTTATCTAATAGCTTCATTAGATTCATAGTTATCGAGTTGACAACTTTGTATGGCAGCTCCCCGAAAATGGGGCGTAACATTTTGCAAACTCATACAGGAGCTGCTTCTATTGTACAACTAACAGTGTTTAATTTTTATCCTCCTAATATAATTAGTTTTGAAGAAATTCATATTGACGCAAATAAGTTGTATGGCAGCTCCCCGAAAATGAAGCCGTAACATTATGAAACTTCATATAGGTTAATGATCTATTATAAAACTAACCGTGTGTTATCTTCATCTTCCTGTAATGTATAATATGTGTACGTGTAATATTTTATATGGACTTTGTACTTTGAGATTGATGGATAATAATCATTATGAATATGAGTACTTCACCTTAGCTAAAGTAGTTTTTCTTCATCGAATTGAGTTAATTTATGGGGACGTAAATATGCCATTCACTTTAACAATTAAGCAGTTTCCCAAGTTGACAGAAGCCGCAATTTTTTTTTAAATCTCAATTTTAAGACTTTAATATATCTAAGAATAAGTTTTAACTATTGATAAATTTTTCCTCCCCTGAAAGTCTGAAGTTTTTACTACAAATATATGCCTATCTAATGTTCTGAAAAGCATGCAAAAAAGTTTTATTAAATTTTTAGTTTATTTTATATTTATTTGTCTACTCTATTTATTTAATTTTTTCTTTTTGACAAAAATATATTTCTTCGTATGGTTATGAGTAATGACTCATAAGTTTCTTAAAACAAACCAATGTTATTGCTTGTGTCCTTTATGAGATGTAAACCCTTTTATACTTTCAACTACTGTCAATTACACCATCTGTTGTAAAAGAGTAGATGAGAGGAGTAGATAATTATGTAATTTGATATGTTGATATAATGTATATGTTACGGTCATACGGGTATCCCAGAGTTGACACAGTCTACTCTACTACACTCTTCCTCGTTTTATAAACTAATTAAACAATACTAAATTAATCACCAAACAACATTTTTAGATATAATAAGTTGAAATAAAAGAAATATGAATATAATAAACAACTTACATTTTTAGGTAAAATTTAAATCTTTGCAACCAGTTTTGGCAATTAACATTGATAAGTACTTAGAAGCATATTTGATTTTACGTTGATCTAATAAAAAATAACTAATTTTTTCTTCACCAGAGTTTTAATTCTAATTCACTTGTTAAGATAAACAAACAAAAAAAAAAACAAAAAAATATTTAAAAAATTTTAATATTCTTGTTCATTGAACATTTCAAACTTAACAAAAAAATATAAATTTATAAGTCGGCGCCTATAATAGTTTAATTGAGCTGCGAGTTACAAACGAAAATGAATTACATGAATTGCAATTTTGAATTTTCATGAAAAGGGATGTTTATGTTTTTATGGGAAAAAATAAGACGATCAACTATTATCATGTATATTTTGTGCGACAGATATTTTTAGCTAGTTTTATTTTATTCGAAAATAAATAATATCGTTGTATATTTCTGTTTGTATCTATGTATGTCGTGTCACTAAATTGGAATCGATCATATTATTTTAACCGTTACCTATCTCATTTACTTTTTTTGTCTATTTTTATATGAAAAATAACTTATATTGTTCTTTTATACCTATTTTTTACAATTATTTCGTTATTAGTTATATCAATTTATGTTTTTTTGCAATATCAAAATAGATGAAAAATAAAATTCTAAAATATTGATTATGTATTAGGTAAGTTTTTTGAAATTAAAAAAACTAGTCTTAAAATTCAAAAGTAATAAATTTGATACCCAAAAATTGGCAAGCAGTAATATGCGATTTGTTTTTTTGTTATATTCATCATATTATAATTTTTCAATAATTTAAATACAAAAGACATACACTTAGTATGTGAATATAAAAATTTTGAAAAAAAACTCGGCTTTCATATGTGATAAAATTTTCAAATAATCGAGTTATGATTATTTTTATATGGATATTTTCCATATTTTTGTGCATTTTCCATATTTTCCTTCATGAAATTTGTGCTGTAGGTTACTAGTAATGAGACTACGCGCCGATTGCGTTCGGTCGAGATCAGACCATGGGTTCGGATCCTAGAACTTTTTGTTCGAATTTAAGCCAAACAAGCATAATTCCGAAACCAGTGAAGATAGAACCTCCAAATTTGGTATCAGTGTGCCTCATCCCATGGCCTGAAAGTCCTTGATATTTTAATACCAATTGGAGTAGTGGGTCGATAATCATCCACACAGTTTCGAAGACCTTAAAGCATATCAATGAAATTAATAACAAGTAAAGAAACAGTCAGTCGGTGCAACCGACTTAGAAATACTCTACACCTATTTGGTCCAAACTTAATGACATATCCATAAGTCATTTTAACACCATAAAAGCTGTTATTAATTTGATCGTAAGACATAGCTAACCAAATTAACTTTATAATACTAAAAACATTTTCTAATTACACTATCTCTTAAAAAATATTACAAATTCTTACTAATTTATCTATTTAAAAATATTAAAAACAAAAAAACTTGAATTAAATGAAAATATATTTATTTCAATTCAATTGCAAAAGTTAAAAAAATTGAATTATAAAATTTTGTGATAAAAAGTTAATCAAAGCATAATATATTTAATAATCCAAATTTTTCAGAATTGCAATTATTTTAAATGGTTAGTTTATGTACCTAATAGAAAAGCTTATAAACGCAATATATGCAATAAATGTATTTCTAAAATTCAATTACAAATTTACACCTTTTCATATAATTCATTTAAATATAAAAATTAATTTTACATAAATGCGAAATCACCTATGTTCAAAGGTACTTGCATAGGTGAACCACTACAATTAAGTCTAAATTTCGGGGACACATAAATAATAAGAAATATATGCTTTGGCTTCGAAATTATACTCGTCCCGCCTCAAATCGATCAAAAAAGTCTAGAATCCGAACTCATTGACCAAACTCGACCAGAACCAAATCCCATGGTACTTTCATTACTAGTAACCTAGAGTTTAAATTTCATCAAAATAGCGGCATTATTTTTTGAGTTATGGTGTTTTTAAGATATATGTTTGTTAGCCCTTAAACTTTTCAAGGGTTCCAGAACCCGAAACTATGGTACCATTTCGTTCATATGCAGTCCCCGTCATACTTTCAATACTAGTTAACCCTTGTACACAATTGGAACGTTCTATCTTAATTTTAAATTACTAGTTTTATTAATTTACGCATTGGGGGGTCTAAGAGAGGTACTGAACCACCACTCCAATTGATCCAAAATCAAAGGGACACGCAGGAAATAGTAAAGAACACCCATGTGCCAAATTTGAAGCTTCTACATTTGTTTCAAGTTGCTATCTTTATTAATTGTAAAAATATGCTTTAATGTCTTCGGAAATGTGTAACTGTTCCCCGACCCACTACTCCAATGTGGCCCAAATTTCAAAGACACTAAGGAAATAGGAAGGGACACCCTGATACCAAATTTGGAGGTTCTATCTTCATTGGTTTCGGAATTATGCAATTTGGCCTAAATTCGATCAAAAAGTTCTAAGTTCCGAACCCATTGTCCAATCCTCACCGTACGCATCGCCGCCGTAGTTTCATTACCAATAACCTACAGCACAAATTTCCTGAAGAAAGCGTCATTAGTTGTTGAGCTATCTTGATTCTTTATATATGTTCGTTAGCCCTGAAACCGATTAAAAGGGTCAGAATCCAAACCCTTGGGCTGATTTCGTCCTTATGCAGTCCGCGCTGTACTTTAAGTACTAGTTAGCCCTTGTACACAATTTGAACGTTCTATCTTAATTTTAAGTTAATATTTTCAGTAATTTCGATTATAAGCTTTCTGAAAACTCGGCCCACGGTTACATCCAGTTCGTTCACCCCCCCATAAATGTTTTCCGAAATCAAATATTACTTGAAGAAAATAAAAACGAAAAATACGGGATGCTCAACCCTTTTCAAAAATATTTTAGACACATAATATCAAAAAAAGGTTTTACCGAAAAAAATACGTCAAAGAATATCTTAATCCGGATTGCATAAATGCTATCATGTGTAGTGAAAATGTACCACTTCGTAAGTATAAAAATGACATTTACCAGAATTCTTGTCACAGATGTAATTAACGAAAGCACGCAAACGGAAATTATAGCAGAAACTCATAGACGAGCGCATAGAAATGCAAAGGAGAACAGGATACACATATTAGAAAAGTATTTTGTATCCTACAACTGAGAAAGAAAATAAATAATTTTGAAAAAATACATAAAATTTGCAAGGAAAATAAGTACGATTGGCATCCAACAAATCCAGAAATCCAAGGTACACCTATCCCCAGCTTTTCAGGGCATACGGTTCATATCGATATTTTTGTCACCGAATCAAAATTAGTCCTTACGGTTTTGGATAACCTTGCAAAGTTTGCACAAGCTAGGATAATTGAAAGTAGATCAACTGAACATATAAGACTGGCTCTTAGATATATATTTTTCTATTTTGCAATTCCAGAATTTGCAGTCATAGATAATGAGTGAGAAAAGTTTCCGAATTCCGCCTCCATTAAAGGAATGATGGAAGTCGAATTGAAGATCAAGACCTATATAATACCATCTTTTAAAAGCGAGGTCAACGGACACGTAGGGAGGCTCCAATCTATTCTCTCAGAAATCAGAAGATGTCTTAGAGCTGAAAAACATGATTACAAGTTTGGAGAACTGCTCCAGAGAACAGTGAATTAATAAATTCATACTGTTCACACCTTTACTGGAAAAAAAGCAATAGAACTGTACCTAGGAAGAATTCCCAAAACCTCAACAGATTTCAGCTTTGGGCATCAAATTAAACCAGAAATTGACTTGGTCAAATCACATTTTTGGTATAGCTAAAGATGCAACTAGATGTTTGGGTGTTTTGTATCGCTGTAAAACTTTTTCTCGCCATTAGGTCTCCTCAATATCTATAAAACATATATTAGACCAAAAATGGAGTATAATACACCTATTTGGGCTGGTGCACCCAAATCGGCGCAGGGATATCTCGATAAAGTGCAAAACCGAGCTATTCGTCTTATAAATGATCCCAGTGTTACCTCAAAGCTCACTCCACTTAGCCATCGGTGCACAGTCTGGTCACTTACTATGTTTTACAGATACCTAGTGGGATAAACAATTGTTCTGAGGTAATAAAAAATTAATGCCTCCACTCAAAGTTTTCAAACGTGAAACAAAGAGTGCAACATATACTCATCCAAACTGCGTCAAATTGTTAAGATGGCGAAACACGGCTTATGGAAATTCGTTTGTTATGCGCACGTCGAGATTATGGAATCACATTCCGTCTAATGTGTTTCCTAAAGTTGGTAATTCGTATATGTAGGACTTAAATAAATTTAAGATGATTATTAACATATTTCTCCTAAATATCCTTCCAAATATATCCCATCCACCATAATCCTAAATTCCCAAATAACCTGCCAAAATCCAAAAATCGTTTCATATCTCATCCCTCAAACTGTACATTTGTATCACAGGTTCCTTCCTAAAGTTTGGTTCAAAAAGGGAGTGGTTTTGGTGCGTTAAAGTTGCACATTACCCAACGAAATACCGCACAGTTTCAATGGGTGGCTTTGGAGCGTTCCATTCCCTTGAAAAAAAAAAAAACAACCTCACCTCAGGAGTTCGAAAAGACCAGACTTTCAAACATAGAAAAGATTAAGGGGAAAGAAAAAGCACTTAACAAATAATAAGAAATATAATATAACAGATAATAAGAAAATAAAACTAACAGAAAATACGAACCAGGACAAGTAATTTATGTTAAGCACAATAAGCGTTTGGGGTCAAAATTATTAGTAAGATATAAAATGGAAATAGTCAAAGAAAATCGGAAAACCTCTGTCGTCACTCAAGCTGGCCGAGTTATCCTAAATATTAAATCATGAAGTACCAAACTAATTTACTCTTTTACCATACTCTGTCTTTTCTCGTAAATATTTATCAACCTAAATCTTCTCAAATAACATTCTTAAAGTTTTATTTTTAATTAAAAAAATCTTACATGTACTTTACAAAATTTTTTCTGTCACAATATTTATTTCTTTTTGACCTTAATTGCATGTAGTATTAGGAAATGTGCAGATATCGGAATATTTTGGATCGCATATAGTCGCTATAAATATAGTAAGAGCAATAATAAAGGAAGGAAAATTCAGACTTATTCACGTTTGTGACTTGGGTACCCTACAAAATACTTTAGAAGAAATAAACAACATCCTGGGAGAAAACATAACTAAACAGCATACGTTATATCATTATCTTTATCACGAAGCAGAACAAATTCAAAATCTTTTAGATGAATTCCGGACACCTAGGAAGAAAAGAGCCATCAACTACCTTGGTTCAACATGGAAATGGATAGCGGGTACTCCAGACCACGAGGACTTTCTAATGATAAAAAGAAAAATATAATATTGTAATTAATAATATCTATAATGATACGATTAACAACATTACTTATATAACTTTAACGATATATTAAAAAATATTAGATTAGATCAAGAATTTAGTAATCAATCAGCTTTTAAATTACAGTAGAAAATAAAACTTCTTAAAGAAGAAGTTATAAATTTAAATTATGCGGCTCATTGGGCCAAAGTAGGAGTAATTAACTCAGTACTTCTTTTGAGATCAGAAATAGAAACTTTAACCGAAATATTGAATTAGGAAAATTTTCCATACTCCAATGCCGAAGATTCTTTACATGAGCGAGTGTAAAAATAATTTCTAATAGTACCTGTTTGTTCTATCTTATCGATATACCTCTTACTGATAATTATATTTATGAAAATTTGTTATTAAAATCAATAAAAAATGAAAATGTTGTAATAGATTTAAAATTTAATAGCATATTGTTAAACGATGATATTTATAATAATGAAAAATTGTATGGAATTAATAAGAATTGTAAAAAACTTAATGATGTAATTATTTGTAGAAAAGATAATATTGTAAACCTCAAAAGCTCTACCTGCATCTTTAACTTATTAAAAAGGAGGAACTCTACTCACAATTTCACAAATACCAATCATACACTAACTTTGGAGGAAATCACCGAAGGTATGCTGTTAATCAACCAGTTTCACGGAGTAATTACCATCAATGGAATTCACAAAAGCTTAGCTAAATAAACACCTATCTCTGGAATTTCATAAAGCTGTACATATAGATAATACAAAAGAAATACAACAATTAAAAGAGACAAACAAAATAACGTACTTCTAAGTCTAATTATGTTCGAACCTACAACCTTTAGCATATCTTTGCTAATAATAGTGGCTTTATTATGGAATTGCAAAAGAAAAAAGAAAATAGTCCTAAACCATCATAGTCAACCAACATCTAACGCATCACAACAAGAATACAAAAAACCAGATCCACCAGTAACAGACGAAACAACAGACCATATATCAATACAGCCCGCAGAACGAACAAATCAAACACACAATTTACAGAAATTTAAAGATTTTGTTAACTTTTAATTGACCTTTCAATAAAACAAGACCAAGTAATGTTTAAACAAAAGAATTTTATATCGTATAAAATTTTACGGTCATACGGGTATCCCAGAGTTGTCACAGCCTACTCTAGTACACTCTTCCTCGTTTCATCACTTATTCTATTTTTGTGTTTTCTTAAAAGTTTAGATATTATATTAGAAAGTAAATGGTAATGCATTTCACATCTAATTGTGATCTAGATATATTTTATTGGGTTATTAATTATAATATCGTAATTGTTTTAAATATAGATCTAAGCTTGTTTTAAGTATAATTATTAAGGATAATATAAGAGGAAGATTTCCGCGAAATACAAAAACTATAAAGATATATTGAACTTTTTTTCTTTATATTTACTAATGCAATTTGCAAATTTTGAAAGTACTTTTAAGTCATGATTACTTATAATAAGTGCAGCGTAAATTTCCAAAACATTTAATGCTGTATCTTGATGACTAAATATGTTTTAAAGAATGGGTCGCAGCAATGAACCATGTGGAGGGCACTAGTCGTGATAATATATCGAGACAGTTGGGAACCAATATTAACTTTGAAATTTTTTTATTTTTTTTTTATTCCTTTTCCACTCCTTTAAGGAGTATAGGGCATTCACCAAGTTCATTTTAAACTAGGCTTCAATTTCCTTAATCATAATATTCACTAAGCCGTTAAAGATTTTACCAACTACGTTCAAAAAAAGAAAAAAGGTCGATAACTTCACGTGAAAGATTTTTAGTTCCACTTACTTTATCTATTTATATAATTTCGTAAGACCGATTTTTTATTTTGAGATAGCGCCGAAACTTTTAGCCCGATTTTCATATGTCATACTTTCATTTATTGGTTGAGATGGTGCGGGTTCGAAAATTGTAATCGTGTCTGGAGGACCGATAGTTTTGAAGATATATCATTATATAACTTTAGAATTACCATCGTCCAAATTTTTAATAGAAGTACAAAATATTTTAGTGAAACTTTAATTTAAAAATTAAATCTTATATATATATATATATAATAAAAATAAATGTAAATAATATTTCATTTACTTCTAAAATTGTTTGGCACAGATTTCGATATAAAATTTAAATATGAATTAAGAAAAAATATGAATATTTATATTAGTTTTATAAACTTTACACCACATTTAACAAATCAATAAAAACTTAAACTTTAATTATAGAACAATGATAAAATAATTTGTATTTTAATAGGTGGCGCGAAATAAAGCCATACGAAATAAAGCCATAAAATGACATTATGGCTTTATTTCGCATTCAAATGCGAAATAAAGCCATATCGAGAATTTTTTTGCGTATGGCTTTATTTCGCATTTGAATGCGAAATAAAGCCATATCATTTTCTAAAATTTTACGAAATAAAGCCATATAGTAAAATTGATACAAATTCTAGTTTATAGTAAACAAAGTAAAAAAAAATAAAAATTAATAAGTTCCTAATTTTTTTTAATAATCTGTAATAAAACATGTTAAATAATATTATATTTTCATTACGAACCCCCGCTAACTCAATTATTGAAGCTAGATTTTGAATCCAACACTAAAATGAAAAGAATGGTATAAGAATTCGGATACCTAATTCATTCAAAAAATTAATAAGTTCCTAATTTTTTTTAATACACAGTAATAAAACATGTTAAATAATATTATATTTTCATTACGGGGGCTGCCGCCCCCGAACTCCCGCTAACTCAATTATTGAAGCTAGATTTTGAATCCAACACTAAAATGAAAAGAATGGTATAAGAATTCGGATACCTAATTCATTAAAAAAATTAATAAGTTTCTAATTTTTTTAATACACTGTAATAAAACATGTTAAATAATATTATATTTTCATTACGGGGGCTGCTGCCCCCGAACCCCCGCTAACTCAATTATTGAAGCTAGATTTTGAATCCAACACTAAAATGAAAAGAATGGTATAAGAATTCGGATACATAATTCATTAAAAAAATTAATAAGTTTCTAATTTTTTTAATACACTGTAATAAAACATGTTAAATAATATTATATTTTCATTACGGGGGCTGCCGCCCCCGAACCCCCGCTAACTCAATTATTGAAGCTAGTTTTTGAATCCAAAACTAAAATGAAAAGAATGGTATAAGAATTCGGATACCTAATTCGTTAAAAAAATTAATAAGTTTCTAATTTTTTTAATACACTGTAATAAAACATGTTAAATAATATTCGAAACCCCGCTAACTCAATTATTGAAGCTAGATTTTGAATCCAACACTAAAATGAAAAGAATGGTATAAGAATTCGGATACCTAATTCATTAAAAAAATTAATAGGTTTCTAAATTTTTTAATACACTGTAATAAAACATGTTAAATAATATTATATTTTCATTACAGGGGCTGCCGCCCCCGAACCCCCGCTAACTCAATTATTGAAACTAGATTTTGGAAAAGGGAGCAATCCTGTTTTGAATCCAACTCCAAAATTCCTCCTAATTGAGAATCCCACATATACACATATATATAAATATTCTGGAAAAAGCGTAAAGCCCTGCTTTTGAATCCAACTAACAATCCCACATATACACATATATAAATATTCTGGAAAAAGCGGCAATCCTGCTTTTGAATCCAACTCTAAAATCCCTCCTAATTGAGAATCCCACATATACACATATATAAATATTCTGGAAAAAGCGTAAAACCCTGCTTTTGAAACCAACTCTAAAACTCCTTCCTAACTATTTAAATAAAAAAGTTTGGAAAATTAAATTGCTTCTATTTTCACAAATAAAATTACATTTTTAAATGCGAAAAAAAGCCATATGGCTTTATTTCGCAATTGAATGCGAATTAAAGCCATACGCGAAAAAATTGGCGATATGGCTTTATTTCGCATTTGAATGCGAAATAAAGCCATAATGTCATTTTATGGCTTTATTTCGTATGGCTTTATTTCACGGCGCCATTTTAATAGACATATCTCATCTATGCTATGTCCATACAATTTATCTGTCCAATTATTTATCCTATTCACAAAATTCTAAGAAATTATTTATCTGATAAAACAAAATGCTAAATAAAATAATTTGTTAAAATAACCTTAATTAAATTTCTTTCAAATATAATTTATTATAAACATTTTTCTTTTCTTTAAAATTTAGTTGTTTTCAAACAACCTAATAATAATTTAAACAAACAACAATAATAAAAAAACAACTCCAGAGCCGTTTTAAGCTTTTTCGTTTTTTTGATGTCGAGTCGAAACGGTTTGACCGATTCACTTGAAATTTTGCACGAATGTTCTTCTTATTACACGGAATTAATGGTATAAAACTGGTTGGAATAAATTAACCCCTTTCGGCCCGGCGGGCTTCCAAAAAATTTTGTGTTTCCGATTTGTATCCAATTTTACAGGGTGGTTTTGCAGTCAAAAAGAGAGGCTGGCACAATTTTTTGTTAAGTTCGGTTAACCCGTTTGGGCACGAGGGCGCAATAAAGCTTTTTCAATGTTTTTGATGTCGAGCCGAAACAGTTTGACCGATTGATTTCAAATTTTGCACAAATGTTCCTCTTAGCAACCGCAATTAGTTGCATAAATTTGGTTGGAATAATTTAACCCATTTCGGCCTGGCGGGCTTCCAAAAAATTTTGTGTTTCCGATTTGTGTCCAATTTTACAAGGTGGTTTCGTATTCGAAAATAAAGTCTGGGACAAATTTTTGTTGAGTTCGGTTAACCCGTTAGGGCACGAGAGTGCAAAGAAGCTTTTTCAATGTTTTTGATGTCGAGTCAAAACTGTTTGACCGATTGACTTGAAATTTTGCACAAATGTTCCTCTTAGCAACCGCATTTAGTTGTATAAAGTTGGTTGGAATAAATTAACCCATTTCGGCCTGGCGGACTTTCAAAAAATTTTGTGTTTTCGATTTGTGTCCAATTTTACAGGTTGATTTTGTAGTCTAAAAGAGAGGCTGCAAAAAGTTTTAGTTAAGTTTGATTAACCCATTTTCCACGACGACGCTATGAAGTTTTCTATATATTTTATTTTCTTATACGATTAAAAGTATTTTATTGAAAATTTTGTACCAGCATTTTAATTAAAACCCACAGGGTTAATTTGGTTTTGACCTGTTTGTGCGTTTTGAACAAAGATTCAATGAAATTTTCAGTTTCCTTCAAATGAAATCTAAAAATCAAAAAATTCAATTTGCTATATATAATGCTTAAATACATAGTATTTTAAAACAGTTTTTCCAAAAAATAAGCCTGCATTTCTCTCATAAAATCATAAAAAAACGAGAAAGAGCGTATTAAAACTTTCAGGACTTAACAAAATATAAGTTGAAAAGCGAATTTTTAAACCTTTTCTAAACCATCGACTATATTTTATTCAAGCGTTGGCAATTCAAGAAAATCCCCTTTTGACCTATAGTCATTTTAATTCAGTTAACATTGTTCACTGGAAACCTACCATCCTCAACTATATCGTCAAGGAGCACCAAATTGTCAAGAAGCAGCATGTATAGAAAAATTAGAGATAATCGTTCAAATTTTTTTGCAAACTGTTTTTTAAAGTTTTTGTTTCGCAATCGATTAAAAGAACTCGACAAAACTGTTTTTTAAGTATTCCCCTAATTCAAAGAAGTTGTACCTACTTTCAAAAATTGGACGTAATTTACTTACACATTTTTTTTTGAACAATTGTCGGCAGGGGTTAACAACTTTCAAGTCTGTTAGTAAATTGAACTTCATTTTCAAAGAAGAACACATATACGAAATTTGAAGTTAATCTGTTAAATCATTTCTAATATATAGCAAAGCAACGAAAAAACCTATAAAAAGCTGTTAGGCTACGATGGGTTAACGGAACTCCACAAATATTTTTTTGTGGCATTTATAGGCAAAGTAGTATCTCAAAAAATTGGCTGAAACTTGCTTTTTTACAATTTTCAAGCTTCCGGGCAACGCCGGGTAAATCTGCTAGTAATAAATAAATTGACCTAGAAAAAGGTATCTTTCTTTGTAATACTTTCTTTTATTGAAACAAGTGTCAAATTAAAAATCACTAAATTTGAATGTTTCTTCATAACAACCAATATATTTAAAATTGCCGATGTTCTTTTTTTTTTGTAATTGTTAAACTGTGTTATTCCCCAAATATTAATTTTAATATTAACAATAAAAAATATAAGTTTTTTTATTTACTTACAAAATCGAAGTATTAATTTGGCGCAGTCGGTAGGATACGCCAAACAAAATCGCCGCGAATATAATAAAAAAAAAACAAACAATTTTATTTAATAAAATATAATAATTAATGACAAAAAAAAAATAGTAAAAACAAATTTTTATGCTAATAAAACTGTGTTTAAAGTGAACTTTAAATTGCAACTATAACATTTGCGGTGTTTAGTTTCCTTTCAAGGATTAATTGACAAAAAAAAAATAAATATTTATTTATGAAAAGATTCAATCAGTATTTTAAACGGAAAATCACAAAATTACCAACTATAAAGGAGGGAAACAATATTAACGGCGAAACACGGCTTATGGAAATTCGTTTGTTATACGCATGTCGAGATTATGGAATCACATTCCGTCCAAGGTGTTTCCTAAAGTTGGTAATTCGTATGTGTAGGACTTTATTCAGTTTAAGAAGAATGTTTCTTTCTCCTAAATATCCCTTCAAATTTTCCCCATCCCCCATAATCCTAAATTCCCGAAAAACCTCTCACAATCCTAAAATCCTTTCATATCCCATCCTTGGAGTTTGGTTCAAAAAGAGTGGGGTTTGGTTGAGTTAAAGTCGCATACCCAACGAAATACCGCACAGTTTCAATCCTTTGGAAAAAAATCCATGCGTTCCATTCCCTCGCAAAAAAATAAAAAAAAAAACTACATTCAAGAGTTAACTATAATCCAAGATTGTTCAACATGGCACTCAACAGTATTACGGCAAAGGATCTAATCCCTGAAGCAAGAGCAGTGCCAATGTTCAAAGGAAATGATACCTCTGAATTAACACACTTCATACAAGAAGTGGAAACACTCACCAATTTGACACAAGACGCAACCCTAAAGTCGTATCTTCCAAGATTCAGGTACCAGAAGCTGTTTCAATCCGCCGCATCGAGAATGGAACATGGAGAGATGTCAAAGCCCAACTAGCGAAGTCATTTGACGTTACGGAGTCTTATCTAAAATTGAAAGAAGTGGCTGATTCCATTGAATAAAATAATGTAAGTCAATTTTATTCTGATCTATCAAGTATTTTATTAAATTTAAATTTTAAGTCAGATGTAGATAAACCAACTGAATTTAGCGTATTAAATAATGAAAAAAGCATTTAGGAAAAGTTCTTAAATAAATTACCGCGTAGCGAATCAATGTTTCTCAGAATTCAAAATGCTTCTTCCGTAGAAGAAGCTTATTTCCTGATTTTTGAAACCAGTATTTCTAAAGATAATAAAACTAACACCCGTAGAAATCATAGTATAAATAAATCGACTAATAATAATAACAGATATAAAAACGACTATTATAATAGTAATTTTAGTAAACCCTTAATACTACTAAAATAAATGCTTTATTGGCAAAATGCAAGGCTTTAGGTCTGGGTAGGGTTTTTGTTAAATGGATTGGAGATTTCCTTTCGAATCGCACGATTCGTGTTCTTATCTATGGATGTTCATCCAAAGATTTTAAAATAAATGCTGGTGTCCCTCAGGGATCTGTTTTATCCCCCAGCCTTTTTCTAATATTTATAAATGACCTATTACCAATAACCTCCAATCCAATCCATAGCTTCGCAGACGACAGTACCCTTTATGAATTTCATAGCCGCTGTAACATTAATCATCAGATTAACTCAACAGAAAAAAATTTCACTATAAGTGAATTAAACAAAGATTTAATTAAAATCCAAAAATGGGTTGCAATCAACAGAGTTGATTTCAACACCAAAAAAACCCAATACTGTCTAGTCTCGCGAAAAATAGCAACAACTATTCCGAACTTTTCTTTTCAAGGAGAGACTTTGCAGCATACGCAAGACTTAAACATTTTGGGGATTGAGCTAAACCAAAAATTGACTTGGTCAAATCATATTTTTGAAGTAGCTGCTAAATGTTTGGGTTTCTTGTATCGCTGCAAAACTTACTTCTCATCCTCTGATCTCCTCAATATCTATAAAACTTATATTAGGCCAAAAATGGAGCATAAAGCTAAATGCTATGTCCGGTCTTTACTCCTATATGGTGTAGAAGCATGGACCTTAAAAGTGAGAGAACTCAAAAAACTTTAAGCTTTCGAAATAAGGGTCTCCCGAAAAATGCTAAAAATATCGTGGACAGATCACATAACAAACGAAGATTTCTACGTAGAGCAAACACGGAAAGAGAACTACTTATGGGGTTGAAGAAACAAAAAACCTCTTACTTTGGGCATATTATACGTGGAAATAAATACGAGCTACTTCAGTTAATTGTTAAAGGAAAAATTGAGGGGAACAGTGATATACGAAGGAAACAAATAACATGGTTGCGCAACATTACGAACTGGACGGGCATCAAAAACATTAGCGATTTAATACATTCAGCAACAGATCGAAACATCTTTCAGGACATCGTTGCCAATATAATATGACCGCTGACATCCAATTATGGATAGGCAACAACAGAAGAAGTTTTTTTTTGAATAAAACTATAAGAGAAAGCTAATTTATAATATTGTGCGGAGTGACGTTGAAAGTTTGTTTTTCTTAATTTTTTTAATCATATTTTAATGTTTACTTACCTAATAAATCATTTACACCCGCAAATGTCATTACTAATGAAGCAACAAATAAATCAGCAATTGCTAATGAAGCCAAAAATAAATTTCCTATTCGTCTTAGACTTCGCTCAGTATAAATAGCAAGGCAAACAAGAATATTACCTGCTACTGATAAAAATATTAATAAAGATAGGAAGACACCTGCAAGAATTGAAAAAAAATTTTAATAACGATTTTTATTTCATAAATAATTAATTCAATAATGTATTTACATATTATGTTTTTCACACATTTTTTTGAAGCTCAAATATATTTTCCTTAAATACAAATTTAATAGCACAAATTTAATAGCATACAAATTACTGAAAATTTCTTGTATAACAGATTTTTAAAAAGTCTAAATTAGAAATTTACTAATATCGTAGTGAATACGCAAAAAATACACTTTCCTATTTCCAAAATCATACGTTCATACTATCACTATACATGTTCCTAGTATTGACATATTTATAATATTTTATTTAAATATCAATTTCCAACATATTCAATTAATTAATTTTAAAAAGTAAAAAACAAAAAAAATCAAAGAGAGCATCTGACGACAATGAAGATACCACTTCTTTATGCACCGCATGGTTAATGAAATAAACGAATATTGCGATGCATGCTTTACCAAACGTGTTTACCTAGAAGCTAAGATTATGTTCATATGGGTTCACCAATACCTACTCCGGAAATTTTAAAGACTCTGTTTGGAATTAGTCGATTACCTGGTATATCTCCCATAATTTGTTTTAATAGTTTGAACTGAAACAAAAGCATCTGATACTTAGTTTTACAACCCTTGTTACTTCCGTTCTACCATTAACTATCTAGAACTTTTCCATTTTATTTAACACTGTAATTGGTCGATCGTTCCTTTTTTGTTTAAGATTCCTTTTTTATTAAGATTTTAAAGTATAAAAATATACAAAAATTGCATAACATTGTAATAATAATATATTCTTATTTTTAATTAAATTACCGTAGTATTGAAACGTGGAGGAAAGCAAGAAGTTCTTGAAGGTCTGCATTCATATTTCCAAATTGAAATTTTGCGATTATTCAAACTACAAATTTATTAATTTTTAGCAACACAATTGGATATTATGATGCATACGAAATACCAGATTTCTTTAATCTTTCTCAAACCTTGAGGAATGTAATGCCTATTTCTGAATCTATAAAGGGGTTGAGATTTCTAAGGTCGCTTTTAATTGGTACTCCTACATAATTATCGGTAAAAATTCAATTTGTTGAATCAGTGATATTATTTTTAGTAAAGTTTAGTTTCGTTATTCGGTTAATAAAGTAATCTCGACCATATGAATTAAAAAATCATAATATATATGAAACAATGTTTTTTATATTGTCGAAATTGCTAAATTGGTGAGTAAGATACATAAAACCGGTTGTTTTCACCGCACTATCATGGTAAGAGAGAAAATGTTATGTTTTGTAGAAGAAACCTTTGACTTTGCTATTAGGAGCTGCACATTAATATTTTTAGATGAATCGGTAGATCAAATGCAAATACAGGCCCCATATCTTCTTAACCTGGCATCAGCAAGTCCGTAAAAATAAGATTCTCACGAATGGATTCATTTAAACTGGACATTATGTTTTCATTATTTGAATACTATTTCTTTAATTCTATGCCAGCTGCTTGTAAGATAGAGTTTATTTCTGAGTGGATTACGTTAATTTCGTTTCGTAAGCAGATCGTCAACATAAAATCGTTCGTTTTAAAACGTTATCAAATGTAGACATGCTACAAGTTAACGGAAAAGTTGAAATTAATAATTTTTCTTTTTTTCAAACTTTAATTATGTAATTTTTTATTACTGCTTCAAATTGAAATTTGATTACTTTATTTTTCAAAGTGATCGAGCTTGATAGCAATGGACTGTACTAAATGCAAGCTAAAAATTAGAGGGGAAACAGGTGTGAGGTGTGCTGGAGTATGTAACAAAATATGCCAAAGTCAAAATAAATGCTCGGGATTAGACTAATCTTCAATTGGAGTATTAAATGTGAGTCCAAATACCAAATTTATATGTGATAAGTGTGTTTTATAAATCCAAAATCTTGATATGGTGGTTCGAACCATAGAATGCTAAGTTAAAAAAATAGTGATTATCAAAAAGAATACAAGGCTGAATTTCAATGTGCGTTAAAGAAAAATTAACAAGAGGTTATCCAATTACTAAAAGCTATCGAAGGGAGATATTTAGAGAGGTTAGAGCAAATAAAACAAGAACAAAAAAATGTAATTTAGAAAATGTGTCAATTTACGGAAATTTTCAAATCGGAGACTGCAAATATGAATACCAATCTTAAGAATTTGATATCTAAGAACAATGAACTGTGGAGTGAATTAAAAATTTTAAACCATGAAAACAAAAAAAAATATAAATATAAGTCAAAATATTTCATTTATTTTCAGTCCGCGCTGTATTTTAAATACTAGTGAACCCTTGTACACAATTGGAACGTTCTATCTTAATTTTAAGTTATTATTTTTAATAATTTCGATTATTATTCGTTTAAACCTTGGTAGGTCTAAGAGGGGTACTGAGCCACCACTCCAATTGATACCAATTTAGGGGGCCACACAAATAGTAAAGAACATCCTTGTGCCAAATTTGAAGCTTCTACATTTGTTTCAAGTTGCTTTCTTTATTAAATTTATAGATATTCTTTAAGTTCTTCGGAAATGTGTGGCTGGTCCTCGACCCACTACTCCAAAAATCAAGGACACTAAAGAAATAGAAATGGACACCATGATACCAAATTTGGAGGTTCTATCTTCATTGGTTTCGGAATTATGCTAGTTTGGCCTAAATTCGATCAAAAAGTTCTAGGTTCCGAACCCATGGTCAAATCTCCCAGTATACCTACATGACCCTTACCGACCCAGTATACCTACTTTATTCTTTATTTTTAATGAAACAAAATGAAGACCATCATAAAAATTTTTATTTACAGTAAGTAGTAAATCTGCTAATGCAAAAAGTAGTAGAAAGCGTAAAAGGCATTCCGAATTCAAATTTTTTCACTTTTGTAGTTGTTTTGATGCCGAAACCATGCCCCGATTTCGACAATGCGTAGTCCCCGTCATACTATTAATAATAGGTAACCCTTGTACGCAATTGGAACGTTCTATCTTAATTTTAAGTTAATATTTTTATTAATTTCGATGATGCTTTTAAGCTTTGGGGGGTGTAAGAGGAGTACTTAGCCATCACTCTGATTGATTCAAAATTAGGAGAACACATAGGAAATAGTAAAGAGCACCCTTGTGCCAAATTTAAAGCTTCTACATTTTTTCAAGCTGCTATCTTTATTAATTTTAAAGATATTCTTTAACGTCTTCAGAAATGTGTGGCTGGTCCCCGACCCACTACTCCAATGGGGCCGAAATTTCAAGTACACTAAGGAAAAAGAAATTGAAACCCTGATACCAAATTTGGAGGTTCTATCTTTATTGGTTTCGAAATTATGCTCGTTTGGCCTAAATTCGATCAAAAAGTTCTAAGTTCCGAACCCGTTGTACCTACATTACCCACCGTACGCAATCACCGCCGTAGTTTCATTACCAGTACCCTACAACACATATTTTATGAAGATAGCGTCATTAATTGTTGCGTTATCGTAATTTTTTATACATGCTCGTTAGCTCTTAGACCAATTAAAAGGTCAAGAATCCGAACCCATGGGTCGATTTCGCTCATTTGCAATCCCCGCCGTACTTTCTGTCCTAGTAACCTAAAGTTAAAATTTCATCAAGATTCAGCTCCATTATTTTTTGAGTTATTGTGCCTACGGACGGACGGACTTGACTATATCGACTAAGGAGGTCACGCTGATCACAAAAATATATACTTTTCCATATCAAGCTCGCTTCCTTTAGGTGGTTACAAACACCATACCAAAGTTAATATACCCCTTTACCTATTCTATAGGTGTAGGTTATAAAAAGTGCTACCTAGTGTAAGCAATAAAAATATGCCACCAATAAAAACAGGTGTACCACTGGTTATTAAACCTAAACCAAAACAAAAATGCCAATTAGCTAAAATGGATTTAAGTAAACAAGTGGATCCAATAAATCTAAAGATAAAAAATATGGTAAATAGGAAAAATGGAATGGTGCTTATTGAAACCGAAACAAAAGAAGAACGGGATAAAATCATACATTTTTTTTTTTTTTTTTGAAGCGCTAACTATCTAACTGTTAGGCTAATAACCCTGTCTATACCATAGGTACATGTTGGAACAGGGCGTCGTTTATATTCGTGTTATTAGAATTGGTCTAATTGAAATCCACATACAATTTAAACATGAGATAGCACTAGGCCTTGTAACATGTAGAAACGTTTTAGATTTTCAATATTTACAATTCTATTTTTTGTTTATATTGTAATATTTTGTATTTGAGTGATATGGTATTCTATATCTGCGAGTTATATTATTCAATTAAATTATTTGTTTATACTTTACATTTGTTTACATTTTTTATTCAAAATATATAATTATTAATTATTGATGATGCCATTTATTTGAACCCAATGGCGAATGGTAGCTGAGTCGAGTCAAAAACCAGAAAAGTTTTTTCACTTTCACAAGAATTCGAACCCGGGAAGTGGAAGGTCGGCATTCAAGCACTGTGCCACCCAGCTGTTAATAAACTTGAAAATAAGATGGAAAATTATAAAATTAAGGTGCCAGCTGAAATAAAAACAAAAATTGAAGTTGTACATATGGGTGTTTAATATACTTAAGAAGATCTAATTAACAAACTTAAGGCACAGAACGCTAATTTAAAGTACAGTTCTGTGAAGGTGGTGAAAATAAATCAAGCTAAAAATTTTAAAACGCTAAATATAATACTAAAATGGAAATTAATAAAGAATCTTTCCGAAAAGTGATTGAAATGGAAAAGGTATCAATAGAATGGGAGTGTTGTAAAGTTTTCGATGCTTTGAGAGTTCTACGATGCTACAAATGGAAGGGGTTTAATCACAAAGTTGTAAATTGTACCAAAGAGGAAACGTGAAGCAAATGCAACCAAAAGTACAAAAGAAAAGATTGTGATAAAGATGAAGTTAACAAATGTATTAATTGTTTAAAAGTTAATGAAACACTTAAGCTTGGTTTAAACGTTGATCATAAAACTTTTTGTTTATCGTGTCCAGTTTACCAGAGAAAGTTACGTAATCTAAAACAAAAAATTCGATATTAGCAATCAATGATAGTTGAAAAAAAAACAAAATCTCAATTGCTTTGGTTATTAGTAATACTAATTAGAAAATACTAAGATTAATGATAATTAATAATAATAACAATAATAATAATAATACAAATAATTTTAACAATAATAATATTAATAATGATAACAATAACAATAATAAGCAAAAATGCAAAGGGTATTGAAAAAACGGTTGAATCGAATACAGAGGAATCTATTAAGAAATCTGCCAACGGTAAAAAAAAGCAGTGTTATACTCAAATTATTAATTTTCAAATAGAAGAAAAGTACCTATAATAAATCTTGCACAATTCAAGTATAATATTTTTTTAACATTTCAAAATAAATATAAAAATAAGACGATTAAGAAGATTAAAACCATATAATCTAATTAAATAAATAAATACATGTAATGTAATGTAATGTAATTGTAGAAGTAGTATAGAGAATAGGATATTGATTCTGTAAACTCACTCAAGTTTTGCTTAGCAATTCTAAGTACATTGTTAAAAATAGTAATAATTTATATAAAAGATTTACATATGGTTAGTAAGGGATTTTAAAAAAAAAAAAAAAAAAAATTCAAAATAATACATGCAACTCTAAAAAAGAATGCCTTATAGTAATAGATTCCGACCAAAAAGATTATCAGATTCAAAATAATAATAATAGTCAAACTTATAATACGAGTACTATCAATAAAAACATAATTGTTAATAATAATAATGTTAATACAATTAATACGAAAATTATTAAAGATATAGCTTAAGACGGAAACCAACTTGAAGTGCAAACAGCTAATTATGCTAATTGGATTAAAGGTGAAACTATGAACTTAAGCAGAAGTGATATTGCAAAGTCTAACAACAAAAGCTTTATTAATCCACTAGCTCCATCGATTGTCAGATTAAAAAGAAAAGCGATTACATCTGGTGACAGCATTTATGCTACATCTCGATTTAGAGAACACAGAATATACAAAGATGTTAGATTGATGATGCACGTTATGAGGGAATGACGTAGACTAGTCTAAAAGTCCTTATACACCAGAAAGTACTGACAAATAACTATCATGAACTTCCAAACTTATACTTTTGTTATCATGAAACCACAGGAATATTACGAAAGGAAGTGCTATAGGATCTAGCTTATTTCAGGAGACATGTGCAAAATAAATACAGAGAGCATCTGCAGAGAACTAGAGAATCATGGCAAAACTATTTGATTGGAAAAACATGACGCCTGATAAACTATTACATGTGAAAATGGTGCATTTTAATGCTAGAAGCTTGAGGAAAAATCTAAATGAAATAGAAATCAGACATTTTAGCTTAATACAAGCTTCAGTTGGGTTGTGTGTTCATTTAGACAACTATCACTAACTAATTAAGTCATCATTTACAGGTGTTAGTAGGTTAGTTAATGAGAAAAGAAAGAAATATTAATTGAAATAAAAATGTTAAGTTGCACGCAAAACTACAAGAATAAAAAATAAAACAAAAAAAACATGCGAATTTTTTAGATTTTAGACTACGGTAGTTAATTTATTAATTAGTGTGCAAACCACTATTAACGTTCATGCTCGCGTACAGTCTGGCACGTACTGTTAGTTTGTTAACATTAATATCGAAAAGTTCAGACAGTGAGTTGGTCTCTCTTAGCATTCGCGTAATAGATTCAAACATCTCGTAATCTGGCGAATAGTTTGCCATATAGAAAAGTTCTATAGTTCTAAAATCGCTCGGATTATCCCTAATCTCATTGGTTCACGAATACAGGGTTAGATAATTTCGCCGTCCATAATTTTCTGAACGAACAAAACGTCCGCCACTAAACGGCTTGACTGTAAGTAAGTGAGATTAATCGGAGAGAGTCTAGCTTCATAATGTGGAAAACGGATTGGATCAGTCCATGGTAGGTTGCGCAAAGCAAACCTTAAAGATCTCTTTTGTACTAATTCAAAACGAGAAATATCAACATCAAGATACGGAGACCAAACTTGGCTTGAATATTCAAGGATTGGTCTAACGTAAGTAATGAAAAGATGTTTCGTGATATATGGGTCGCAAAACTCTTTTGACCAATGAATAATGAAGCCTAAAGTTGAAATAGCCCTGTTAACAATGTAATTGTTGTGACTTTTGAAGTCCATCCTGTTATAAACAACCACACCCAAATCCGAAACACAATCTACCCTAGCAATAGATTGATTATTGAGCATGTAGTTATACTTAATGGTTCAGTTTGAACGTTGTTTTGAAAAGCTCATGATTTGGCATTTTTTTACTTTAAGTTCGAGGTTGTTATTTCTGCACCAAGTTCCAAAATTGTTCAGGTCTTGTTGCAACAAAAAATGCCACACAAAACCAAAATAAAAAGAAATAATCCAAACAATCCGTAGCAAATTTAAAAAAAAAAAATAAAAACAAAAAAAAAAGTTTAAAAAGAATTTAAAATAAAATAATTGTTAAGAAAAAAAACAAAGTTCCGTTATTATTGAAAAGCTAATTTTGCTTCTTTTATTTTTTCTTTAACACCAAATCCCGTAAATGCCACTTAATTGAAAAATAAATGTAAGGCATGCATTAGAAAAATATGTTTATAATTTATTTAAAAAATTACAAATATTTCTCTTTATACTTTAACGTTACTATGCCCTTTTCAGTTTATAAGTAATCAAACAAAAATAGAATATATCCCGTTAGATTGAGAAAAGTTTTCGATATAATAAAAAAATTTTGTCTTTTCAACAAAAACAAGTAAAGAAAGAGTCAGTCGATGTAGCCGACTTAGAAATACCCTACACCTATTTGGTTCAAATTTAATGGGAAGTCCATAAGTCATTTTAAAACCATAAAAGCTTTTATTAGTTTGATCGTAAAACATGGCTTACCAAATTTACTTTATAATACTAAAAATATTTTCTAATTATTTTATCAATTCAAAAATATTAACAATTCTTATTAATTTATCTATTTAAAAATATTAAACAACAAATAAACTTAAAATAAATGGATTCGTAAAATGCAATTATAAAATTACATATGCAGCAATTACTTCTCTTCAGGATTTTTAGATGTAGTGCATTTACTGTTGAATGATTTAGTACCCTTTATTAATTATTTCAATTTTAAATAATTTTTAAATTTATTCTCTTAATTTACTTATTTTAAACTCAATATTAATTTGCATTAATACAAATAAGTATAAAAGTTTCATGGTTTTTAATGTTAGTTAAAACCATTAATGCTTTCATTAGCTTTTTATCGTAAAATTTAACAATCAAAATATACAATAAATATATTTCTAAAATACAATTAGACCTCTTAAGTTTTAAAAGCTTAGAATAGAAATTATTAAAAATATTAACTTAAAATTAAGATAGAACGTTCCAATTGTGTACAAGGGTTAAATAGTATTGAAAGTATGACGGGAACTGCATATGGGCGAAATCGTACCATAATTTCGGGTTCTGGAACCCTTGAAAAGTTCAAGGGCTAACAAACATATATCTTAAAAACACCATAACTCAAAAAATAATGCCGCTATTTTGATGAAATTTATACTCTAGGTTACTACTAATGAAAGTACCATTGGAATTGGTTCTGGTCGAGTTTGGTCAATGAGTTCGGATTCTAGAAGCTTTTGATCGATTTGAGGCCGAACGAGTATAATTTCGAAGCCAAAGAATATATTCCTTATTTCCTATGTGTCCCCGAAATTTGGACTTAATTGTAGTGGTGCAGCTATGTTCAAAGGTACTTGCTGCATTTATGTAAAATTTATTTTTATATTTAAATGAATTATATGAAAAGTTGTAAATTTGTAATTGTATTTTACAAATACATTTATTGCATATTTTGCGTATAAGCTTTTCTATTAAGTATATTAACTAGCCGTTTAAAATAATTGCAATTTTGAAAAATTTGGATTATTAAATATATTATGCTTTGATTAGCTTTTTATCACAAAATTTAATAACTAGAATTTTTTCAAATTGTAATTGAATTGGAATAAATATATTTTCATTTATAACAAGTTTTTTTGTTTTTTAATATTTTTAATTAAATAAATTAGTAAGAATTTGTAATATTTTTTAAGAGATAGTGTAATTAGAAAATGTTTTTAGTATTATAAAGTTAATTTGGTTAGCTATATCTTACAATCAAATTAATAACAGCTTTTATGGCGTTAAAATGACTAATGGATATGTCATTAATTTTGAACCAAATAGGTGTAGGGTATTTCTAAGTCGGTTGCACCGACTGACTGTTTCTTTACTTGTTTTATATGTTCGTTGGCCCTTAGAACAATTAAAAGTTGCACAATCCGAACCCATGGGCTGATTTCGCCAAAATGCAATCCCCGCCGTACTTTAAGTCCTGGTAACCTACAGTTAAAATTTTATCAAGATAGCTCAATTATTTTTTGAGTTTTGAGTTATAATAAGGATAACTCAACAGCTAATGGCGCTACAATCATGAATTTTGAGGTGTTGGTTATACCAAGATACCAAGCCTACTATTAATATGGCAGTGTGCGACTTTCGTAGCAAAAACACTGAAAACAAAAGACATTTATAGTACACCTAGATCAGCTGTTAACAATAAATATAACGAGGGACCCAGAACTGACCCTTGTGGCACTCCTATAAGTATAAAAACATAACATAAAAATATTGGTGTTGGTGATACTTATATTGATTTACTCTCTGAAACTGATGTAAGCAGAATGTATATGGATATGCTGGTTATGGTATTTGGACACGTTAGCTCGGTTAATATTAAAAATACAAATAATGCTACTAGAATTCCATTAATCTCGGCAACACTGAAAAACGATGTTATTCCAGATTTTAAAACTGACCGATTTGGATTTGATATCACTATGCGTGATATTCCTAACATAGATCATAAAGCAATCTCTGGTGAAACTAAAGCAGTACTTAGAAAACGAGAAGCGATGGTGTATAAACAAATAACGAGTACAAACTATGTTAAATATTCATATCTGCTGGAAAATCTCTTGCGTGGATATAATTGCGTAAATATTGATGACTTGGCAGAAGCAATAACTTAAGTTTCTTATAAAAACTATTTTCTTGTTTTATTAAGTTAATTTATTAAGTTAAATCATTATTTTATTTATTAAGTTTTATTATGCAGTACCCTAATAGTGTGGAGATTAAGATAAATTATAATGTGTTAAAACAAGGTGAATGCAGAGATAAAAAAAGTTAGTTTTGTAGCAAATTGCAAGCAACTGGATTGTATCAAAATAATTAAGGAAATACGATGTAGTGATGAACTGTTATATAATAGCAAAGACATAGCCAACGGTTTCTGTATTATCAAACTACTCAATTGAATCACACGCTTTTCGCGAAATTACGGTTTATATTAATTATTTAAATAAAAAGAAAACAATAGTGTCTTTTTTTTTCTAATTAATTAACAAAAATAAAATTTTAATGTGGTGCAATTGCTTTCATTTGTAATTTGATCACTCATAATTTATTTTGCTTTTTTTAATGAACAATTTAATAATATATTAAAAAATAATAAAAAACTTTTGTGTACTTTTAATTATTTTTTTTTTTTGGCTTGTGCTTAATCGTAATTTGATCACTTTGATTAAGTAATTTAAATTTAAATTAAAAATAAAAAAAAATAAAATATAAAAAAAAAACTTAAAACTTTAAACTTTTATAAATTAAATTATTAAGTGAATAAACTCAGTTAACCTTCGTTTTTTTTTATTTTTTTTGGATAATCTTTTACTCTTCATATTTAAAATGAGTTACAAATGCGATTTGGCAAATTGCTTCGATTTTGACAAGAAAAGCAAATTTGTTATTTGCAAAGCGTTTTGTAAAAGAAAGTTACATGGAGTTTGTATGGGTTTTAGCAGAGATTGGTACCATCCATCTCTTGACTCATTTTTCATTTGTGAGGATTGTCAAAACCATGAAGGTTTGTTGCGTGGTATGTTTGACAATATTCATAAAACAATATCTGATCTTGCAAATGAAAAAACATCTCTATGTAATAAAACTAACAACACCATCGTGAGTAATACAAACGCTTTTCAAGACATGGCGAAGTCGTTTGATGGACTATGCAGCCGTGTCTCAGGCCAAAATAATAATGACGATGCTGTTGAAAAAATCAAAACAGAAGTTCTCGCACATCTGCCTAAACATTTTGCCAACTTAGAAAATAACATTAGAGATATCATCGGAGCTGGTTCTAGTCGCCAACATGTTGATGTATCTGCATTTAATAAACAGTTAGCTTCTCAACATAATTCTTTTATTGAAAAACTAGAACAACAACATAACTCTACAAATTTATTTTTATTGGAGCTGCTCACAAACCTTCAAGATTCTAACTCCAAAAGGGTTGAAACTTTTAATAAAGGAGTCCAGAGTACACTTACAACATGCGAATTTGGTACTCAAAATACTCTGGAAACTTGTGATATTGGTATTCAAACGGATACAATAATAGTACATAAATTTGGGACCATATGGACTGAAGATGAATGGGATCGTAGAATATCGAAACTACACAATTTTAACCTCTCTTCAGCTAATATTGAGAAGTTAAAAAATTCATCTATTTGTATTAACGGAGCTCCACGTTCCTTCGATTGTATTAAAATGCTTCGATTTATAAAAGATGAGTTTCGCGTCAATTCAGTTTCCTGTCTTAATGTTACTCCAAATCGTATTAAAAGAAAAAACATTAAATTTCGCTGTTTTAAATTAACTGGCCCATATGGTACAATGCAGTTGTTACTGGATCCCAATAATGGTTATATTTGGGACAAAATTGGAGCACATACTACCAACTGGACTTCGGATGCTGTTATTTTTACGTCAAATAGACCTGTTAAACCAGAGCAACCTGATAAACCTAAGCGACCTCTTACGCCACAGCAGCTTCGGACTAAAGGTAATCCCAAATTTTCGTTAAATCTGATAGATGCAAGTTCAAATCTTTCTAAACCTAAAATAGATACAATTAAACCTAACATACATTCTACTAACGCTAATAATACTAATAATAATTTTGAAAATTCAATTAACCCACTAATAACTGATACTTCTACAGATATTAATAATTCAAATACAGTTAAAGCAAACAATTCAGGTAATGATTTAATTAATCTTTTCGATGTACCTAAAGTTCCTTCTAGTGATACTTATACACTTAACTTCACTGCTAACACAAACTCAAAAGTAAATAACATTAAGAGCCTTCTTGAACTTCCAATAACAGCTTCTACTTGTTATGATAAAATTAATCGATTAAACTCTAGCAATAATACTAATAACTCTTTAAATAATATTAATCATATACCTCTTAACAATAAAAAACAAATTAAATTTAAATCTAAATCTTCACTTTCAAATGATTCGAAATCCTCCTTAAATAAACATGTTAGTGATTCTTTTCTTAAAACTAAAATTTCTAAATTAAAAAAATCTCTTTCTTCCACTTTGACTAAGTACCATAACTTTGTTCAAGGTGAAACCTTAAATCCTCATGTAAAATCTTCACTACCAAAAAAATCTCAAGTATTGAAAGCTTCAAATTCTTCAAATGTTTCTAATTCTATACCTACACTACCACCAGTGCTAGACCCTCTTTTGCCACCTGTTGTTAAGGTCACACTTAAATCTTTAGAAGATAATAATAATAGCAGGTATGTTTTAGCCAGACTTAGGGATAGCAGAATTTTTTAAAATGTTAGACTTTATCTAGCCTATCTCCATAATAAGTCTAATGATGTTTGTATAGGTGGAAAAACTAATACATCACTGAAAATTGCTATTCAACAAGAAGGATTGCCAACTGATGTTAATGAGTTGCGTGATATTTTTATTAGATATCATGACACATTTGGAATTTCTGCGGTAAATGCCTTGAATGATCTTAAGTCATATGCTTCTCATATTTCGTCTAACAGAATTAATTATCTTCAAAGGGTAAGGGAAAATCATGATAAGTACTTTCGTCCGCTCCCAAGTGAGAGAAAATCTAGTTAATATTAATTTATCTCCTCTTACCTTAGTTAATCCTTGCAACACTTTACCTAAATTATCCATCTATTACCAAAACGTAAGAGGTCTACGTACCAAAACGAAAACGGTTCTCTCTAATTCTACCATTTTAAACTTTGATATTTTTATTTTAACTGAAACTTGGCTTACTTCTTCAATTAACAATTTAGAACTTTTTTCTTCATCTTTTAATGTTTTTAGAAAGGATAGATATGGTACTCTGGATAATACTTCGAAAGGTGGAGGAGTATTAATCGCTATAAAAAATTCATTTTGTTCCTCAGAATTGACTTGCTCTCAAACTGAATCAATTGAAAATACTGAAATTATGGCTATTAAAGTTGAACTGCTATCCAATAATTTATTCATCATTAACTGTTATATTCCACCAGCTTCTAACTTTGAACTTTATTCTAATTATTTATCAGTAATTGAGTCATATATTAGCAAAATCAACGCAAATGATGATATCATCCTATGTGGTGATTTTAATTTACCTAATATCAGTTGGATTGCTCATGATGAAGAACCTTACTTCGTACCAAAAGAACTGATTAGTAATATTGAGTGCTTAGTAATTGATTCTTTAAACTCCTTCAACTTTCAACAAGTATCTTCGATATTCAATTATAGAGGTAATCAATTGGATCTTATTTTCACTACGAACTGGAACGATTTGGTTATTCTTGATTGCCCAATTGAATTAGTCAGAATCGATCCTTACCACCCCCCTATTTGTTTTTCCTTTTCCTCTTTCCCCCCTGCGAAAGTTGAATCTTCTTTATCACATCGTTTTAATTTTGTAAAAGCCAATTTCGATGATATTAATAATTTTTTGACCTCTTATAATTTTTCATTTATTCCTTCTTCTAATTTAAATGATTCTGTTAATAACTTTTACGGAATTATTAGGTCTTCTATTTCTCAATTTGTTCCTTTTGTAGTTGATACTACGAATGCATCCAGTCCACCCTGGTTTAATAAAAATCTCAAAACATTAAAAAATAAAAAAAATAAAGCCTGGCGTAAATTTGTCAAAAGTAACTTGAATTCTGACTATAACTATTTTCTTACTCTGTTTAATGAATTTAAATTTTTGGCTGATAATCTTTATTCAAATTATGTTCGCAATATGTCATCGAATATCAAAGCTAATCCAAAACAATTTTGGAAATTTGTAAACTCTAAAAGAAAAAGTGATCAATATCCAACCTTCTTCAATTATAAAAATTCTGTTAGTAATGACTCCAAAATCATTTGCGAATTTTTTCGTGAATTCTTTTCTTCTAGTTACTCTACTTCAACTTTTTCTGTAAATGAAGCAAATTTCTCTCACCTTGAAAATTTTCCGAAAACTACACTTACAAATATTAATATAGATTCTAACATGGTATTGAATTACATAAATAAAATTGATGATAATCCAAGTCCTGGAAGTGATGGTATCCCTAACTTATTTTTAAAAAAATGCGCTGCCTCTTTGGCTGGCCCACTGTCCACCATATTTAATTGCTCGTTAGCTACTGGGGTTTTTCCATCTATTTGGAAAAGTGCTTTTATTAGACCTATTCATAAGAAAGATCATAAAAATGACATTACTAATTATCGACCGATAGCAAAACTATCCTCGATTCCAAAACTTTTTGAATTAATTGTTTTTGATTCTATTTATGATCACTGCGTCACCTTCTTATCACCATATCAACATGGCTTTGTGAAAAATAAGTCTACCGTTACTAACCTTGTTGAGGCTACATCAATTTTTCTTAAAAATATGGAGGATGGCTTTCAAACTGATGTAATTTACACCGACTTCAGTAAAGCATTCGATCTTCTTCCCCATAATATTATCATTTTTAAGTTAAGAAAATTAGGTTTTCCCTCATACTTTATAAATTGGATTTCCTCATATCTTTCAGATCGAAGTTATTCAATTCTATTTAGATCTATAATTTCGACCCCATTTTTGGCTCTCACTGGGGTTCCTCAGGGTAGTCATCTTGGCCCTTTATTGTTCATTATTTCGATAAATGATGTTACTTCATTAATTTACAATAGTCACATTAAAATATATGCCGATGATATGAAAATTTTTAAAAAAATTAAATCATTAGATGATTCGTTAGCTTTACAAGATGATTTAAACCGTTTTCATAACTGGTGTGTTAATAATAACCTTCTTCTTAACATTACTAAATGTGCTTTTATTTCTTTTACGCGTCGTTTAAATCAATTATCATGTACTTATTCTTTTAATAATCAAACTATTCTATCTGTTGCTTCAATTAAAGATTTGGGAGTATTTTTTGATAGTAAACTCTCATTTCAACCTCATTATACCTATATATTAAATAAAGCAAATTCTATGCTGGGTTTTATCAAGCGTTGGGCAAGAGAATTTGAAGACCCCTATGTTCTTAATTCTCTTTATACTTGCTTGGTAAGACCCAATTTGGAGTATGCCAGCCAGGTATGGAATCCATTTTATAGAGTCCATGTTAATAGGATTGAATCTGTCCAAAAGAAATTTCTTAGATTTGCTCTTCGTCATCTGCCCTGGGAAGATCCGTTCAATCTCCCTCCGTATGAGCATCGGCTAAATTTATTAAATCATAACACACTTGAAAACGTCGTGAGGTTGCTGATATAATATTTTTAACAGAATTACTCAAAGGCAACACTATTTCTAAGGAATTACTTGATAGGGTAGTTTTCTGTCCAGTTTCTAGATTAAGAACACATAACATGTTTTATCTTCAGTTTCACCGTACCAATTATGGTAAATACGAGCCTCTTAACAGAATGATGGCTTTATGCAATAAATATAAACACTGTATTAACCTTCAACTAACCAAATTAACATTAAAGAAAGATTTATATTTGCATCGGTAAAATTTTGGGATTATCTTTAGTTTATTATTGATTTTTGTTTATTTTTTTTTTATTATTTTTCATATTCAATTTTATTCTTAAATTTGTTTAATAATTTTGTTTTTTGTTAAACCTTTAATTATTATTATATTGAATATTGTTAATGAATTTTGTTTCTTATTTTAATTGAATATTCTATTTTCCTTTTTTTTTTTGCATGATTTTTTTTATATAAATTTAGTTTTACATTAATTAGTTTTGTAATATTTAATATCTTTTATTACACTTTGTTAGTTTTAAGTAAAAATTTGTAACGTGTTTGAGTTAAGCATGAGTCAAATAAATAAATAATGAGTATTTTAGTAATGTTGGAAAAAAATTAGCTGACTAAATACAAATTAAGAAGAAAATATTATAAAAAATCAAATAAATGTAAGTTCCATGTTCCTGGTACCTACTAATGAAAGACAACTAATGGATCTGAAAAACAATTCACCTGGCTCTAATAAAATTGCACCAAAAGACTTATTACTTTGCTAAGTGTAATATAATATCTTCGATAATTAGTAACTTTGTTAAGGATAGTTTTCGCACTGCAATTTATCCTAAATCATTAAAATGTAGTACTGTGATTCCAACATACAAAAGTGGCTCTATTTTCGATACATCTAATTATCAGCCGATAACACTTACCAGGTGTATGAGTCAAATATTCGAAAAAAAAAATTAATAAAAGAATATGTGACTTTGGCTTTCAAAAATCGCATGGCACTGATGTAGCAATCAATGATTCAATAAGAGCTATTATTGGAAATCTTGATAAAGGAACTATGTCTGCTCAGTCTTTCTTGATCTGAACACATTTGGACACAGTGGACCATCACGAGCTGAATACAAGAAATTAGAATAAGAGGTCTGCCCCATGAACTAAAAGTTTATTTGGAAAACAGATATATCAAAACCAAAGTTAATGGTGTTTGTAGCAATGAACGTGCCATAACTATAGGAGTGCCACAAGTGTCAGTTCTGGGTCCCACGTTATATTTATTGTTAAAGTGACTATAAAATATTTGCTGATAATACGTTGCTAATCTATACAGCTAAAAATGCTGAGATTTTAGAAGGACTGATTAATGAGGATTTGGAAAGTTATATGAAATGGTTAAATGGAATAAACTAATAATTAAAATTGAAAAAACAAATTATATGATTTTCAAACGACTAAATAAGCCTGATATATCAACCCTTAAATTTGTATTGATAGCAGATAAATTATAAGATAACAGATTTATAAATATCTCGGGATAATAATAGATGATAAATTATGCTGGAATGATCATGTTAATTACATTTTAAAAAAGAGAGTACCATTACAAGGTTTTATTAGGAGAAGCGGCATTATATTAGATGAGAAATCAGCTAAGTTATTATTCCATGCACACATTATCTCACATATAAAATTCAATGCGGTGACATGATCGTGTTGTTTAAATATATTAAAAAAGAAAGTAAGCACTTTAATAAACAAAGCAATCAATATAGTCTACAGGTTAAATTAGAGTACTACGACTGATGAGTTAAACAAAATAATGGGATTCCTTAAGTTAGATGAATTAATAATTTTAGAAAATGCTAAAACTATTCATACAATAGAATATGGTGTAATAATTTTTGTTCCTCAATAGGAATTTGCAACTGTCTTCCTGAGAAGTTAAAGAAATGTAGTAATATAAGTAGCTTCACGTTGAAATTGAAATCCGTAGCAAATTTAAAAAAAAAAAATAAAAACAAAAAAAAAAGTTTAAAAAGGATTTAAAATAAAATAATTGTTAGGAAAAAAAACGAAGTTCCGTTATTATTGAAAAGCTAATTTTGCTTCTTTTATTTTTTCTTTAACCAAATCCCGTAAATGCCACTTAATTGAAAAATAAATGTAAGGCATGCATTAGAAAAATATGTTTATAATTTATTTAAAAAATTACAAATATTTCTCTTTATACTTTAACTATGCTCTTTACAGTTTATAAGCAATCAAACAAAAATAGAATATATCCCGTTAGATTGAGAAAAGTCTTCGATATAATAAAAAAATTTAGTATTTTCAACAAAAACAAGTAAAAAAAGAGTCAGTCGATGTAGCCGACTTAGAAATACCCTACACCTATTTGGTTCAAATTTAATGGGAAGTCCATAAGTCATTTTAAAACCATAAAAGCTTTTATTAGTTTGATCGTAAGACATGGCTTACCAAATTTACTTTATAATACTAAAATACTTTCAAATTATTTTATCAATTCAAAAATATTAACAATTCTTATTAATTTATCTATTTAAAAATATTAAACAACAAATAAACTTAAAATAAATGGATTCGTAAAATGCAATTATAAAATTACATATGCAGCAATTATTTCTCTTCACGATTTTTAGATGTAGTGCATTTACTGTTGAATGATTTAGTACCCTTCATTAATTATTTCAATTTTAAATAATTTCTAAATTTATTCTCTTATTTTACTTATTTTAAACTCAATATTAATTTGCATTAATACAAATATAAAAGTTTATATAATTTCATGGTTTTTAATATTAGTCAAAACCATTAATGCTTTCATGAACTTTTTATCACAAAATTTAATAATCAAAATATACAATAAATATATTTCTAAAATACAATTACAATTTTAGAACTTTTCATATAATTAATTTAAATATAGCAATAAATTTTACAACTTTTTCAATTTCTTAATTATATATTCCCTATGGTAATATAATACTATAAAATCTAGATATGATATAATAAAAATTAAAAACAAAAAAAATTTCGTAGTTTATTAAAAAAATATTTAGTTTTTAATTTATAAAATATAATACATAATATGTTTTATAGTAAAACTCTTAGCCTTTTAAAAATATAAAAGTGTTAAATAAGATCGGAAAATGGAAAAAGTGTACCAAATTTGATTTTTTTATCTTTATTAATTTCGAATATATTATGCTCTAAGGTCTTGGGAGTAGTGGGAGTGGTACGCAAACCGCTATTCCAATTCTATCTTGTTTAGTTTCGAAATTATACTAGTTTGACCTCAATTTGATTAAAAGCTTCTAGAAACCGAACTCGAACAGAACCAATTCTTATACTGCTTTCTTTACTAGTAACCTAGAATATAAATTTTATCAAAACAGCGTAATTAGTTTCTGAGTTATGGTGTTTTTAAGATATATGTTTGTCAGCACTTGAACTTTTCAAAGATTCCAGAACCCGAAACCATGGTACGATTTCGTTCATATACAGTCCCCGTCATACCTTCAATACTAGTTAACCCTTGTATGCAATAGGAATATTCTATATTAATCTTAAGTTATTATTTTTATTAACTTCGATGATAAGCCTTTAAATCTGTAGAGGCCTAAGAGAGTAATCTGAACCACCACTTCAATTTTTCATAAATTAAGGAAACACGTAGGAAATAGTAAAGAACATGCTTATGCCAAATTTGAAGCTTCTACATTTGTTTCAAGTTACTATCTTTATTATTTTCGATAATATGCTTTAATGTCTTCGAAACTATGTGGACGGTCCCCGACCAACTATTTCAATTGATTCCAATTTTCGAGGACACTAAGGAAATAGAAAGGGACACCCTGATACCGAATTTGAAGGTTCTAACTCTTTGAATTCGGAATCATGCTCGTTTGGCCTAAATTCGATAAAAAAGTTCTAGGATCAGAACCCAAGGTCGGATTTCGGCCATATGCAGTCCGTGCCGTTCTTTCTATACTTTTTTTATGAATTTTAATGATTGACTTTAAGGTCCTCAGAACTGTGTGGATGGTCCCCGACCCACTACTCTAATTGGACCTAAATGTGCAGGACTCTAAGGATATAGAAAGAGGCACACTCATACCAAATATGACGATTTTGTCTTCATTGGTTTCGAAATTATGCTTGTTTGGCCTAGATTCGATCAAAAACTTCAAGGATTTGAACCCATGGTCCGATCTCGACCCGCCGTAGCTTCTCCATTCATAGTAGCCTGTAGCACAATTTCATGAAGGTAGCATAATTAGTTGTTGAGTTTTCGTGATTTTTTATATATTTTCGTTAGCCTTTAGAAACATTAAAAGGTCTAGAATCCGGACCCATGGGCAGATTTTGCTCATATGTAATCCACGCCATAGTCTTATTACTAGTTTCCTACACCACAAAATTCATGATTGTAGCGCCATTAGTTATTGAGTTATCCTTATTACACCCTACACCTATAGAATTCTCTTTCTTTCTAAAATGCGATCCTCTACAGAATGTAAGCGATCACATGGAATTTATTTACATAAAACTTTTTGACTTTTTTACAAATACATAACATTTTTATACAATATTTGCAACTATATTTGAGTATTCTTCTCTGTTGTTTGTGAGGTGTACTAGCTCTTCTGCACTCCTTATTCCAGTCTCTGATGTTTCTGAGCTATGATAACTGTTTTCTGCCAATACCGCGTCTGCCCTCAATTTTCCTTCCATGATCAGCTGAAGGAATTGATATTTAGGACCACGCATTACATGGCCGAAATAAGCAGTTTTTCTTCTTTTAATGTTAGTTAGCAGTTCTCTACCTTTGCCTATCCTTCTGAGAATTTCTGCATTTGTGATGTGGTCTACACAAGATATTCTTCGGTAGATCCACATTTCGAAGCTTTCCAATTGGTTAATTTGGGCTACTTTCATGGTCCAGGCTTCTGTACCATAGAGAAGAACAGACCAGATGTAACATTTTATCAGACGTAGCCTTAACTGTAAATTGAGCTGTCTGTTATTAAAAAGCTGTTTGAACTTAAGGAAGTGACTTCTGGCTATTTCAATCCGACATCTGATTTCTTGATCGGAGTTCCAATCAGTATTAAGCCAAGCACCAAGATATTTAAAGTTGGATACTCTTTCGATCGGTGCGCCTTCCACTGTAATTGCAGCATTGTCATAGCTGATTCTTTTCCTGCTTACAATCATAAACTTTGTTTTTGAACTATTCACATTCAGATTGTATCGTTTGCTGACTACAATTATTCGGTTTACTAGTTCCTGAAGATCCTGGAGGTTGTCTGCAATCATAGTTGTGTCATCTGCATATCGTATGTTATTGATATACTCTCCGTTCACCTTGATTCCCTTTTCTACTGAGTCTAACGCTTCAGAGAAGATGCCTTCAGCATAAATGTTGAAGAGAAGTGGTGAAAGTATACAACCCTGACGTACTCCATTCATAATTTTTATATCTTTCGTGGTCCCATCTTTGTTTCTTATATGGGCCGACTGGTATAATATAAGTTCCTAATGCAAGCAATTATGTTTTTATCTATGTCCATTGAATTTAGAACTTCGAGCAATTTATCATGTTTAACCTTATCGAATGCTTTTTCATAATCAATGAAACATAAAAATGCATCTTTTTGAACATCTCGACAGTTTTGTATAAGAACTTGTAGACCAAAAAGAGCTTCTCTCGTCCCAGTACCCTCTCGGAACCCGAACTGAGTTTTCCCCATTTTTGCTTCACATTTATTATAGATTCTGATGTGGATAATTTTCAAAAATATCTTTAATGCATGACTCATCAAACTTATCAATCTATAATCACTGCACTTTTTAGCATTGTGTTTCTTCGGCAAAGTAATAAAGGTGGATGTTAGCCATTCATCGGGATAGGTTCCGGTTCTGTATATTTTGTTGAATACAATCTCCAAAATTTTTAGATTGTCTTCGTCGATAAGCTTTAGAATTTCATTTGGCAAAATATCCGGACCAGGTGCTTTATTGTTTTTTGCCATATTAATTGCTCTTCGAATTTCCTCTTTGGTTATTGGAAGAAGATCTTGAACATCCATTGTTTCTTCATGTGGTGGATTCAAGCTTCTTTCTTCATCACCAAATAAATCAGAGATATAGTTCTCCCACGCTTCTTCTCTTCTTTTAGAGTCAACTATAATTTCGTTTTGGTGATCAATCAGATACGATGAATTTGATTTTTTAAATAACCCTGATAGTTCTTTGACTTTTCTGTGGAGATTGAAATCGTCGTGTTGCTGTTGTAGACGTTCTAGCTGATTACATTGATCGTTAAGCCAGTCTTCTTTAGCATAGGTAAAGGGATATATAGGTAAAGGGATTATAGAATAGGTAAAGGGATATATTAACTTTGGTATGGTGTTTGTCACCACCTAAAGGAAGCGAGCTGTTATTGAAAAGTACATATATTTGTGATCAGCGTGACCTCCTGAGTCGAAATAGCCATGTCCGTCCGACCGTGCCTACGGAAACAAAAAATAACTCAAAAAATAATGAAGAATTTACTGCAGCTTACTAGGACTGAGCGTACGGCGGGGATTGCAAATGGATGAAAGCGGCCCATGGGTTCGGATTCTGGAACTTCTATTTACAGCGGCGTATTCTACGGCGGCGATTGCGTACGGTGAGGATTGGACAATGGGTTCGGAACGTAGAAATTTTTGAACGAATTTAGGCCAAACGGGCATAATTCCGAAACCAATGAAGATGGAACTTCCAAATTTCTTCCACCACTATAATTAATTAAAACACCATTATAAACCTAAAGAAAAAGAAGGTGATAAGATAAAACTAATTTGTTTTTTTTAATTTATCTATTATTTCATTTTCAGTAAATTTATTGTTCATATTCACAATTTCAAATTTCAAACTTTATTTCAACAAGAACTTTGATATCATACCTCTCCTTCATTTTTTTTCCGAGTTCAGTTTTGATTTTTTCACGATTTCTTTTGAGTTCGTTGGAATTAAAATAGTACCGTCAACTCTACCTACGATATTTTTAATTTTTAAATTTTTTGGATATACCTTCATATTTCAGTCTTTTTTTGTTGTGACACATTTTTGTTTTTGTTTGGGCTTACATTGTCTTTTTGTTTTTTTTTTAATATCTGCAAATGACACTGATTCATCTATATTTCCATGGCATTCATTGACAATTTTATTAGAATTATTGAACACCTCGTTTTTTTTCATTAACTTTTATATGATTCATTTACCTTTTCACTTTTATTATTAAATACTTCTGTAATTTTGTGCATTTTATCAATTTCTTTGTTTTTTAATATTTTTAGTTTTTCTAACCTCTTCACGTTATTATTTTCAATCGCTCTAAGTAACTCCATAACCTCCTGTTCATTATGTTTTATTGCCGTTTAAAGTTGTTCTTTGTATTCCCTTAGATGCTCATAATTTTTCGCAACCGCTTGTTTCATATTCTGTAATACCAGGTCTTAATTTTGTACATACTGGAGGCAGTCATCCAAATAAATTTAATATTATTGTTTGCGCACAGCTTGGAAATTGTGGATTGATTATAGCTGATATAATAATTTACCATATAAATAAATAGAAATTTGTATCGATAAAGAAAATTAAAACACGTCCGTATAGCTTTGAATTTCATTAAGAACTAAATTTTGTATTGAGAATCATGGCAGAACTGGCATAAGTTGTGACTACCTTTACAGATTAAGAAGTAGAGAAGACCTTGCCTTAATTATGATTAACAAACCTATTATATGAACATGGTGTTTTTTTAAATGGGCACATATTATCGATTAATTTTAAAGTTCTAAATCGATATTCCAAAAATTTTAAAACTTCGTCATAGGTTGGTATCTCATAAGCAGAAGTTGTAGAAAGTATTGCTCCCAATTTGTATGCTGGCTCTTGTAAACTTCTGAGTAACTATTTTTTTTTTTTTTTTTTTTTGTATTTATTTATTAGTTTTATGTAAGTAAAACTTTTTTGTTTAACAATAATAATTCATTTAAAACATTTTATATAATAAATATTTACAAAAAAAAAAGTTTTCATAAAAAACAACAATATAACAAAAATTTTATATAACAAAGACTTAAAAATTTTCATGCACAAATTTAACCAGCAATTTATAATAACAATTAATATTTATTTCTGCTTTGATTTTATTTGGTAGACCGTTGAACATTTGCAGACCTCTATACAACAATGAGTTTTGCGTTGTCACTTTGTTGAACCTTGATACTCTAAAATTTTCTCTTCCCCGAAGGTTATAAGGTTGACAGTCACTCACTCTCTGTAGATTTCTTGTCAGGTAAGATGGCAGCATGTTGTACTTTAATTTGAATATGAAGAAAAGTACTCTAAAGTAAACTCTTTGCCTAACATTCATCCAACATAATTTTTGAAACATTTGGTTTATTGCTGTTAGCGAACTACTCTTTAGTATCAATCTCATAGCCTTATTTTGAAGAATCTGCATTCTTGAGAATTGTTCTAAGGAACATGAAAAGATTATCGTAGCACAATAGTCAAAATGCGGTAGGATCAGTGCGTTGTACAATATTTTTGCTGTTGTTTTTGATATACAATTCCTAATTCTTCTCATGAATCCTATCTTCTTAGATATTTTGTTACATATGTTATTAAGGTGCTGATCAAATTTCAGTTTGTTGTCAATTATTATTCCCAAATATTTAATATTTTGAACAACTTTGATTGTATCATTATTAATTCCAATGTCAATAGCAGCATTTCTCAAGTTCACGCCCATGCATTTAGTTTTTGACGTATTTAACTTCAGTTTGTTCATATCTAGCCATTTACTTAGTTCTTCCAGATCAGCATTTAGATTTTCAACAATATTTTGGACATTTTTCCCACTAATATACACTAAACAATCATCCGCAAACAACGCTATACGACAAAATTTTAAGACACGTACAATATTATTGATATAAATTAAAAACAAAATTACGCCTAAAACAGATCCTTGTGGAACTCCAAGATCCACAGCCCTTCTGCTCGACAAACTTCCATTAATCCGCGTAACCTGTGTTCTACCAGAAAGGTACAATTGAAACCACTTCAGTTCAGTACCACGCACACCATAAGCTTTAAGTTTACTTAGCAAGATCCTTCTATCTAATGTTTCAAAGGCACGTTTGAAGTCTAGAAACACAGCTACAACACAGTCGCAAGCATCCGCTAATTTTTTCCATTCAAACGTAACCCAATTTAGGGCAATTTCACACGAGTATCCTTTACGGAATCCTGAATAATATTTGAATAATTATTATATCCCAATTTAAAGTTGGAGGTCCTAACGTTTTTAGCGCATGCAGTATTTCACGAGTAGTGTCTAAAAAGCTCTATAAAGGATTTGAACTTTTAAATACCAGTTTGGGATTTTCTAAAAATATATTTAAATGATTACAATTCAAAACTTGTTTGTTATTAAATCTTTCGTTTAATAGTTTCCAAACTACACAATAGTTTGATTCTGTAACACATAGATGGCTTAGAAGTTTGTGTGCTTCACCAGGCAGGTTAGCTTTTAAGCAATGGAGTTTGCTAGATTTAGAAGCAACTGAGCGCTCATGTATTAAGGAAGTAAATAAGTCGTCGAAAGACTGTCAATTTTCAAATTTCCCGTTGAATTTAACATTACTTAAATTTGGTAAAACAACTGACTTACTTGAATAATTAATTTCTGAAACACCTATAATGTTGGATTTTTGTTCACCATGTTTTCATGGTTCAAAGGTGTTCAGCAAATCACCCATATACGAAATGTCAAAGTACGATTTTTCGGTTGAAGAAAATTAAACCTTGGTAAAATATGCACTAGCGTTTTATCTTCTCCTATTGCTTGAGATTGAAGTTCAATATTCCTAGTATTTAAAATGTTCAACAACAACCTTGCTTCTGCTATGCGATTTTGACGTAATTAGTCAATAGAATTGTATGCAAATGTATATAATAATAAATCTTGAAACGATTAACAATGATTACGGCAAAAACTTGTCAGGAACTGGTTATAAACAATGTCAGCCCAATATTTCAGGAGCTTATTAACAAATGTAGCCACAATCTTTCAGAAACGTACTTAACAAAGAGCATAAATATTTCTGCATCTTTAATTATTAGCAACAAAAAAATTCAAGTATGGTTATTGGTCAAATATAATGTTTTTCAGCAACAAGAAAAACATATGATAACCAAGTTACTATTTACTGCTATCAAATGATAATGTGTTCTTTATCAAAAAATTGAAATCACTAATTATTTTTTTTTGTTATATTGATGTCAATTTAAATGGAGTCATTATTTTCCATTTAGCTTCTTTAATATAATATTTAGTTATTATTTTTTCTTAATTGCATATTGTATAACGGTTGGTTTAACAGTGGTTAGAATGCCGAACTTCCGTACGAAAGGCCCGGTTTCGAATCCCAGTGAAAGTGAAAAAGATTTTCTGGTTCCCGACTCCATCCAGCAACAATTCGCGATTAGCTTTAAATTAATGGCCTAATGAATACTTCATAATTATATATCTTTAATTAAAAATGAATTCAAAAAACAATATAAACAAATACAAAATATAAACAATTAATTTAATTAAATAATACTAGAAAATATTACAATATAAACAAAAGTAGAATTGTATCTATTTAAAATATAAAGACGTTTCTACATGTCATAAGGCCCAGTACTATCTCATGTTTAAATTGAGTTCATTAAGACTCTTTTTTGAGTGCACACGTATTTTTTTTTTCCGTAATTTTTTGTGTTTACTTATTGTTTCTTTTTTATTCTTCTTACATATATAATACGAGAAACACACCAAACTTCATAAAATTAAACTTAAATTTATCTCAAATATTAACTTAAATAATTCATCCAATGATAGCTTGTTGAAGAATAATAATATTAATAATTAAAAAAATCACATATTGCCGACATAAATTTAAAAAGTATACAAAGTCTTGCGGAAGAGATACAAAGCAGAAAAGTCTTGTTGGTGCAGTGTCATGAGGAAATTGATGACGATAATCTGAAATCAAAAGTTTAGCAAGTTCTTAATAAAGGACTGGAAGCAAATACAGATGATAAAGACTGAGTAAGATAAAACGGATGATTATATGTGATTCTCTTACTAAATATACGAGACACATTTTGAGAAAAGCAAAAACATTTCAAGAAGATAAGGATAGCAAATACTAATGGGTTAACAATGGAAAGATATTAATGCGAAAATAGAAGATACATGTTAATCTATATTTTTAAATTATGTTTTTATTGTTTTTTCCATTTCTTTTAGGTTAGTTTAAAATAAAACAAATATAAAATAGAAGGAAAAATTAATTAATTATGAACGAATTAAATATTGAAAACTTATCACCTTCTTTTTCTTTATTTAATATAGTAAATTTGGATTCAGAAATCATTTTTGATATGCGCTCAAAGCTTTTGGTAGTATATCAAAACATTCGAAATATAAGAAAATATTTTGATAATCTCTTAATCCACTTAGAGTCAGTTTTAAATAAGCCGGACTTTGTCTTTGAACAGAAATATGAATTTACGTGGAAGAAAGTTGTATAATATCGCTGGTTATTTCCCGTATGCAAATATTTAACAATAAGTATACAAATATTTTTTTTAAATCATACATTAAACTCAAAATAATTGAAAATACCAAAAAACAAAAAACAAAACAAAACAAAAAAAAAATAATCTTCAATAAAAAAATTTATTTGTTCTTTAAACCCAAAATAAATAAAAGCGTACGGCATATAATTTCTGCCAAAAAATTTAGAAATCTTATATCATATTCAAAATACTTCTAATATGGAATTAAAAGATTTTTTTGTACTTTTAATTAAGTCATTCAAATAAACATTCAAATAAATATTTTTCGATAAATTAAATTATGTACTCGCAGGTTATGCATGAACCTCCTAATGAACTGAAGTTGTATTAGAAGCTAAAATAACGCCAATTAAAAAAAATATATTTTGAATTTTTTTATTTGTTTTTTTTTTTTTAATCACAAAATTTAATTTTAAATAACGTATATTTGTTTTGTTTTATTTGATAAAAATAGAGACTTTTTTTTTGATAAAAAATATATTTCGCGTATCGATTTACGGATATGTAGATAGAAGTATTGATGTACTGCCGTATAAAAACTGTACGTCGTATTTTTTAATTTAGGTTAATTTAAACCCTATTAAATGAAAAGTTTATTTTACATTTTAAACATATGTTTTTTTTATACTCTTCATCAACAATAAAAAACTCTTTTTAGTTTTACTTTGACATAACGCACGAATTTTAAATAAAACATGCGTTACTTTTACCAAAAATTTGATGTAGAGTAGGTAGAAGTTTTTCATAAATGGAAAGCTAATTTTTGTTTCGCACATTTTGATTTAGGTTAAGCCTTAATAATTGAAAACTTTATTTTAAAAATGAGCACGACCGCGCAGAGCATTAGCAGAAAACGCTCAGAGCGTTCAGATTTAATAAAAAAAACACGATTTGAAGAACTGTAATATTTATTTTAGTTACGATTTAAATTGTCAAAAAATTATACTAAATTATTAAAATTAAATTAAAACAAGTAAAGAAACAGTCAGTTGAAGCAACCGACTTAGAAATACCCTAAACCTATTTGGTTCAATTTAATGAGAAGTCCATTAAGTCATTTTAAAACCATAAAAGCTTTATTAGTTTGATCTAAAGACATAGCTAACCAAATTAACTTTATAATACTTAAATCATTTTCTAATTACTTTATCTATTCAAAAATATTAAAAATTCTTACTAATTTTTCTATTTAAAAATATTAAAAAACAAAAAAGCTTGAAACAAATGTTAAATACATTTATCTCAATTCAATTACAAAATTGAAAAAATTTGAATTACATATTAAATTATGTGATGAAAAACTAATCGAAGCATTAATATTATATTTAATATTTCAAATGTTTCAAAATTGCAATTTTTTTTAATTTGTTAGTTTATATACTTATAAGAAAATCTTATAAACGCAAAATGTGAAATAAATATACAAATACATAAATGGATTTCTAAAATACAATGAAAAATTTAGAACTTTTCATATAATTCATTTAAATATAAAAATAGATTTTACATACATGCAGCAAGTACCTTTGAACAAAACTTAAGTATCATGCACAATGTCTTAATTATATATTACCTATGGTAATAATTCAATAAAATATATGTTATAATAAAAATAAAAACAAAATAAATATAATCGTTTATTGAAAAAATATTTTGTTTTTATTTTATAAAATACTAGCTATTGAAATAGCTGTTACTGCAAAAAGTAAACACAAAAATTATACACGGTGTAAATGTAAATTTTTAAATGTATGAAAGAAATTTTTTTAAAACCATTTTTCCAGGATTATACTAGTAATTTTTGAAACTTTCTGTAATTCAAAGCAATTTTCCAAAATTGGACGTAATTTACTTCCAAAATTTTTTTTGACCAATCGTAGGACCGACATGTGTTACTAAACACCAAGCCTGTTAACAGACTCAACTCCATTTTCAAGTTGCTTCAAGCATACAAAAGTTGGAGTCAACCGGTCAAACCAGTTGCTTTCTCTTTGGACAAAGCAGTATTGCGCAAAATTGGACGTAATTTGCTTCCAAAAACTTTTTTTGAGTATCGTCGGGCCGCCATGGGTTAACAAATTTCAAGTCTATTAATAGAACTAACTCCATTCTCAAAACGGAACATATATACAAAATTTTAAGAAAATCGGTTAAACCGTTTCTATTTTAGAATAAAGTAATGAAAAAACTTATAAAAAGCTGTTGTCAAATTCCAAAAGGTTAATTGTGTCAGCTCAATTCTCAAGGAGCATCACTTGTACAAAATTTGAAGTCAATCGGTCAAACCGTTTTCATTTCAGAACAAAAAAGTTTAAATACTTGCACCATAGCCCCAACTTGGCGGTCCGTTAGAGCAAAATTTTTGGCCCACGATTTCTTTCCGTACCCAAAAACATCTTTATACAAAATTTCAAGAAAATCGGCTTAGCAGTTTAGGAGTCTATTCGCTACATACAAACAAACAAACTTTCGCTTTTATATATAACTAGCCAATATTCGGTGTGCGTTGCTGCGCCTCTCAATGGCGGTTTAATCGAAGTTGATGTTACTGCAAAAAGTTAACACAAAAATTACACATGGTGTAAATGTTAATTTTAAAATGTATGAAAGAAATATTTTTAAAACGATTTTTCTAAGATGATTCTAGTCATTTTTCAAACTTTTTGGAATTCAAAGCAGTTTTCCAAAATTGGACGTAATTGACTTCCAAAAATTTTTTTTTGACCAATCATAGGACCGACATGTGTTACCAAACACCAAGCCAGTTAACAGACTCAACTCCATATTCAAGGTGCTTCAAGCATACAAAATTTGGAGTTAACCAGTCAAACAGTTTCTAATTTAGAGTAAAGTAACAAATAAAACTATAAAAAGCTGTTGGGCCTCAATGGGTTAACGGAGATCAACAAAATGTTTGTTTTGGCTTTCTGTTTAGCTAAATTTTTTTGACTAACCGTCGGCTCGGCATGCGTTAACAAATTCCAAATCTATTAATAGTGTCAACTTAATTCTCACAGAGGAACACGTATACAAAATTTAAAGAAAATCGGTCGAACCGTTTATAATTTAGAGTAAAGTATTGAAAAAATTTATAAAGGGCTGTTGGACCGCAATGGGTCAATGGAACTCAACAAAATATTTTTTGAGGCTTTCTTTTTAGCCAAAGCAGTATTTCGTAAAATGGAACAAATTTGGACCCAACACTTTTTTTGCTCAACCGTCGGGCCGACATGGGTTAACAAATTCAAAAACTCCTAATAGTGTCAACTCAATTCTCAAGGAGCATCACGTATACAAAATTTTAAGTCAATTGGTAAAACCGTTTTCATTTAAGAACAAAAAAGTTAATTTAGAGCCAAAATTTTTGGCCCTTCTAGAATCCGAATCCATATAAGCTATATCGACTCAGGAGGTCACGCTGATCACAAATATATATACTTTTCCATACTTAGCTCGCTTCCTTTAGGTGGTTAAAAACACCATACCAAAGTTAATATACCCCTTTACCTATTCTATAGGTGTAGAGTATAAAAAAATTAAATAAATAAACTAGACAAATAGGTATAAGGCAAACTAAAGAATTTAGAAACATTTTTTTCCATACGGTACTAAAATTTACTATTATTCAAACCTCAATTTTTGCAAAATTTTTGACTCCACATATCTTCTAAACAATTTAAGCTAGGGCCTTGAAATTTTGGGAAAAGTTAGATCCTTAGAATTAGTTGGAGTCGGTTAACAAAATTTTTTTTTTCAAGTCCTCTGTTCAGGAGCTAACGGGCCACGAAAATTGAGATTTTGCTATTTTTAAACACCTGTAACTTGTTAAAATTTTTTTTCTTAATATACAAAATTTGAACCAATATTATAGTTTAACATATCTTAAAAGATTTTCTTAAATTTAAAAGCGGTTCTTTAAATTGAAGAAAGTGTCGCTCAGTTTTAACCATTTTTGCTTAAATAGTAAAATTCTAAGTTAAAGTCCAAATTTTGGTGGAGTTCACAATTTAATTAATAGAACCTAAAGAAGTTGGAGGAAGGGGAGTAATGACGATTAGATCCTTGAGAAATTGGGCAACCTTCTTCATAGAGGGTAGCCCCTAATAATTCGATTTTCCCATAGAGGCTTATGTCCCACCACATCAATGAGAATTATGACCCGTAACCAAAATTTATATTTTTCAATGCTTTTAAAATACGAATATATTACAAACAAAACGAGGAAGAATGTAGTAGAGTAGTCTGCGTCAAATCTGGGATACCTGTATGACCGTAATATGACCATTATATCATCCTGTTAATTACTTTAACATTAGGGCTTAAAAATTAAAAAATTTACTGTTTCTAGAAGTAAGTTGTAACTTAGTCACCAATGTATATGTTACCTAAATTAAAAGTTAAGATTGAAGCTTCGACATTATATTCCGATAAAATACTCTGAAGCAGTGGATTATTTTGAAAATGTGCTTTTTTAAAAACCCTTGGTTTTTTTCATCACATGTAGGTATGTTATAAATCTTAAAATTGAGATTTAAAAAAAAAACTCGAGTTTTGTCAACTTCACTATTAATTTGTACTTCTGGCAGCTTCAATATAATATAATACTAAGTTCTAAACTTATGAATTATGATATGTTAAATTTTGTTATAAATCATACCAATGGCGTAGAAGTAAAGACGCCGCATTTCATGTGGAAGGTCTCGGGTTCAAACCCCAGTCAGATCCTAGCTAATATAAAAAATATCGTAAAACTGTACAATTATCTCGTAATAGTTTATATCGTTATATAAAATAAGATTTTATAAAAATATATAAATAATTATTGTGTAAGATTATAGATGGCGCACAAATTTAACATTTGTGCATTCATATTTCTTAACCTTATACCATAGCTACAGCCGAGTAATCAACGGCTTAGTGAATATTATAATTATACTCCTTAAAGGGGTGGAAAAGGAATAAAAATAAAAAAAAATAAAAGTTTGTTGTGCATATTATGTGTTCATAGAGCTTTTTAATTATTATACAGAATACCTAGAACATAGTTCAAATCGTACTAAAATGTTTGGAAAACGAGTTAAGAAACAGTCAGTCGATGCAACCGACTTAGAAATACCCTACACCTATTTGGTTCAAATTTAATGGGAAGTTAATAAGTCATTTTAAAACCATAAAAGATTTTATTAGTTTGATCTTAAGACATGGCTAACCAAATTAACTTTATAGTACTAAAAACCATTTTCTAATTACTTTATCTATTCAAAAATATTACAAATTGTTACTAATTTATCTAGTGGTAAAATAGTGGTATTATTTTTTGAGTTATACTGCTTTTAAGATATATGTTCGTTAGCCTTTGAACTTTTAAAGTTTCCAGAACCCGAAACCATGATAAGATTTCGCCCATATGCAGTCCCCGTCATACTTTCAATACTAGTTAACCCTTGTACGCAATTGGAACGTTCTATCTTAATTTTAAGTTAATATATTTATTACTTTCGATGATGCTTTTAAACCTTGAAGGGTGTAAGAGGGGTACTAAACCACCACTCTGATTGATCCAAAATTAGGAGAACACACAGGAAATAGTAAAGAGCACCCATGCACCAAATTTGAAACTTCTAAATTTGTTTGAAGTTACTATCTTTATTAATTTCGAAAATATGCTTTAAGGTCTTTGGAACTGTGTGGCTGGTCCCCAACCCACTACTCCAATTGGTGCCAAATTTCAAGCACACTAAGGAAATAGAAAGAGACACCCTGATACCAAGTTTGGAGGTTCTATCTTCATTGGTTTCGGAATTATGCTAGTTTGGCCTAAATTCGATCAAAAAGTTCTAAGTTTCGAACCCGTTGTACATTACCCACCGTACGCAATTACCGACGTAGTTTCATTACCAGTACCCTACACCCCAAATTTTATGAAGATAGCGTCATTAGTTGTTGAGTTATCGTAATTTTTTATATATGTTCGTTCGCCCATATGCAATCCCCGCCGTACTTTCAGTCCTAGTAACCTACAGTTAAAATTTCATCAAGATAGCTCCATTATTTTTTGAATTATCGTGCCTACGGACGGACGGACGGACATGACTATATCGACTCAGGAGGTCACACTGATCATAAATATATATACTTTTCCATATCTAGCTCGCTTCCTTTAGGTGGTTACAAACACCATACCAAAGTTAATATACCCCTTTACCTATTCTATAGGTGTAGGGTATAAAAAGTAGTTTTCTTAGCATTAATTAGAATTTTGTAAAAAATAGCATTAATTAGAATTTTGGCTACTTGACTTCAGTAAATACATGTATATATTTAAAATATAATCTAATTTTAAGAACATTATAAATTAGAATAATATTAATATTTAGAATTTAAATCGTTTTTTTTTTGTGTAATAACTGTACCAAATTATGCTCTTTTTGAAGGGGCTTTAGATATAGAAATAAAATTCAAAAATACGGACAACGTTTTTATATTGAAACGAGGAAGATTATAGTTGCCCTTGTCAACTTTTAGATACCCGTGCATACCCACTAACCGTTATTTATTTTCTATTATGCTATTATAAATATAATAAATGCTATTATAAAAAAAATATAAAAAAGTAAAATAGGTAGTTAAAAAAAAATTTAACTTATATCCCATAATTTTTGCTTAAAAAAAAAAATAAATAAAATAAAAAAAAAATTAAATTTTTAATTCATTATACCATAATTTTTGCTTAAAAACAAAAAAAAAAAATACCATAAAAAAAAAAAAATAGCCCACCCCAAAAGTTGGTTCGAGCGATGTCCAACTTTGCCAACTAACTTGCCCTATTACTTTACCTGCCCAGTTTTAATTTTAACCTCGTAGCTTCATTAGATTCACAGTTATCGAATTGACAACTTTGTATGGCAGCTGCCCGAAAATGGGGTCGTAACATTTTGAAACTCCATATAAGTGCTCGATTCATTATATAACTAACAGTGTGTAATTTCCATCCTCGTAGTATACTCAGTTCCCAAGAAATTCATATTGGTGCAAAGAGTTGTATGGCAGCCCCCCGCAAATGAAGCCGTAAAATTTTGAAACTTCATATAAGTGCTTGATTCATTATAAAATTAACCGTGTGTAATTTTCGTCTTTCTAGTATAATTACTTTTGAAGAAATTTATATTGGTTTAAATAAGTTGTGTGGCAGCTCCCCGAAACCTTGGTCTGGTTTTAACCAAAAAGAATAGGGAACCTTAAAAATGTCCAGAAAATGTTTTGTGTGAATTTCAAAACTCTAGCTCTAATTTTTCAATTATATCTCTTTTAATTAATTTTTAATTCACGAATATATTAAACCTAAGCATCATATAATCATATTGATAAAATGATTCATTCAAAATATTACACATATACATATTATATGAATATACATATATAAATTATTTATGAAGCCATTTACTTAAAAAAATTCTTTGTGTTCTTTTTTGCATATCTTACATTTTTTTTAAACTACGCATCACATGAAATCGTAACTCGAAATCGTTATCTACAAAAGAAAACAAAAACAACAAAACAAAACAACAAAAAAACAAAATTCATATAATTTCATGTTAAATACAAGTTGCATAGCAAAATTTCAAATTTTATATGAAAATATTGGAGTTAAAAAAGTTAGTTGTTCGAGAGCTACCCGAAGATTTGGTCCGATCTTAACCAAAAAAAATAGGGAACCTAGAAATTGATTGAAAAATATTTTGTGAAAATTTCAAAACTGTAGCTCTTTTAGTTTTTGAGTTATCGTGCTGACACACAGACGGACGGACGGACAGACACACATAGCTAGATCGACTCTTTTTTCGATTCTGAGCCGATACGTACCCTTGACACTATATCTAGCTCGTCTAGATCGATGCGTTACAAACGGAGGAGCAAATCTAATATACCCGATGTCATATATGTATGCACGGGTATAAAAACTAGAAGCAAAATTCAAGTGCAAGAATTGTACATTAACATTAACAATGTTGTCATGTTAAAATAATTTTTATTACGTATGAAAAAAAAAAACAAATTATCGTGTAATATTAGTCTTATTAGTATAATAATTAGTCTAAAAAAAAATTTATCGTGTAACATTAGTCAGAAAAAAAAAAATTCCCAGTCTGTAACTGATTTTGGAGTTTTTTCCGAATATGCATTTGAATTAAAAAAAAATATGATTCTGTAATGAGGGCCAAAAACAAAAATAAAGGACATAGTAATGAATTAAGTTTTACCAAAAAAAAAAATTTAGTAGTCAACAATTTTAAGAGATTATATGCATGAGTTTAGGTTTTTTACCAATTTTTATATCTGAATTTACAGTGATTTTATTTTCACAATTTCGTATGGACCCTTGTACGACGGCGTTAATTTTTTATTCATTCGATTCGGTTTTAACAGAAAATTCTGATTTATTTTAATAATTATTAATATTTTTTTTTTATTATTTTTATAAAAAAATTCAAAACAGTTTAATCTTACCGATAGCCCAGTGGTAAATTGTCGACTTTTCGATCGAAATGTCTCGGGTTCACTTCCTTGTCCGATCATGTCTAAATGTCAAATAGGCAATGGATTATCAGGCAATATTTGCTATTGTCTGGTACTACAAATAAATAAATAAGGGTGCGTTTATGTTGGAGCTGCGATAAGTAATAAGAGCGTCGATAAGAGTATAGCGTAGAAAACTAAATACATAATTTAAATAGAGGTGTTTATGTTGGAGCATCGCTTTGATCATCGATAAACGATAACAGCGTAGAAAACTCTTTATTCAGTTTTCTACGCTCTTATCGATGATCACAATGTTTGAATATGTTTTGCTCTCGTTTGCTATTTTAATTTTTTAAATAAATGTTTTGTTATTTTTGTTTCTTATTTTTTTTTGTATACAAAATCTCGAGAAGGTGCAATTATACATTTTATAATATAATCAAATAAAAATGCTTGTTATTGTTGATAAAATAATTTTGTGTTTTATTTTTTATAATTATAAAATAACTTTTTAAAAATTATAATTTAATTTTATGTCAATTTAATATTTTTTTATTATTACTTTCATTTCAACTTCCAAATAAATAATTATAATTAGTCTTTATTATTATATTTAATTCTTAAAGTTTTTTAATTTTGATTTTCTTTTCTTTAAAAAAAATATTACCAGATAAATCTAAAATAACCATAAATAATATAATTTTTTTATTCTACATCGCTTTTATCGAAGCTGTAATATAAACACCGCATAAGAGCATAGCTTTTTCTATGCTCTTATCGATGCACTTATCGAGGCTCTTATCACTTATCGCAGCTCCAATGCACCCTAAGTCAAAACAGTTTTTCAAAACAATACAATTGTACCCAAAATAAATATATATAATAAGTATCAATATAAACAAAAATTTGATGGCTTAGTGGTTAGGACGTGTCGAAAAGTGCCGATTTGAAAATCGGTCAGGTCATATTTTTTTATACCCTACACCTATAGAATAGGTAAAGGGGTATATTAACTTTGGTATGGTGTTTGTAACCACCTAAAGGAAGCGAGCTAGATATGGAAAAGTATATATATTTGTGATCAGCGTGACCGCCTTAGTCGATATAGCCATGTCCGTCCGTCCGCCCGTAGGCACGATAACTCAAAAAATAATGGAGCTATCTTGATGAAATTTTAACTGTAGGTTACTAGGACTGAAAGTACGGCGGGGATTGCATATGGGCGAAATCGGCCCATGGGTTCGGATTTTGGACCTTTTAATCGATCGAAGGGCTAACGAACATATATAAAAAATCACGATACTAGGACTGAAAGTACGGCGGGGATTGCATATGGGCGAAATCGGCCCATGGGTTCGGATTTTGGACCTTTTAATCGATCGAAGGGCTAACGAACATATATAAAAAATCACGATAACTCAACAACTAATGACGCTATCTTCATCAAATTTGTGGTGTAGGTTACTAGTAATGAAACTACTTCGGGGATTGCGTAAGGTCGGGATTGGACCATGGGTTTGGAACCTAGAACTTTTTGATCGAATTTAGGCCAAACGAGCATAATTCCGAAACCAATGAAGATGGAACCTCCAAATTTTGTATCAGGGTGTCCCTTCCTATTTCCTAAGTGTCTTGGGAATTTGGGCCTCATTGGAGTAGTGGGTCGGGGACCAGCCACACATTTCCGAAGACCTTAAAGCATATCTTTAAAATTAATAAAGATAACAACTTGAAAAAATGTAGAAGCTTCCAATTTGCCACAAGGGTGTTCTTTACTATCTCTTGCGTGTTCCCTTAATTTGGGATCAATTGGAGAGGTGGTTCAGTACCCCTCTCAGACCTCCCAAGTTTTAAAAGCTTATAATCGAAATTACTAAAAATTGTTACTTAAAATTAAGATAGACCGTTCAAATTGTGTACAAGGGTTAACTAGTACTATAAGTAAAGCGCGGGCTGTATAAGGGCGAAATCAGCCCAAGGGTTCGGATTCTGGACCTTTTAGTCGGTGTCAGGGATAACGAACATATATTAAAAATCACGATAACTCAACAACTAATGAGTTTATCTTCATGAAATTTGTGCTGTAGGTTATTGGTAATGAAACTACGGCGGTAATTACGTACGGTGAGGATTGGACAATGGGTTCGGAACTGAGAACTTTTTGATCGAATTTAGGCCAAACTAGCGTAATTCCGAAACCAATGAAGATATAACCTCCAAATTTGGTATCAGGATGTCCCTTCTTATTGCGTAAGTGTCTTTGAAATTTGGGCCCCATTGGACTAGTGGGTCGGGGACCAGCCACTCAGTTCCGAGGACCTTAAAGCATATTTTCGAAATTAATAAAAATAGTAACTTGAAACAAATGTAGAAGCTTCAAATTTGGCCCAGGGTGTTCTATACTATATCTTCCGTGCCCCCCTAATTTGTGATCATTTGGACTGGTGGTTCAGGACCTATCTTAGACCCCCCAAATGTGTAAAAGCTTATCATCGAAATTAATAAAACTAGTAACTTAAAATTAAGATAGAATGTTCCAATTGTATACAAGGGTTAACTACTATTGAAAGTATGACGGGACTGCATATGGGCGAAATCGTACCATGGTTTCGGGTTATGGAACCCATGACAAGTTCAAGGACTAAAAAACTTAACTCAAAAAATAATGCCTATTTTGAGGAAATTTAAACTCTAGGTTACTAGAAATGAAAGTACCATGGGAATTGGTTCTGGTCGAGTTTAATTTCAAAGCCAAAGAATATATTTCCTATTTCCTATGTGTTCCCGAAATTTACACTTAATTGTAGTGGTTCAGCTATGTTAAAAGGTACTTGCTGCATTTATGTAAAATTTATTTTTATATTTAAATGAATTATATGAAAAAGTCTAAATTTGTAATTGTATTTTAGAAATACATTTATTGCATATTTTGCGTTTATAAGCTTTTCTGTTAGGTATATAAACTAACCATTTGAAATAATTGCAATTTTGAAAAATTTGGATTATTAAATATATTATGCTTTGATTATCTTTTTATCACAAAATTGAATAATTCAAATTTTTTCAGTTTGTAATTGAATTGGAATAAATATATTTTCATTTATTTCAAGTTTGTTTGTTTTTAATATTTTTAAATAGATAAATTAGTAAGAATTTGTAATATTTTTTAATAGATAGTGTAATTTGGAAATGTTTTTGGTATTATAAAGTTAATTTGGTTAGCTATGTCTTACGATAAAATTAATAACAGCTTATATGGTGTTAAAATGACTTATGGATATGTCTTTAAATTTACACCCAGTAGGTGTAGGGTATTTCTAAGTCGGTTGCACCGACTGACTGTTTCTTTACTTGTTTTGGGTTAAAATCAGACCAAGGCTTCGGGGAGCTGCCTCATAACTTTTTAAAACCAATATGAATTTCTACAAAAGTAATTACACAAGGAGGATGAAAATTACACACGAATAGTTATATAATAGATCATTAACCTATATTAAGTTTCAGAACGTTACGGCTTTATTTTCGGACGGCTGCCATAAAACTTCTTTACACCAGTATGAATTTCTTCAAAACTAATTATACTAGGAGGATTACAATAACATACGGTTAGTTGTATAATAAAACAAAAACCTATATGAAGTTTCAAAATTGTTACGGCTCCATTTTCCGGAAGCTAATAGGGCAAGTTAGTTGCCAATGTTGGACATTACTCGGACCAACTTTTAGGATGGGACAATTTTTTTTTTTTGTTTTTTGGTTTTATGGTGTTTTTTTAAGAAAAGTTATGGGGTAATAGCAAAAAGGAAATTAATCAGGGTTTATTTTATTTTATAGATCATAGTGGGTATGCACGGATATCTAAAAGTTGACAAGGGTAACTATAATCTTCCTTGTTATTGTTAAAGTTAAAAAAGTAAAATAATAAAAAAAAATAGTTTATTGTTTTTTAAAAAAAAATTTATTTAATCTTTATTAAAAAAACATTACTTGAATGTTCGAAGAGAAAGAACCAACTCAACTCATAATTAATATTTTATATTAAAAATTGTTTGTAATAATTAAAAAAATGTTGTTTAAGCAATTTTGTTTCAGCTGATTCAGCTATAGTGGTCATATTGGGGATGATTGGAACAGACATAACCCCTCCACCGTTGGAGTTAAAATTCTACGGAATTTCATTATTTTTTAAAATGTTTATATTGGTTTTTTTGTTCTTTAAGCATAATATTGCAATGGTAAAACTTATGACTAAAGTTATTATTATTGATATACTGTATATACTATATGGTATTAGATACAGTTTTATGATATTTTAATTCAATTTCTTTAATATTTTCAAAATTTTTTAAAACAATATGATTAAAAGTAATTATTGTTACATAAGTAAGATTGGTTTTATTAATAGGATTAAAATATTTATTTTCAATTAAGTTATTTTGATTATAAAAAAATTCGGCTTTTGACACAATTAGCAGTTATGATATTTGTTAACCCATGTTGGTCCGACGGCTGGTCAAAAAAAATTTTGGATCCAATTTTACGAAATACTGCTTTGGGCAAAAAGAAAGCCGCAAAAAAAATTTTGTTGGGTTCCGTTAACCCATTGCGGTCCAACAGCTTTTTATAGGTTTTTTCAATACCTTATCTAAATTAGAAACGGTTTGACCAATTGACTTCAAGTTGTGTATAAGTGACGCTCCTTGAGAATTGAGTTGACGCTATTTTCAGTTTTGGAATTTGTTAACCCATGTCGGCGCGACGGTTGTTCAAAAAAAATTTTAGGTCCAAATTTTGTCCGATTTTACGAAATACTGCTTTAGCTAAAACGAAAGCCGCAAAAAAAATTTTGTTGAGTTCCATTGACCCATTGCGGCCGAACAGCCCTTTATAGGTTTTTTAAATACTTTACTCTAAATTATAAACGGTTCGACTGATTTTCTTCAAATTTTGTATACGTGTTCCTCTGTGAGAATTGAGTTGACATTATTAATAGATTTGGAATTTGTTAACCCATGCCGACCCGACGGTTGGTCAAAAAAATTTGGAAGCAAATATACTCCAATTTTGAGAAATACCAAAGTACTAAACAGAAAGCCTAACAAAAATGTTTGTTGATCTCTGTTAACCCATTGAGGACCAACAGCTTTTTATAGTTTTATTCGTTACTTTAATCTAAATTAGAAACGGTTTGACCGGTTGACTCCAAATTTTGTATGCCTGAAGCACCTTGAAAATAGAGTTGAGTCTGTTAACAGGCTTGGTGTTTGGTAGCACATGTCGGTCCTTTTGGAAGTAAATTAAGAAAAAAAACCTTTTTGGAAGTAAATTACGTCCAATTTTGGAAAGTAGTTAGTACTGCTTTGAATTCCAGAAAGTTTCAATAATTACTAGAATAATCCTAGAAAAATCGGTTTAAAAAAATTTCTTTCATACATTTTAAAATTAACATTTACGCAATGTGTAATTTATGTGTTAACTTTTTGCAGTAACATCAACTTCGATTAAACCTCCATTGAGAGGCGCAGCAACGCGTACCGGGTATTAGCTAGTTATATCTAAAATTAAAATTATGTGTAAATATACAATTTTTACTGATTTTTAAATCTTTTAATAATGCATTTTAGTTTTATTTTGAATTTCTACAACATATTCATTATTTTCATTTATTTCTACATATTCTGTATTAGGTAAGGGAGTAATTAATTTTAAATCTACTTGAACATACTCTTGTGGTACTTTAATAGCGATTATTATTGAATTTGCTTTATATTTCATGATTCCGATTTTTATTAATATTTATTTATAGAAATCAATTTCAAAAAGTTTTATTTCTAAGGGTTATAATATACTTGGATGAATTAGACCATGTTTAGCGGATGCAATACAATCTCGAATTGAATTTACTTTGTTTTCTAAAAATTTCAGTTTAACCATTTGATCTAGATACAATGAATGTTATATAATTAGCTGATTAATATTACTTATTTCGTTAAGTTGTGCCGGGTTTTTTTCTCTATCTTGCCATATAGCGCTCTTTAATATGCTTATGCTTTCATTAAAATTTGTGTTTATTGAAATTTGTTAAGTTTTCTAATATATCTTCTCGGTCTTCGCTGTGTATTGTTCCGGAAAGCTATTTGCTTGCGAATTATGTTTGTTCTGCAATATATTTAAATATAAAACACTAAACACAAATTAACTTTTAGAAATTAATTGTATTTACTTCTTATTTCTTTGAAGTTTGACAGTTGTCAAAGTGGAAAGACGCAAGTTTTTTTCGCTCCATATAATATAAAATAATAAAATTAAAAATTAAATATTATTAATAATTTTAAAATAATAATATTAAATATTACTAAAGTAAATACTAAAAAATATTTATATATAATAAAATTAATATAATAAAATAGAATTAAAATTAAACATAAACATTAAGTCTAAAGTCTAACAAGTTAAATAGAATTATAAAGCTGGTGCCGCAAAATGACCAAAAATTGTCCAAGTTGTAAGAGAAATATTACAGGTAATTCCAGAGGAATTCAATGTAGTGTTTGTCATAAATTCTATCATGTAAAATGTGCTGACGTGAATAATTCACTGTTTAATGCGGTGAAAACAGGAAATGTGGCTTGGACATGCAAAAGCTGTCCAACTAATAATAATGAATCAATGGTAATTTCGGCGGATGAATCTGATAGTGAATGCGATATAAACGATACTGTGAAAATTTCTGCTAGAGGTGCAACAGACAAATCTAAAAATAATTCTGAAGAAAGCGCTGTTGAAAAATTATCCACATTCGACCTATCAGATTATTCAATGGATAATATGGCAAAATATTGGCAAGCACTTGGATCGGTAGTAGTTGAAATACACAAATCAAATAAATTTTTCTACTCAGAGATGAGGGACATTAATAAACAAAATAAAAATCTGCAGGAAGAAAATCAAGAATTAAAGATACGTGTTAAAGCCGTAGAAGATAAATCATCTGAACTAGAAAGGAAGCTGAATAATTATGAATCAATCTTGGATGAAGATCAACAAAAAAAGATCAAAAATAATATAGTTATTGCCGGACTTCCCGCTAATCTACCAAATCCAACAGATACAGTATTAGCTATTGCTGAAAAAATTGGTGCTAATATTGACAAAACTGGTCTGAAAAGTGTTACTAGAATCAAACAAAAACAAATAATTGAAAGAAATGAAGTGGTTAATGAGCTTTATGTTGTGGAACTGGCTTCTGAAGCAATAAAAAGCGAGTTGATGGAGAAAAAGCTAAAAAAAATATATGTTCATCTTTTAACTGAAGAATTAAATATACAACCTGATAGGAATAAAGAAATATTTTTTCGGCACCATCTCACTCCATTTCAGGCAAAACTCTATAAAGAGGCAAAAAAAATCAAAAATTCACACAACTTCGAGTTTCTGTGGGTCAAGGATAGTAAAATTTATCTCCGCAAGAGCAAGGTTAGCAAAGTTTACAATTTATCTTCCATCAACGATATATTATTTATTAAAAAAACGTTTGAAATTTAACACTAATAGTTATACTAAAACACTAGATTTATTAAACAAATTTTTAGCTTTATTTTATTTTAAGTATTCTAACATTCTTACAAAAATTTTTTTAACAATTAATAATTATCCTAACAATCAATTACGAATTTTTTTTCGATTAAATTTTTTAATAACTTTATTTTATATTATTATATACATACAACTTTATAACATTATATACATAACCTCATTTTATACTATTATACGCATAAAAATTTTTTTTTTTTCAATCATTTTACTTTAATCAATTTAATTTATTATTACTTGTATATATTTCAAAGCATATTACTATATTTTTTACAAAAACTTATAATAATTAACAAAAACAAAAAATTATTTTTTTACAATCGTGTTATCTCCACATATTTTATTTATTATTATGAAAACAATTATTTATTTTTTAAGTTACAAAACATACAATTATATAATTCACTTAAACATATAGACAAATATTAAATGCAATGGATTTTCAGGGCTTACCGTTAAATACTAGTTTAAATGAAACAGCATTACATTTTGAAGATAAACTGAGAAAGTCTATTGAAAAGATAACCGTTTGCAAAAAGCTGACATCATTAAACAAGATGCCGGGTTGGTTTAATGAATATTTACGGTACTTGAAGAACGAGAAAATTAATAGTTATATGCGAGCAGTGTACAGTCGTGGAAATATGGCAATATGGGCAGAATATAAGAGTATTAGAAACTTCTACAAACAGGAAGTAATTAAAACCAAAGACAGGTATATAAAAAATGAAATCTCAAAAAGTGCGAATAATCAGAAGGAACTTTGGAAAACCATTAAAAGCTTAGTTCTGAATAAAAGCCATAAAACTAAATTAAATGAAGTTACAATAAATAATAATGTCATTAATAACGATGTTAACATAACAGACTCCATAAATCGGTACTTCATTAGTAGCATAAAAGAAATTAATGAAAGTATTCCGCAAATAGAATATGAGTCAATTGTTCCCACACAAAGTAGGCAATTCTACTTCGAAGAAACAAATGAAAATAAACTGAAAGTTATTATTAAAAATATGAACAATAAAAGAGATTGTATAGGATTTAGTAAAACAATGTTGGAGGATGCATTTGATATACTTGGTCCTGTGTTAGTGACGATTATAAACAAGTCATTGCAGAATGGTATAGTTCCAGACTCTTGGAAAGAGTCTGTTGTAATTCCAGTACCGAAAATAAAGAACAGCAAAAAAGCAGAAAATATGCGTCCAATTAATATGCTTTCTGTGCATGAAAAATTACTAGAAAAAGTTGTGGCTGAACAATTGGAAAAATATATGGAATCTAATAGCATGTTTGTAGTGGAACAATCAGGATTCCGTAAAGGATACTCGTGTGAAACTGCCCTAAATTGGGTTACGTTTGAATGGAAAAAATTAGCGGATGCTGGCGACTGTGTTGTAGCTGTGTTTCTAGACTTCAAACGTGCCTTTGAAACATTAGATAGAAGGATCTTGCTAAGTAAACTTAAAGCTTATGGTGTGCGTAGTACTGAATTGAAGTGGTTTCAATCATACCTTGCTGGTAGAACACAGGTTACGCGGGTTAATGGAAGTTTGTCGAGCAGAAGGGCTGTGGATCTTGGAGTTCCACAAGGATCTGTTTTAGGCGTAATTTTGTTTTTAATTTATATCAATGATATTGTACGTGTCTTAAAATTTTGTCGTATAGCGTTGTTTGCGGATGATTGTTTGGTGTATATTAGTGGGAAAAATGTCCAAAATATTGTTGAAAATCTAAATGCTGATCTGGAAGAACTAAGTAAATGGCTAGATATGAACAAACTGAAGCTAAATACGTCAAAAACTAAATGCATGGGCGTGAACTTGAGAAATGCTGCTATTGACATTAGAATTAATAATGATAAAATCGAAGTTGTTCAAAATATTAAATATTTGGGAATAATAATTGACAACAAATTGAAATTTGATCAGCACCTTAATAACATATGTAACAAAATATCTAAGAAGATTGGATTCATGAGAAGAATTAGGAATTGTATATCAAAAACAACAGCAAAAATATTGTACAACGCATTGGTCCTACCACATTTTGACTATTGTGCTACGATAATTTTTTCATGTTCCTTAGAACAATTCTCAAGAATGCAGATTCTTCAAAATAAGGCTATGAGATTGATATTAAAGAGTAGTTCGCTAACACCAATAAGCCAAATGTTACAAAAATTATGTTGGATGAATGTTAGGCAAAGAGTGTACTTTAGAGTACTTTTCTTCATATTCAAATTAAAGTACAACATGCTGCCATCTTACCTGACAAGAAATCTACAGAGAGTGAGTGACTGTCAACCTTATAACCTTCGGGGAGGAGAAAATTTTAGAGTATCAAGGTGCAACAAAGTGACAACGCAAAACTCATTGATGTATAGAGGTCTGCAAATGTTCAACGGTCTACCAAATAAAATCAAAGGAGAAAGAAATATTAATTGTTTTTATAAATTGCTTGTTAAATTTGTGCATGAAAATTTTTAAGTCTTTGTTATATAAAATTTTTGTTATATTGTTATGTTTTTTATGAAAAAATTTTTTTTTGTAAATTTTTATTATATAAAATGTTTTAAATGAATTATTATTGTTATACAAAAAAGTTTTACTTACACAAAACTAATAAATAAATAAAAAAAAAAAAAAAAAAAAAAAAAAAAAAAAATATGCTAATTATCAAAAACAATAATTCACTTAATATATTCCTACATAATGAGAATTTATTTAAAGTAAACAACAACCTAAGCAAAAAAAAGGTTTTTTTTTTAACAAAAACACGCTTATATAAATTATATTTTTTTCTACTTATACTTAAATACTTATACTTAATTAATTCTTTAATTTTTTTTCTACTAAAATTTCTTTTATATTTTACACTAAGTTATAATTTTCTTAAACATTATCTTATTTTACTTATTTTTAATTTTTTAAATAACAAAAGAAAGTACAACCTTGAACTAATAATTAATTTAAAGACACTGATTACGGAAATGATAGAACTGTCAAATTTTGTGAGCACTGAAAAAAAAAAAAGAATCTATCTAACTCTATCTATTGCACTAATAAATCATTTATTTTTAAAATTTTTTTTTCTCACATGCTTTTCATACCCGAATTAATTAATGGAAGAGATAGAGATAGATAGAAACCAAAACATTATTGATTTGAATAATGATGTTCAAGTGCAATACTACACAGACATGGGCAAATTAGTAGACAATTCTTATAGTAACAATTTTAATATTATATACCTAAATATTCAAAGTATTAGAAACAAATTATATGATCTAGAATCGCTAATAAATTCATATAGTGTAAATATCGATGTGATTGTACTGTCGGAAATATGGTTGCATGAGAGTGAAAATAAATTTTTTAACTTACCAGGATATGTATCATATTTTTGTAACAGGGAAAACAAATATGGGGGCGTTGCAATATATATAAATAATAAGATTAGTAGCTGCTGTATATATAAGGAGGAATTTCAAAATTCAAATATTTTAGGAATTAAACTACTTAAACATAATCTAAATATATTCTCTATTTATAGGTCCCACGGAACGAATTATGATACATTTATAGAAAAACTAGAAAACCTTCTTACGCATAAGAGGACAATTATTGTCGGTGACATTAATCTAAATATATTAAAAAATGACACAAATATTAAAGACTATATTAATTTGATACATAGGAACGGATTTATAATTCTTAACAAAATTTCACCCGAATATGCAACTAGAGTAAGTAATACCACAAGAACGATCATAGATCATTTTATTTCAGACATATTAGAATTGAAATACAATTTTCATGTTTTAGACACAATTTTATCTGATCACCAAATGCTTTTTATCAGTATAGATTTCAAGCCAATAAGAGAAAAAATTAATTCCCATAAAATTGTTTTAGATTATGACAATATTGATAAAAACGAACTCTGGAATAATATTCACAACTTAAATTCTTTTAATGAGGTAGTTCAAAAACTGACCACTTTGATAGAAGTGAATACAAAAACAATTCGATCGTCGAAATTTAATAACAACAAAAGCATTTGGATGACAGATGAAATCCGCGAAAATATGAAAATTCGCAATTCTTACCTAAAATTCAAAAAAAAATACCCGAGTGATACTCATATCGTAAATTTGTATTTACATTATATCTAAGTTAATTTTGAACGCAAAAAAGAATTATTGCTCAAACGTCATAACGCAAAATCCTAGTAATGGCAAAAAACTATGGGGATTATACAAGCAAATGTTATTTAATAACACTCAAACTTTTAATAACCAAACCATAAAAACCATTAATTATAACGATAACGTATATGATAAAGAACAGGAAATTGCTGATACTATGAACAACTATTTTATCAACGTAACTAATGATTTAAAAATTCCAGATGAACCCATTGACTATGAATATTTAGATTTATATTCACCCAACGAAACTTTTACAACATTCAGTCTTGATTCTACCACGCCTGAGGAAGTTAATGAGGCCATCAAAAATCTTAAATCCTCAGCCGCTACGGGATATGACAAGATATCAGCTAAATTTATAAAAACGTATTCAAACCGTCTGGTCCCAATTATTGTAAAATTTATAAATTTATCTTTTAACACAAAAGTTTTTCCAGACGCGTTGAAAACTGCAATAGTTACACCTATTTTTAAAAGCGGAGATGCAACAAATCAGTCCAACTATAGACCAATCTCGATCCTTAGTACTTTCTCTAAAATCTTTGAAACAATTATAAAAAGTCGTTTAAACAAATTTATGTCAGATAATGGGATTCTAAGCGTAAATCAATTTGGTTTTGAAAAAAACTCAAATACAGCAGCAGCCTGTCTAAACTTAACCGACTTCATTAGCAAAAATATTGATTCTAAGAAATATGTGGGCTGTATTTTTCTTGATTTAAGTAAAGCATTCGACTGCGTTAACTACGAAATTCTGATTCACAAATTTTCTCAGTTGGGCGTTTGTACTGAACACATTAATTTCTTTAAATCATATTTACTAAATCGTAAACAGAAAGTCCGAATAAATAATAGTTTCAGTAATCTAAACAATGTGATAAAGGGGGTCCCCCAAGGTTCAATCTTAGGTCCGGACCTCTTTAAACTCTATATAAATGATATATGTAAACTCAGCTTGCACGGATCATTGCAACTGTACGCTGATGATGCTGTGCTAAAATATGCTGTAGATAGTGAAAACGAATTAAAAAGAGCAATAGATATGGACCTTTGTACAATCAACATATGGTTAGAAAAGCATAAACTTTCGCTTAACATAAGTAAAACCAAAATAATACTATTTGACAATAAAAAATTTCAAAGCACCAATTTTACTTTTAGTAATTCGTTAATTGAAGTTGTCAATAAATTTACCTATTTAGGTTTAGTATTAGATAAAAGTCTAAAATGGGACGAACATATCGGTTATGTATCCAAAAAAATAACCCCCTACGTTTTTATCATAAAAAGGTTACGCAATTTTTTGACTGAAAAAGCTTTATTTGTTATTTATTCTTCCTATGTTGTGTCAAACTTAATGTATCTAAATCCACTTTGGAGCGGCTCATCTCAATATTTACTAAAAAAATTAGATATTTTGAATAAGAAAGCCATCAAAACAATACATGGATTGCCAATAAGATTTCCTTCTGCATCGCTTTATACTCATAAATATCTAAGTTTTGCGAATATTTGTAAAAAAGAACTTTTCCTCACTGCCTTTAAAATTATTAACAATAAAATCAAACATCATTTCATTCTCAACCGTATGATCGACATTCACAACCACAATACTAGAAACAAAACCAACTTCTACTTATCACTTTTTAAAACAGAACAACAAAAGAAAAATTGTCTCTATAACTGTTTAAAAGCCTTTAATGAATTGCCTTCTGCTACCAAAGCAATCACTGATATATGTCACTATAAAAAAGAAATAGTACAATATATTCTTTCATCAAATAATCAGTCGTAGTGTCTTAAGTTAATTAATTTACTTTTTAAACATATTCTATTTTTTAATGCTAAAAGAGCGTAGGTAACGTTTACTTAAAAAAAATTTTCTTTTTTGGGAATAATGAATAATATAATAAAATAAGGATTGTAAATATAAAAAAAATTAAATGTAAATTTTCAAAAAAAAGTATTATAAATTAAAGTCAAACTATATTTTATAAAATAATTAGAGTAACAGCATTTAATTATGCTATACAGTCGTAAAAAAACTAATGGACTAAATATTCAAACAAAATATTGCAGATTTACTAAATCACTAACTTATAATTAATCTAAACTAAATTGTATATAAATTTATATTTTTTTGTTTTTATAAATAAAGAAAAAAAAAAAAAAAAAAAAAAAAAAGGTAATCTTAAGACTCTGCTTTCTTTAATTTTTTACAATCGTATCAATCAATCAATATCTTAGACTAATTATATGAAATCTTTCGCAACAAATTTGAGTTCGAATTACAAGTACTTATAATATAATATTGTTCGAACTTAAATTTGCGTACAACATTAGTTTCATATTACATATTTATTTAATTCTTATTCTAAAATGAAATTTACTTATTGTGACATTAATTATAATTTTTATTAGAAATTATTTTTCGAAACAAAATTCAGTATCGAGTTACAAAACGAAAATCACTTATTACAATATGTATACTTGTTACCAAATCATCGTACTGAATTTTGTGTGGCATAATTTCGACATATGTCTTTTATCAAATTACTATCATATTTTATTTAAATGGAAAAAAAGGTTCAAATGCAATTGAACTTATTATGCTGATTATACAAAAATGTATTTAAGTAATTATAAAATAAGAATATTGAGTTGTTCTTTTTGTTTTAAATTTTATATTTATAAAGTGAATTCTGTTAAAGGGCAGTTATACTATTTAGGAGTAGGGTTACCAGCTGTGGCGTAGCTCCTCCCTCCTTATGATTTAGACTCTCCTGAGTCGATAACTTAAATAATCTAAATTTTTTAAAGAATATTATTACAAATATTATTATAATTATTATTATAGAAATTACAAAGTTCATTAAACTTAAATAGATATAATAATTATTTTTATGATACTTTATTTCTTTTATTTCTTCTATGTATTTTATTTGTTCTATTATTAAGTGATTGAATGTTAAATTTAAATTAATCCCTTCCTTCATATCCAGATAACTTGGTATTATAAAACTTTGTTTAAATTCTCTTAAATTATTACTATATACATTTCCATTTATTTCTATTGAACAGTTGTTAAAGTTAAAAATGTAATTTCCATTTAGTTTAAAATTACGTTCATCACAAGTATTATTAAAGATTGAATTGATTTGATTTTTTGTAAGTACTCGTCCTGTTTTTAAAACAACTATTTCTGTTATGTTATTATATATTTTTAAACAATTTCTACTATATATACAATTTTTTAATATTTGTAAATTTTTTAATTCTTTATTGTTTTCAAACTTATAAATTTTCTTATTATACTTTACAATTTCTTGTGGTTCAAATACTATTACATTATTGAACTTATCTCCTACTGGTATTACTAGTATTTTAGGTAGAACAATTGTTTTTACGAACTTTAATAACAAATATAATATTATTTTTATTATCAGTTAGAGTAGCTAGTTTAATATTTTGCAATTTATTAAAATCTATATCGTATTCTAAGATTTCTTCGTTTGTAAGTATGTTGCTGTGTATTATTTCTAGTCTAGCTGAAGTAATATTGTCTTGTATGTGTTCAATGTTATCTTGTAAAATTTTTAGCTTTAGTACAAAGTCTGTGTAAAGTAATTGTTTGTATAGTTTTTTATGTTGGGTTTCTATTTCGTTCAATGTATCGTTGACTAGTGATCTGTCATTTTCGATTATTTGTTTTAGTTTTATGAAAGTGTTGTTGAAATTACTATAAATTTTGATTTGAGAGTTTGAATTTTCTATAATATTATGGTTGTATTCTATTTCTTGCCGATCATTATCATCCATGGTGCCGTATAACCATTTGTGTACGGTGCCAACCAAATTAAGTAATCCTCGTTTATGTCTATGTGGGATTAATGTTCTAATTTAATTTTTTACTAAATTTAATTGATGCATTAAAAGAGTTGATTTCAGACATTTTTATATTATTTTCTAGATCATCTAATATTTTTTCAATTTCCTTGGGATTAATTATATTTAAAATTGTATCATAATTTTCTACTAAGTTTATAAATTGGAAATGGTTTAACCGATTGACTTCAAAATTTGTATATGTGCTCCTCTTTGAGAATGGAGTTCACTCTACTAACAGATTTGGAATTTGTCAACCCTTGCCGCCCGATATTGATTTTTAGATTTTATTTGAATAAAACTGCAATTTTACACTGGAATCTATTTTTAAAGAACAACAACTGCAAAGTAGATAAAAAACAAAGACTTACGAAAAAATGTAGTGAACGAAAATGTTATGTTATTTAAATTTAAAGATATTATTGGGATCCTTTATTAGCTTTATTTTTTTTATTATTAATATTATCTCATTTAGCTTTTGCACTACTTGAGACTATTTAAGGAGAGCAAAAAAATTAGCCTCATTAATTAGGTGAGCGTTTGGAATAAAGGTTAACATGCGTTAATACCAAAAAAAAAAGAAAATTTCATTGAATCTTTTTGCAATAGGCGTAAAAAGATCAAAACCAAATCAACCCGGTGGACTTTCATAATTAAAATGGTGGTACAAAATTTTCAATAAGATTCGTTTAATCGTTTAAGCAAATAAAATTTATAAAAAACTTCATGGCGTCGTCGTGGAAAATGGGTTAATCGAACTTAACTAAAATTTCTTCCGGCCTCTCTTTTGGACTGCAAAATCAACCTGTAAATTTGGACATATATCGGAAACAAAAATTTTTTTCGAACTCCGCTGGACCGAAATGGATCAATATATTTCAACCATTTTTATACAACCGTTAGCTAACAGGCACATTTGTACTAAATTTCAAGTTAATCGGTCAAACCGTTTCGGCTCGACATCTAAAATATTGAAAAAGCTTCATTGCGCCCTCGTACCTTAATGGGTTAACCGAACTAAACAAAAATTTTTTTGGAAGGCCGCCGGGCCGAAATGGGTTAATTCATTCCAACCAACTTTATATGACTACTTCCGCTAGCTAAGAGGAACATTTATGCAAAATTTCAAGTCAATCGGTTAAAATTTTTCGGCTGCAATCAAATAAAACGTGTCTAAAGTGGGTCACTAGATATACTGTACAATTCGTTTATTAGCATTATAAATATACCATACATAATGTACTACATAGTTTACTTATATTGCAATGAACGCAGAAATAAAAAAAAATAAAACAAGTAAAGAAGCAGTCAGTCGGTGCAACCAACTTAGAAATACTAGAATAATAAATAGTTTCTTTTTAATAAAACAAATTTTTCAAAATTGAAATTAATTTAAATTTCTAGTATTATGTACTTATTAGAAAAGCTGATAAATGCAAAATATGCATAAGTGTATTTCTAAAACACAATGACAAATTTAGAACTTTTCATATAATTCATATAAATAAAAAAAGAAATTTTACATATATGCAGGAAATACCTTTGAACACAACTTAAGTATCTATCGTACACAATTTCTTAATTATATATTACCTATGGTAATAAATTCAATAAAATATAGATATAATATAATAAAAATTAAAAAAACTTTCGTCGTTTATTAAAAAACTATTTTGTTTTTGATATATAAAATATAATACGATAATATGTTTTATAGTAACATTCATTATTATATATAATATAATAATATGTTTTATAATATAATTCTTAGCCTTTTGAAAATATAAAAGTGTTAAATAAGAACGGAAATAGGAAATAGTGTATCAAATTTGAAGTTTCTATCTTTATTAATTTCGAAGTTAAGCTTTTTATTTTTGGGATTACTTGGGAGGCACCCGAACCTCCAATACAATTAAGTCTAACTCTCGGGGACACAAATTAAATAGGAAAAAAACCACGTTATACCAAATTAAATTGTTCTATATTTATTTCAAGTTACTGTCTTTATTAATTTCGAATATATGCTTTAAGATATTGGGAGTAGTGGAGGTGGTACGCTAACTGCTATTCCAATTCATCCAAAATTTCACGTACACAAAGCAAATAACAAGAAACACCTATGCCCCAATATCTTTTTTGGTTTCGAAATTAGCCCTTGAACCGCTCAAAGGTTCTAAAACCCGAACCCGTAGCCTATATGCAGTTGTCGTTCATTCAATACTAGTTAACCCTTGTACACAATCGGAAGTTCCCTCTTAATTTTAAACTAATTTTTATATTAATTTGGTGTCTGTCTTGAAACAAGCGGCTTGCGGTGTAAGAGATGTGTCTCTCCATCCAAAAGGCAAGTGTGCCTGCAGACATGAGCTTATGGGGTTTTCAACTATATCTCATAAAACACGAACAGTATAAAACATGTAAACATGAACAAAAATGCAAATGCATGTATTTCCCCGAGGGGTAACCATAGTAATATGGTGAAACCTCCTTTGACTTCTCCATAAATACAAGTAGGAAAAAAGTGCATGGAACATGAGAACACTATACGGTGTTGGGCAAACCGAACGTGAAATTTTACGTTTCAATATTAACATACTTGTATTCAGTGAAGCTAAATGAGGTTGTGGTGAAATTATTTCACACAGTAATCAAACTGGAGGATGAAACAGAAACCGGAATAAGGCATGGCAGATTAGGAAATATGTTAAATGCTGAAACCAGACGCAGCCTTATCTTCTAGAAACCAATATCATGCAAATTGGTGACTGCCAGATTCAAATCCAGGGTCCGAAATATAACCATAATACAATTGGTTATGCTCCCAGAGCCGACATTAAGATTATATTGATCTAAACGCGAAAGTCGGAACTTTGGTTTAGAACGGGTCATGGGACGGCATGGCATTGTGATGAGAAACGACAATGGCAAAAAGCTCGCAGTCATTGGCGGTACGCTGTTTACCTATAAGTCATGTCATAAGGTAACATGGGTGTCCCCATATAGTCAAACTGGAAACCACATAGATCATTTCATTGTCCAGCAGAAGTGGAGGAAATCTTTTTGCGACGTTTGAAATAAGAGGAGCTCTGAAGTTGGAAGCGATTACCATTTAGTTGTTGAATGCAATTAGGAACTGCAGCTGTCCAAAAATTAAATCAATTACCTGTCAGAAGAGCATTCTTTGTTGTTGAAGCGTAAAAAAAAATCCCACAACATGTGGAAATTTTGTACAAAAATTCCGAGAAAGGGCATCAAAATTGAATGAACAAATAAACGAGAGGACGGGGCAGTTTCTATAGATGAAAAGTGGTATAAAGTAAAACAATCATAAGACTAAAAGCATGCGTATAGAATACTCAACACATCAGCATTTTCTACTAGAAGAAAACCAATTTGAAGAAATAGAGCAGTTTAATTATTTTATTCCAAATGGGGGAATGGAAGTTGATGTTGACAGAAGAATAAATAAAGCTAGATATATTTTAGAAATGTAGAAATATTTGAAAAAAACGTCAAGTCAGTACTTCTATACGGCTGTGAAAAATGGAAGGTAAATCGTTGTTTGCGCCGCATGTTAAGAGTTCGTTTACCGTGATAATTTCTCAATTATTATAAATTAAATTATATTTTAAAAGTTTTTAACCAAAAAAATGTTCGTCAGCTAATTATTAATTAAAAAATATTTGGTTTTTAATAAAAAAAACGGTCGATTGGGAAACTAGACACTTGAATTCAAGTAAGTTTAAAATAAAGAAAGAGTAAAATGTTAAATTGAAATAAAAAATAAAATTTAATTTAGGGAAAATGGCAATTTTCGTTCTTGTACGATAATTGCATTTTCTTATACAATATTATTTGCTACAATCGGTATAATGTTATCAGCAGAGGTTAGTGTGAATGTAACTCCTACCTCCTTAAGATCTGACTTCCAGCAGATACCATTTAGCTTAAAATTTAAATTTGGTACGACAAACTTCGAGTTTCGAAATTTCAATCGAATTATAATTAAAATTAATATTATAATTATTATAAAAATGAGTGAATCTGCGGTTATACTAGTGTGCCATTTCCATTTAGAATCATGTTTAATTTCTTCAATATGTATGGTATTCTTTATATTGCTTGCGTGCAATGTTTCCAGATCAAATCCATTTACTATTTTCTTTATCTTTATTTCACGTTCGAGATTTGGTAAAATTTTGTTTACATAGTATTCAAATTGATTATCATCTACCTAATAACACTTTAATTTGTTTTGTGAATTACAATTATTAAATAAAAATGTTTCTTTTAAATTTTTTGTTATTACTACATTATTATTAATTAATTCCATGTATGTTTATGGTAAGTATAAATCATTTCGTCTTTGTTTAATAAATTTGACGTACATTTATCATCTAAAGGCACTAAATCTGAGAACATTATCACTTTTTTTTCTAAATATTTAAAAATTTTTTGCTTACATGTAAAATTTTTACAATGCCATTATCTAATTCTAAGTTTTTATTATACCCGTGCATACATGTATGAACATCGGGTATATTAGATTTGCTCCTCCGTTTGTAACGCATCGATCTAGACGAGCTAGATATAGTGTCAAGGGTACGTATCGGCTCAGAATCGAAAAATTAGTCGATCTAGCTATGTGTGTCTGTCCGTCCGTCCGTCCGTCCGTCCGTCCGTGTGTCAGCACGATAACTCAAAAACTAAAAGGGCTAGAGTCTTGAAATTCACACAAAGTCATTTTTAGACAATTTCTAGGTTCCCTATTGTTTTTGGTTAAAATCGGACCAAGGCTTCGGGGAGCTGCCATACAACTTTTTTGCACCAATATGAATTTCTTCAAAACTAATTATACTACGGAGATGAAAATTACACACGGTTAGTTTTATAATGTCTCCGGCACTTATATGAAGTTTCAAAATGTTAGGGCCCCATTTTCGGGGGGCTGCCATACAACTTCTTTGCACCAATATGAATTTCTTCAAAACTAATTATACTACGCGGATGAAAATTACCCTCGGTTAGTTATATAATGAATCGAGCACTTATATGAAGTTTCAAAATGTTAGGGCCTCATTTTCGGGGGGCTGCCATACAACTTCTTTGCACCAATATGAATTTCTTCAAAACTAATTATACTACGCGGATAAAAATTACACACGGTTAGTTATATAATGAATCGAGCACTTATATAAAGTTTCAAAATGTTAGGGCCCCATTTTCGGGGGGCTGCCAAACAACTTCTTTGCACCAATATGAATTTCTTTAAAACTAATTATACTACGAGGCTGAAAATTACCCTCGGTTAGTTATATAATGAATCGAGCACTTATATGAAATTTCAAAATGTTAGGGCCCCATTTTCGGGGGGCTGCCATACAACTTATTTGCACCAATATGAATTTCTTCAAAACTAATTATACTACGACGATAAAAATTACACACGGTTATTTATATAATGAATCGAGCACTTATATGAAGTTTCAAAATTTTACGGCCCCATTTTGGGGGGCTGCCATACAAAATTTGCGATTCAATAACTGTGAATCTAATGAAGCTACAAGGTTAAAATTAAAATTGGGCAGGTAAAGTAATAGGGCAAGTTAGTTGGCAAAGTTGGACATCACTCGGACCATCGGAATTTTTGGGTGGGCCATTTTTTTTTTTTTTTGTTTTTTTTTTTTTGTTTTTTTTTTTTTTTTTTAAGCTAAAGTTATGGGACAATGAATGAAAATTTAGTTTTTTTTTTTTGTGATTTTTTTTTTTTTTTGTTAATTTTTTTTTTTTTTTTTTTTTTGCTAAAGGGACAATGAATGAAAATTTTGTTTTTTGTTTTGTGACTTTTTTTTTTTTTGTTAATTTTTTTTTTTTTTTTTTTTTACGTCAAAATTATGGAGTAATGAGTTAAATGAATAAGGGAAGTAAATTACGGTTTATTTTATACACCATAGTGGGTATGCACGGGTATCTAAAAGTTGACAAGGGCAACTATAATCTTCCTCGTTTTTATTCGGAATTTTTATAATATTAGTTTTATAACATATATCGCTAGAAAAATTGGGTATTGAGATAATAAATAAAATTTTGTTTTCATAAAGTGCAACATTGTTTTTTATAAACGGTAATTTTTCTAAATGTATGTTAACTTCTTCATTTGTCAAAATATTTTTAGATAAAATTTCTAATCTTGTAGATAGTATAATTTCCTTAATATTAAATATTTGTTTTGATAATAACTTTATGTTTTTTTTCTATTTCTAATTCTATTCTAAGTAATTTAATATCTTCATTAAATCGTTCTATATTGTTTTGTAAGTTATTTATTTCGGTGGATATTTTGTTTTGAGAGGAAATATGGTTAGTTATATTTTGGATGTGGTACGATTAGTTTTGATTTATGGAAATTTGTTCATTCGCGTTATTTATTAGTGGTTTATTATTTTGTTGAATAGTTTTTAAATGTTCTTGAATTTCATCCCTGTCATTGTTGTCAATAGTGCCCGTTAGAAAGCGAAGACCCTTATCTACAAAGTTAAACCTCTCTTTTGTGTATGATGTGGGATAATGCTACTGAAATCATTTTGTAAAGTTTTCAAGTCATACAAAAGGTTAGTGGAAATTGTATTTTTATTTTGTAATTGTTCTACATTATGTGCTATTTTATTTATAGTATCATCATACTATTCCAAGTTAATGATATGCATTATTTTTGTATAGTTGTGGATGATATTTATTTTGAAATCCTGTACCAGAATATACCCATTCCCATTTTGTATCTCAATAATATCAATATGGGAGCATGCAATTATGTTGAAAATCTATATATATAAAAGCGAAAGTTTGTTTTTTTGTTTGTTTGTATGTTAAGAATAGACTCCTAAACTGCCCAGCCGATTCTCATGAAAATTTGTATTTAGGGGTTTTTGGGTACGGAAAGAAATCGTGGGCCAAAAATTTTGCTCTAACGGACAAGTTGGGGCTGTGGTATAAGTATTTAAACTTTTTTGTTCTAAAATGAAAACGGTTTGACCAATTGACTTCAAATTTGTATACGTGATGCTCCTTGAGAATTGAGTTGACACTATTAGCAGTTTTGGAATTCTTTAACCCATGTGGGTCCGACGGCTGGTCAAAAAAAATTTCGGATCCAAATTTTGTACGATTTTACGAAATACTGCTTTGGCTAACAAGAAAGCTGCAAAAAAAAATTTTGTTGGGTTCCATTAACCCATTGCGGTGCAACAGCTTTTCATATGTTTTTTCATTACTTTACTTTAAAATATTAACGGTTTGACCGATTTTCTTCAAATTTTGTATACGTGTTCCTCTCTGAGAATTGAGTTGACACTATTAATAGATTTCGAATTTGTTAACCCATGTCGACCCGACAAAAAAAATTAGTCAAAAAAAATTTTGGAAGCAAATATAGTCCAGTTTTGAGAAATACTACTTTGGATAAACAGAAAGCCTAAAAGAAAATTTTTTTGATCTCCGTTAACCCATTGAGGCCCAACAGCTTTTTATAGTTTTATTCGTTACTATACTCTAAACTAGAAATGGTTTGACCGGTTGACTCCAAATTTTGTATGCTTGAAGCACCTTGAAAATGGAGTTGAGTCTGTTAATAGGCGTGGTGTTTGGTAACACATGTCGGTCCTACGATTGGCCAAAAAAATTTTTTTGGAAGTAAATTACGTTTAATTTTGGAAAGTAGTTAGCACTGCTTTGAATTCCAGAAAGTTTCAAAAATTACTAGAATAATTCTAGAAAAATCGTTTCAAAAAAATTTCTTTCATACATTTGAAAATTAACATTTACACCATGTGTAATTTTTGTATTCACTTTTTGCAGTAACATCATTTTCGATTAAACCTCCATTGAGAGGCGCAGCAACGCGAACCGGGTATTAGTTAGTACAGAATAAAAATATGCTGACATAAGTGATTCCTAAAGTAGTAGTAAAGTAAATTATTTTAATTTTGTTATTCGTAGTTTGCAATTGTTAGTATTGTTATTAGTAAGAAAAAATATTAAAGTGTATGTGTCAGAATGTAATTATAATTATTTACTTATTCAAAATCTTATCCTAAATTAGATGAGATGTCATAATTAGATGATATTGACTTAACTTAATTTTTACTTTGACTTTAGTTTTCATATTTGAATTTTTTCTAAAATAGGCTAATGTAGCTAGGTAAGTTTTCATTATTAATTTGAAAGTGATTCTTAGTTTGATTTTTAATTTCAGTTTTGGTGTAATATGAAGTTTTGTAACTCGTTTAAGTTTCAAATAATTTGAAGCATTTTGTTTTTTTCTGTTTTCATTAAGTTTTTTTATTTTTTTAGTTTTAGACTTGTTTAATGTTTCTTGGATAACAGGATATTGTGCGGATGAGATGGTGTCGTTTACAAAGTCCATAGGTCTTCTGTTAGTTGCGAAGTGGATCGATTCATTATAGATTTTCACAACTTTAACAATAGGATCTCATCTGATGGAAATCCTTCTTCTTTTTAAACCACTCATAAGATTCTAAGATACTCATTTAGCGTATTGTGGAGTCTTTCTATATCCGCATTACTATTGTGATTTTTTTGTGAAGTAAAGCGGATTTCAATTCACTGCTCAAATAATTTTTAAAATTTAGGCTATTAAAACCATTTTCTCTATCTGTCGCAATTCTTTTGGATTTACCAAAAGAAGCAAGATATTTCATAAGTCTATTTTGTAGGTTAGACCAGTTCCTTGACTTCATAGGCGCATTTTTTGAAAATTCATCTATAAAGGTATGGATTGCCTTTGTTTTTGAACCAAATGTCCATGTGAACTATTTCCAATGGTACTGCCAGTAAGTTACTGAAATTTTAAGTGGTAGTTTTAGAGGATTACGTTCGTATTTAGCAGAATTGCAGATGTGACAATTGTTTATGACTGCTTGAATTCTTCTTTAAATTTAGGAAAATAATATTTGTTTTTTAAATTTAGATAAACCTATATATATTGATAAGGTATGGGATATTTGTCATCGATAGTGATATTATTTAGTTTCCGATAATCGATTACAATGTGCCACTTTTGTTTTTGTGATGCATCCATTTTTTTGGGGACAAACCATATGGGTGCGGAAAAAGGAAAATCACTATTTCTAATGATATCTTGTTGAAACATTTCTTCAATTTGATTGTTTAGTCTTGGCGATGGATTTCAGGATAACGATATAATTTTGTGTAAATTGGAATATCACTGGTTGTATTGATATTATGTTTAATCGCGTTAGTGAACGTTAAATCAACACCTTCATGATATAAAGCTTTATCAAACCTCTTTATTATCTTCAGAAGTTCTTGTTTTGTCATTTCATCTAAATGATTAATTCTGAATTACTTTTCGTCAAGAAAAATTTCATTTTGAAATATGTTAAGTTTTTTAAAAGGAAAAGGAATACGATATTGTGTTGCTTCATTTTCATTGAAGAAGAAAGGAATTTCGTTACCTGATTTGAATTTGATTATTTGATTTTCATAATTAATTTCAGTTATGAGGGGAATAAAAATACTATTACCTAATAGACCGTCAAATTTGTAATGGAATTGTAATTCCAGGAATTCTCATTTAGTGTGAAAACCAAACTCAAAAAAACAATCAATTCTTACTTTAGTATTGCATATAGTGCTATTTGTAAGTGTTTTATGACTTATGCTAATTGGATTAATTTTTATACTATAAATAGGATAACAAATTTTAGTATTGATAATACCCATTGTCGCTCCAGTTTCTATAATAAATTTAAGTGGTCTTCCTTTTGTTTGTGTTTTATATAAGTTCTATGATTCCGGGGCAATCAATTAAAAATCTTGAACCTCGTTTGCAGTTACATTATTCATATAGGCGTGTATGGTGTAGTCTACATCCATACGCTTACATTGTGAACTTTGAGGAATTTGTTGATTTGCAAAATTGTTATTATTATTTTAATCAAATCTTCTATTTTGATTTGTATTACTTCTGCTATTAGAATCGTATCTATTATTAATGTTAGAAGTATTTTGAGATTTGTGATCATTGTTATTACTGTGATTTTTATTGTTATTATACAAATTGTTATTGTTAGTTTTATTATAAATTTTGTTAGTATTATTATAATTTTTGTTAGTATATGTGATATTATTTCTAAAATTGTTATAATTATTTCTAGGGTTATTACTGTAATTGTGCGAATAATTATTATTTTTATAAAAATTATATTTTATAATTTTCCGTTATTATGAGAATTATTCTTATCAGAAAATATCCATTGTTTTTATCGAGAGAATCGGGGTTTCTATTATAAAGTATAGAACGCATTGGTCCAATTTTGAAATTATTTTGCACAGTATATAGCGACTTTGTTTCATTTTTATTTTATTATTTAACCTACGTAAGCAATTTTTCATATTATTATATAAATCTACACTATTTGTAGAGAAATTAACATTTCGTAAGATATCATATAATTCTTGACTAGATTTTTTATACCCGTATGACTATATAGTCAAAGGGTATAATAAATTTGCCATGACGGTTGTGACACCGTGTATGGATCGGATCAGAATCGTAAAATAAATCTATTTAGCTATGTATGTCCTTCCGTCTGTCCGCACGATAACTCAAAAACTAAAGGAGCTAGAATCTTAAAATTTTCGCAAATTCGTTTTTTTGAAATAGCCGTCATCGCTATTTAAATCCAGCCATTTTGGTCTATGGGTTCAGGTAGCTGCCATACAATTTCTTTTTTTATATGAGTATTACTCTGTATCAATTACAGATGCGTGCCTAAAATTTGACCCATGGTTTAATTTAGGCAAAATGGCAATTTCCGTTCTTGTCGGATACAATTTGTTTATTGTTGATAATATTCTTCTTAAAGAATAAAAATTATTATTATACCTAAAGTTGCTATTCTATTATAGTATTATTGCTTTTCTTATTGAAATTGTTATTGTTGCAATTATTTCTACTGAAATTGTTCTTGTTATTATTATTGCTGTTAAAATTGTTTTGTTAAAATTGTTATTATAATTCTTATTGTCTTTATTTTTAGAATATGATTTGTTGCAAAAATTGTTGGATTTTTTCCCTTTCTATAGTTAAAGATCAAGAAAAATTTTTTTTTATTAATTTCGAAGATAAGCTTTTAAACATTGATTGGTCTAAGAGCGGTAACTGAACCACCGCTCCAATTGAACCCAAATTGCGAGGACACGCAAGAAAAAGTAAAGAACAACCTTGTTGTAATGTTAATATAGCATATATGTCGATCTCGCCCATATGAAATCCCCCCTTACTTCATTACTAGTAAGCTATAGTTAACGGGCGAACATCGCTAAATCAACTCGAGAGGTGAAGCTGATCGCAAATATATATACTTTTCTATATCTAGCTTGCTTCTCTTTGGTAGTTACAAACACCGGACCAAAGTTAATACTCTTTTACCTATTTCATAGGTGTAGTTTATAATTAAAATAGGAAATTAAATTTAGCTTAAAATAAAATTTATTCACGCATTATAACAACAAATGATTACAACTATATTGTAAATATTATATAGGTAGCTAAGTAAAAAGAATTTTTTTTTTTTTTAAACCGATTTGTATTATTACCACTATAATAATAAGCAATTAATACAACATTAAAACTAAATTTATTAAATATTATTTGTTATTCAATTTTAACTAACGTGATCATAACTCCGCTAGAGAAAACCAGGCCACTTATTACTTCAGGCATTAATTGATACCCTGCAAAACCCTACAAATTTAGCAGACAGTGGTATCCCTAATACTAATGACCAAAACAAAAAAAATATATATAAAAAGTCAAAATAAAGTCGGTTAAGGAAATCTACCCAATCCTAGGTGCTGGTAGGCCATCCGCAGGTGACCTGGTATTGATAAAGTCAAGGATAGATTGTCTTTAGCTTCAACAACTTCGTCATCATTATCGAAGGCGAATCAACGGGTAGCAGAAATGTAGTGCTTCATTAACCTATTCCGCAAAAGGTTAAGGATATCTAGATGAAGCCCAAAGAAAACCAAAATAGTGAAAAAACGATTAGTGAAATAAAAAACATAATTAATCTTTCAGCATTATCTATAAAAATTAATAATATTCAAAAATTAAAAATGAATTATGCTGTGTTAATTAACTGTGTGAACAAACTATCAGATGTTAAAATAGAACTAGAAATTGGAAAGAACTTACATGAAACTATGATGTAAAGCTACAAATATGAATAATCCTACGATCTAAGTGGTTGGTATGAATGGGAAATTAAGTGCAGATGAAATTGAAAAAGCTAATATAGCACAAAATAATTTTCAAATGAGATGAAAATGTATTTAACAATTTTTTTGGTAGAAGCAGAATCAATATTGAATATAATAGGTATAAACTGTACGAATGATGAGTGAATTGAAGTTCATTTTTAATTTTTAAGTTTTAATAATGTTTTTAAAAAAAAACAAGTGCTAATTCATTGTATAATTTTTGTTTTGCAACAAAAAAACTATCATATTACTACGCTAAATTTAAACTATTTACATTACTGTTCAAATATACGTATATGTATTAATACTAATTTTACTCTAATAAAAACCAAAAATTCTTTTATATTATTATATTTACAACACTCTAATTTCCAATTATGTTTCATTAAATTTTTCAACTGCTTTACTAATTTAAATTTACAATTACTCTTCACTAATATTATTATCGATCTATTTTAGAATACGGTAACATAATTTGGGATCCACCCTTTCAAGTTCACTCCAATAGAATTGAATCAGTTCAAAAGCAATTTTTCTTATTTGCATTAAGAAATATGTATAATCCTACTAATTTTGTTAATCTTCCTACAAAATCTAATCTACAAAAATTAATATTTATTCTATTCATTATATACACGCAAGTTATGTATGCACATACAAAAACACATATAAATAAAGAAAGTAATAAAACAATGTGCATAGATAATCTACCTCTCAACATAAAACAAGACAAGACATGTTCTGATAATAAATATGCAGAATTATTAACAGCAATATCTAATAAAGTAAATAGTCATAAAACATTAAATTAAGATTGGTCAAAATAATAATTAAATATAGATTAGAATACTAATATAACAATAGATTAACAAGATCAAACATGAATATGAAACAAAGAACAAGAATAAGAATATATGAAACAAAGAACAAGAATATTTGTGATAATTAGAAAATAAGTAATCTTGTAAAACTAAATGATGAAATATGTATTTATCATTTAGTAATAAACATTTAGTAGATAAGAGTTGATATAAATACTTGTAACTAATGTAAAAGAAGACAGTTCTAATTAACGTCTCAAGCTGACAACTTGTAGTTTTACCATTAAATAAAATTTCTACTTTTATAAAAAATAACTTTGTTTTTTTTTATAACAAATCGAATCGAAATACAAATTTCGCATGTATGTATGTACATAATTTTGTATATAAAATTAGTGCTTTTTTTTTTTAAGAATGCAAGAATAAGCATTTTTTTTTTTTATTGTTTAAGTCATTATATTGTATAATTTTAAATATAAGTAATAATTTTTAAGAATTCTTTTTTGTAACGACCTTGTTTTGGTTTGTAAAATAAAATAAAAATAAAATAAATAAAAATAAAATATTTTTAATTTACAATTATATTTCACAGAAAATTTTAATCTTATATCAACTTCAAATTTTGTTTACCTTTAAGGCTAATTTTCATTACAACAATTTACTGGGCAAAAATTAGAGCATAGGCAGAAGATATAAAAATACTATTCGTGTGACAAAGAAAAAACGATAAATTACTGGGAGAGTCATCCATAATCCTTGAAGAGTCATTCATAATCCTTAGACAAGTATTGAGAGATTTACCATAATCCTTGGCAAAAAGATGTTCTCTAAAGTCTTTATACCCGTGCATACATATATGAACATCGGGTATATTAAAATTACTCCTCCGTTTGTAACGCATCGAAATATACGAGCTAGATATAGTGTCAAGGGTACGTATCGAATCAGCATCGAAAAGTGAATCGATCTAGCTTTGTGTGTCCGTCTGTCCGTCAGCACGATAACTCAAAAACTATAAGAGCTAGAGTTCTGAAACTTTCACAAAGCTATTTTTAGACAATTTGTAGGTTCCCTATTGTTTTTGGTTAAAATCGGACAAAGGCTTCGGGTAGCTGCCATACAAATTTTTCGAAATTATATGAATATTTTCAAAATTAATAACTAAAGAGAAACCAAATATAAAAACAAACAAAATGTAGTTAAATTATTAATCAATTCATGGTGTAGTGGTTAGGACATGTTCCTTGTAGCCAAAATGTCTCGGTTCGAATTCAGACTAAGGGAAATTTTTTTTTTTTAAATTCATTTTTGTTATCTATTTTCTTTTATTTTCTTTTTAATATATGTATTTATTTTATGTATGAAAAATTTTATTTTAATTTGATAGAAAACTGTCGTTTATATTAAAAATTATTAATTTTTTTAAATATTTTTATAAAAAATTTCAAAACTCTTATTTAAAACAAACAATTGATACAATAGCAACTACAACAACAACAACTAATTTAATGTCTCGGTTCGAATTCAGACTAAGGGAAATTTTTTTTTTTTAAATTCATTTTTGTTATCTATTTTCTTTTATTTTCTTTTTAATATATGTATTTATTTTATGTATGAAAAATTTTATTTTAATTTGATAGAAAACTGTCGTTTATATTAAAAATTATTAATTTTTTTAAATATTTTTATAAAAAATTTCAAAACTCTTATTTAAAACAAACAATTGATACAATAGCAACTACAATTATTTAAAAAAAAAAATTAAGATAAATAAAAACTCGTTTGGTAGGAAAATTGCTAATTGTTCTATGGTGTAGTGGTTAGGACATGGGACTGGCAGTAAAAGCGTTTCGGTTCGATTCCTCGCTGGGGCAAAATTTTCTTTTTTTTTTTAAATTCATCTTAAAACTCTCATTTATAAATAATCTATTTTTTTTTAATACATTTTTAAAAAAATTCAAAACAGTTATTCAAAACAAACAATTGATACCATAGCAACTATAATAATTTAAAAAAACAAATTGAGATGAACAAAAAGTCAATGGCTTAGTGGTTAGGACGTCGACCTTTTAATTGAAAAGTGTGAGTTCGAATCTCGTTCAGAGCATATTTTTTTTTTAAATTCATCTTTTTTTTAATTCATTTTTTTTTTTATTCATTTTTTTTGTAATTAATTATAAAAAAACAAATATTTTGAATTTTCTGTCAAACAGTTCAATTGCAATATATGAAATTTTTATTTATTTAATACACGCACGGGTATCTAAAAGTTGACAAGGGCAATTATAATCTTCCTCGTTTTCCAATAAAGTTACTACTACATACAAAAAAAAAAGTGTATTCTACACAAAAATTTTTTGCATACTAATACATATTTTTATGGATACATGACATTTGAATTTTGTAAACAAACAAGAGAATGTAAACAAAGAAAAAAAAAAACCAATTACATACAGATTTGGGTAAATTACAATTACAATTACTTGTAATTTTAATTATAGCTTTTTCAATTACAAATTAAATGTAATTGTAATTGAAAATTTTCAAATTACAATTATATGTAATTGTAATGGAAATACTTCAATTAAATTACATTTAATGAAAAAAAGTAGGTAATTGAAATAAAAATAATTCGCTATAAAGCTATAATGAATTATTTTTGGTATTAATTAATAAAATATATGTTTAGCTATCGATTGAAATACTTCTTTTAACGTTAAAATAAATCTATCTTAACTACATTATCTTAAGCAGAAAAAGATATTTATTTAAACTGGAGAATGATCGAAATATTAAATTTAATGTCACATCCCTATATAAAATTGAATTGGTTTAAAGTTAAGGCACAATACTTTTCTCGTACAATATAATTGATATATTTGATTTCGGTAAAACTAATTCAGAAGGTTTGTAGTTCATATATGAAGAATTCAATTTTCGTAGATTAAAATCCTCTTATTCACAATATTTATTTTGTAACCAATTTCTTTAAATTTATATTAAAACATTGATGAAGGAATTAATAGCATGAAATTTTTTTCTATTTTATAAATTTAAAACCTATAAATTAATGAATTAATGGTCTTTTAATAATTTTAAAAAAATATATTCCGAAAGCTTTACACATAACATCAAATTTAGAAAATGAATATCTACGTTTTTAAATTGTGGAGATACATCATTAGGATGCTTAAATAAGTATCCGACTATGCTAAAAGTATATGAGCGATCAAATACTCTTTTAGCATCTTCTCCTCCGAATAGTTTCAAATCCTCGATGTCAAAATTTAAATGACCTAAATTTTAAAAATTTTGTTTTATTGAAAGCTAATAAAAATTATTGTTAAAACTTAATTATATATTGTTATTTTTAAAAAAAAAATTGAATATATATATATATATATTAATTTATAATTGGTGAAGAAAAAACTTTTTCTATATTAACCACCACTACAATAAAGTCTAAGTTTCGGGGACGTTAGCCCTCAGATTGATCAAAAGCTTCTAGAATCCGACCAGAACCAATTCCTATGGTATTATCATTACTAGTAACCTAGAGTTTAAATTTCATCAAAATAGCGGCGTTATAAATTTGAGCGGTACTGAGCCACCACTCTGATTGATCCCAAATCAGGGGAACGCGAAGAAAATAGTAAAGTGCACCCATGTACCAAATTTGAAACTTCTAAATTTGTTTGAAGTTACTTTCTTTATTAATTTCGAAAATATGCTTTAAGGTCTTCGGAACTGTGTGGCTGGTCCTCAACCCTCTACTCTAATTGGTCCCAAATTTCAAGGACACTAAGCAAATAGAAAGAGACACCCTGATACCAAATTTGGAGGTTCTATCTTCATTAGCTTCGGAATTATGCTCGTTTGGCCTAAATTCGATCAAAAAGTTCTAAGTTCCGAACCCATTGTCCATTCCCCACCGTACGCAATCACCGACGTAGTTTCATTACCAGTACCCTACAACACAACTTTTATGAAGATAGCGTCATTAGTTGTTCAGTTATCATGATTTTTTATATATGTTCGTTAGCCCTTGGACAGATTAAAAGGGCCAGAATCCGAACCCATGGGCCGATTTCGCACATTGCAATCCCCGCCGTACTTTTTTTTTTTTCTTTCAGTCCTAGTAACCTACAGTTAAAATTTCATCAAGATAGCTCCACTATTTTTTGAGTTATCGTATCTACGGATGGACGGACGGACGGACATGGCTATATCGACTCAGGAGGTCACGCTGATCATAAATATATATACTTTTCCATATCTAGCTCTCTTCCTTTAGGTGGTTACAAACACCTTACCAAAGTTAAATTACCCCTTTACCTATTCTATAGGTGTAGGGTATAAAAACAAAACATTGTTTTAATAAAGGATTAAATTCCTTTTTCTTAATTTTTATTATATCATATATTTTATTGAATTATTACCATAGGTGATATATAATTAAGACATTATGTACGATACTTAAGCTACATTCAAAGGTACTTGCTGCATTTATGTAAAATTTATTTTTATATTTAAATACATTATATGAAAAGTTCTAAATTTGTAATTGTATTTTAGAAATACATTTATTGCGTATTTTGCGTTTATAAGCTTTAAAACTAACTAAAAATAATTGTAATTTTGAAAAATTTGAATTATTAAATATATTATGCTTTGATTAGCTTTTTATCACAAAATTTAATAATTAAAATTTTTCCACTTTTGTAATTAAATTGAAATAAATATATTTTCATTTATTTCAAGTTTTTTCGATTTTTAATATTTTTAAATATTTAAATTAGTAAAAATTTGTAATATTTTTGAATAGATGAAGTAATTAGACAATATTTTTTAGTATTATAAAGTTAATTTGGTTAGCTATGTCTTACGATCAAACTAATAAAGCTTTTATGATTTTAAAATGTCTTTTGGATATTTCATTAAATTATACAGATCGATATTCTTGATACCAATAATGTCAAAACGGTTTGAAAAATTATTACTTAAAACGTTAAAGCCTATGAGTAAAGAAAAACTTTATTCAAAATCACCAATTTTAATTTAGGAAAAACGACTCAAATATAGAACAAATAAACAGAACTACAAATATTGTATAACAAGCGTAATTCACAAGTACGATAAAGTATGACACACATGCCAAATTTTAAGTTGAACAAATTAATACGACGACCATATGTTGGAATACTGGAATCATATATTTTGGGAAGAAGATTCAAGGCAGTATCCAAGAACCTAGCAGGAGAAAAAGTAACTGTTGCAAAATTCACAGACGATCTTAGCAGTAGGATCCAATATCGACGAGTTTTAAGAAAGTTGTAACATACATATAAAAAAAATTGTTGAATGAACTAACAAGTGGAAATTTAAAGTAATGAGTCAAAGTCTGCGCAAGGAAACTTCACCAAAATAAATAAAAAATCTTTTTAAATAATTTAGAATTACCGATTGTTTGCTTAGCTAAATTCGTGGGAATGAAACTAAATTTCAAGCTAAGGTGGAAATAAGATATTAGAAAGAAAAAAATATAGTAAGATAATAATTATAGTGAAAATTACTAGGAGCCAGTCTAAGGTCATATGTCTAAATTATCAATTTATAACAAAGTGTTAGTTTGCAATTAAGTAATAAATCCTTTATGGTTGTATGAAATTCAACTTTGGGGTTCTGGTACCAGCAGGCCTGGTACCAGCAGGCTTTGGGGTTTTTCAAAACAAAAATTTTACGCAACATTGTTAGTGCTCCCTGCAATGTACGTAATGACAATTTCCATAGAGACTTAAATAAAACATTGTAAATGCTCCCTGGCATTTAGGTAATAACGATTTACATAAAAATTTAAATATGCCTTTAAGTTAAAGATGAAATAAAATATTATGCTAAAAAACATAAAAAATGTCTAGAAATCAACATAAATATTTAGGCGGCTCACACTCTCGTAAATAGTTTAACTATTACCAGCAGGCTTAAAAAACAAGACATCTAGATTTAGTACAAAATTTAGATTTCCCTAGAGAATCTTTACTTATGGTTCCTAAGTTTCCCAAAAACTAAAATAATGGTTAAACTAAAATTATTGATTAGTTCGTTGTGACTAGTTTTAAAATGCTATAACAGAATACAGTTGTTTTTTTAGGGTTGGAGTAACGATCCCCCACTATTGCTAGGAATGGATTAGCTTACACAGTTTTTATGTTTCTGTTATCATTGAAAGTAAAATTTAAATTAAGAATGAAAACACATACACATTCCTATTGTATTTTTTGACATATAATGTCAAAAAATACAATAGGAATCAACTATGTACAATATTAAATAAAAGTTATTAAATAAAAGACTTGTCCGTGTTTATAAATGGAATCGAATCCTTATTCCTCTAATCCTTATTCCCCTAACCGATGTAGTTAACAGAATTATTTTTGGAATTATCACCGACAAAGTAACGGCCAAAGCAAAAAAAAGAAATGAAATGAAATTACAATAAAATGGAATTCTTTAAAGCCAACACTATTTAGTATTGAGAAATTATGGTGGAGGAACCACCGTTATGTACTTAATGCATGAACTGTTACTTAAAAGATGCAACTCCAATACATAAAATTTTTCCAAAAAATAAGTGCATAAACCGAAGAATGCACTACAGCATTCCACAAATATTCTTAAAGTCCCGGCAAAAAGCCCATTTGCTTGCCGAAATACATTAAATGATACGAAATTTTTTCCAAGTACGGAACCAATCTTTCAAGAATGAATACAGTTGACAGCCCCAAAATAATAACACAGGAGTATACCAACGCAGACGAAATAATACACAACATCAAGTTTTAGATAGCTCTTCCACCAAGAATTAAACCAACAAAAATTTGCTAATCGTCTGTATGCTTATAAAGTTTGTCTATACAATATAGGTATATGTTGGAACAGGAAGGAAGGTACTAAATATTATTATTATTAGAATTGATCTTAATATATTCTACTAAACACATTAATGTATAGTATGATATAGCACTAATTGTTATTTATATGATATCTACTATACATTTTAGATTTTAAGTAGATACAACGGTATTTGGTTTGTTTATTTATTTATTTTTTTCTCAACTTGATTTCATTTTTTACAATTTCCTAATAAGCTTAATTCTTAAAGGTTTATACATAATTACTCCAATTTAGAATTTTCAACTATTATTTATTTAATTTATTAGCAATAGATATTAGCAATATTACTATTAGGATTTTCTGTTAAAGAAAGTGGCAACTACAGCATTACTGATTTTGCTATTGCAAAATTATTATATTAATATAAACAGATATAGAAGAATTAATTATTGGTTATACGCTAATTTGAACCAAATAGAAAATGGTAGCTAAATCAAATTGAAAGCAAGATAAAAGAATTTTACTTAAGCCATTAAAGACGAAAGACAAACAATTATATAACTTAAACATATTCTTAGACGGAAAGATCATAAAACATAATATGCATAAAAGTTTCTAGGTTCAGGTAATCTTCATGTGAAATTTGATTACAATCAATGATGATAATCTGAACTTTCTATTTTATATTGCAGTAGCATAAATATAAATCTTAATGTTATTTACACCAATTTTTGTGTTCGCCAGGAACTTTTATTCTGGCATACTAAATTGGTACCTAACAAAATGATGTTGTTACGATATTTTAAAGATCTTTTTTATATGTGGACGCATATGAGTACACAAATAGTTTAAGGAGAGAACATATTTAATTAATTTTTTGAATGGAATGTTATATTAAGTTTGATACATTACCGACAATTAAAATAGATGAAAGCGATACAGGAATGGGTTCATCTTCATATTCAAATCCCATACCTTCATCCCCATCCTCTCCGCCACCATCATCTTCTAAACTTGAATCTCTAAAAATTGGCCAGGATGTTTCATTGTAGTATAATGTAACCTGGAATTAAAATTATTGTTTTTTATTTTGTCAACTTTATAATAAAAGTTTTTAAAAATATTTCAAAATAATGTATGAAAATTACAGAGCGCTTAATAAAGCTCGCAATGATTTTCATATATAATTTATTAAAAAATTAATAACGTTCACAAATAACAAATCATCGAATAATAAAATGAAAAATTGCTAAACATAAACTAAAAATGGCTTTTTGGTCAAAACTTTAAATATTTATGGAATTTTTATTCCCAATATTATTTAATATAAGTCTATGACAAAAAATACTTTATGGTATTTACTTTAAAAATTCTTATAGCAGTAAGTTTTTGCTTATTACATTTAAAATAACTTTTCGTAATAATTTCTCCTCATAATATTTCCCTATTTACTACGTTATTGTTTTGTTTAAACGAATCGGAGATATTTGTTAAAATCTTTAAAATAAAATTTCAAAAAACTTTGCTCACATATACACACCATATGCAGCCAGACACCACGCTTATTGGTATTGTTTTAGGTTTCAACGTACCGGAGTAGTGCATCTACCCAAATCTCAGGTTTAAAATTTTGGCATAAAAACAATACTTATCCTATACATTGGTATAATAAATACCATCTAAACGGTGGATGAAAACTTAACCTATACATAATAAATTTTTCGATTATATAAAAACAAAACTGCTTAATTTTATGGTAGTAAGATTATTATAACATATTATTTGAAACTAAAATTTTTTTAAAGCCGATAATCTTAAAATCCACTTTTTTCTTTTTATTGAAAAAATTTTATGGCTTTTGAAAATAGTTCTGGGTAGTACATTTTCCAAATGTATTATTATATTGTATTGTATTTCCAAAATTGAAAGAACGGCTTTTTTACTTTGTTTGTTTGAAAAAGTGCTTTATTTAATTTGGCTGATCAGATATCCTGCATAGTATTATTTGCATTATATTTGATGCTATATTAAATTTCTACATATCTTCAATATGGTAAGACCAAAAATAATATATAATATTCCTCGTTTTAATCTCAAATACACAAAATATATGCACAATGTGATTGGGAAAGTTTAAAATAAATTTTGAATTTTATTGAATTGAATATATAACTTACAAATGTTGGCGAGATCTTGCTAACATTGAAAATAAATATTTCACATCCCGAATTTTTATAAATACCTTACACACTAAATAATGATGGCAGTACTCATACCTTCAAATTCATTTTATTTTCATGATTCAAAACTAGGATAGGATTATGTTTATACCCGTGGATTATGTTTATAATCCTCCGTTTGTAACGCATCGATCTAGACGAGCTAGATATAGTGTCAAGTGTTCGTAGAGGCTCAGAATCGAAAAAAAGTCGATCGTATAGGCTCATAAGTCGATCTAGCTATGAGTGTCTCTCCGTCCGTGTGTCAGCACGATAAAAAAAAACTAAAGGAGCTACAATGATCCCAGAGTTGACACTGTACTACACTGTCTACTATACTACACTCTTCCTCGTTTTTTTGTTTTTTTTTTTTGTAGATAACAAATCTTTCGAGTTACGATTTCATATGATTTAAATGAGGCGTAAAATTTTTAAAAAAAATTATAGATTTGTACTTTGTACTTTGATATTTATTATTATTAATGATATGAATCATTATAGGAATATAATTATATGATGCTTATTTTGCTTAGGTTTAATAATATATTAGTGAATTAAAAACTAATTAAAAGAGACAAAATTAAAAAATAAGAGCTAGAGTTTTGAAATTCACACAAAAATTTTTTTGGACATTTGAGGTGCCTTATTCTTTATACCCGTATGACAATATAGTCAAAGGGAATAATAAATTTGCCATTACGTTTAGATATAGATATAGACTAAAGTGTATAGATCGATTCAGAATCGAAAACAAATCGACTTAGCTATGTATGTCCGTCCGTCCGTCCGCACGATAACTTAAAAACTAAAGGAGCTAGGATCTTGAAATTTTCGCATTTAAATCCAGCCATTTTGGTCCATGGGTTTGGGTAGCTGCCATACAACTTCTTTTTTTATATTAGTATTACTCTGTACCTATTACAGCTGCATGTCTGCAAAATTTACTTGATCTACTGCAGTGGGTTAGAGTAGCTGCCATACAACTTCTTATTTTATATAAGCATTTCTTTCCACTTAATGAAGACGGGTGTCTGAAATTTTGCTACAATTAGTTTAGTGTAATGGCTAAACTTTCTGCAAAATTTGGTTGGTCTACTGCAGAGGAGAGTAGCTGTCGTTCAACTCCTTCTTTTATATGAGTATTCCACTACACTTAATAAAGCTTTATGTTTGAAATTTTGCCAAAAGTAATTAACCGGATGATACAATGTATATGTTACGGTCATAAAGGGTTTCCCAGAGTTGACACAATCTACTCTACTACACTCTTCCTCGTTTTGGTTAAAATCAGACCAAGGCTTCGGGGAACTGCCACACAACTTATTTTATTATTAAAACCAATATGAATTTCTTCAAAACTAATTATACTACGAGGATGAAAATTACATTACGGACCAACTTTTAGGGTGGGGAATTTTTTTTTTTTTTTTTTTTTTTTTTGTAAGGTTAGTGGGTATGCACGGGTTTTGGTTTTTTTATTTCTAAAATAAAATATTTTTTAAAAGAATCAAAATGAAAACAAGTAAAGAAACAGTCAGTCGGTGCAACCGACTTAGAAATACCCTATTGTGTAAATGAGAAGTCCATAAGTCATTTTAAAACCATAAAAGCTTTTATTAGTTTGATCGTAAAACCTATCTAACCTAATTAACTTTACAATAGTAAAAACAATTTCTAATTATTTTATCTACTCAAAAATATTAAAAATTCTAATTAATTTATCTATTTAAAACGAGGAAGATTATAGTTGCCCTTCTCAACTTTTAGATACCCGTGCATTCCCACTAACCGTTATTTATTTCCCTTATGCTATTATAAATATTACAAAAAAAATATAACAAAGTATATAACTTATTATTATAAGTTTGCTAAAACAAAAAATAACAACAAAAAAAAAAATTAAATTTTTAATTCATTATAGGTACCATAATTTTTGCTTAAAAACAAAAAAAACCATAAAAGTTGGTCCCGGTGATGTTCAACTTTGCCAACTAACTTGCTCTATTACTTTACTTGCCCAGTTTTAATTTTAACCGCATAGCTTTATTAGATTCACAGTTATCGAATTGACAACTTGGCATGGCAGCTGCCCGAAAATGGGGCCGTAACATTTTGAAGTTCCATATAAGTGCTCGATTCATTATATAACTAATCGTGTAAAATTTTCATCCTCGTAGTATAATTAGTTTTAAAGAAATTCATATTGGTGCAAAGAAGTTGTATGGCAGCCCCCCGAAAATGGGGCCGTGACATTTTGAAACTTCATATAAGTGCTCGATTCATTATATAACTAACTGTGTGTAATTTTCTTCCTCGTAGTATAATCAGTTTCCAAGAAATTCATATTGATGCAAAGAAGTTGTATGGCAGCCCCCCGAAAATGGAGCCTTAACATTTTGAAACTTCATATAAGTGCTTGATTCATTATAAAACTAACCGTGGGTAAATTTCGTCTTCCTGGTATAATTACTTTTGAAGAAATTCATATTGGTTTAAATAAGTTGTATGGCAGCTCCCCGAAACCTTGGTTCATCACTTAGTTTTCTATCTAATTTTTATTATTAATGATGAATGCTATGATTTTTTTATTTACATATATGTATATCATTATAATAAAAATTAAATAGAACTAATAATGCATATGCAGTATGGCTATACTAAAGAAAAAAATTAAAAATGATAATCATCTTTCATCGTAATAATTGATAAGAATTAAGATTGAATTTTTTTTACAGTTACTTTCAAATATTTCTTTGATTGCTTTTGAATGTTTTTTAAAACTATATATACTATATATGTACATAATGTCGTTTTTAAAAACTATATATAATATAATATTAAACAACTTTTTTTTGCAATTTGAATATAACGTTCAAGAAAGAACAAAATAAACATAGCAAACTTAGGAAAATTCAAATGCATGTCAAAATATAGAATACAAAATCATTAGTTTTTATGCAGTATTCTTCATCTATGGTTGGGTATTGGAGCGGAGAAAATAATTCGTCAAAGTTATTAATTTTTAGTCAAGTCAAGTGCTACGTTAAGTATAAAGAAAGTGATATCTATTTGCAAGTTGTATCGAGTAAATTTATTTTTATTCTGTGCTTTAAAAATCTAAGTACTTATAAACGGTAAGATTAAAATATATTAGTGCGATTAATAAATTTAAATTTGTTTAAAAATATATTAAAAAGTAATCTATATAATATATTATAAATCAGTATCCATAACTGATGAAAATGAACATTTCAACTCAACATCTGCAAGCTCAGAAATTGATAATGTTTCATCAGAAGAAGATGAGGATAATTTATTTCCTCATGGAACTGAATTAATTGATTCAAATAACGACTCAAATAATTCTGTAGCCGTAGTATTTGAAAATATTTTAAATTATAATGATATTGGACTTTGGCCTCAAACATTAAAACGTACGGAAGTTGACCATATAATTATAACCTATGAAGAAAAAAAAACATTTAATGAACAACGTATTTATCCAAAAGACGAAAATAATCGCAGCTTTTCCAATTCGTTATTTTATTGCCATATAGATAATGGTGAAAAATTCTTAAGAAACTGGTTCATTATTCAGAAATCAAAAATTCTGTATTTTGTTCATTTTGCAAACTTTTTGATTCTTCAGCTAGGTCAGGACTGGCAAAATGTGGCTTATCGGATTGGAAAAATGTCTACGACAGCTTGAAAATGCACGAACGTTCAGTTTCACACTTAAAATGTGAAAGAACCTTTACAGAAACAATAATATTTGAAATTGTAGAAATTAGAAATGCGTTAAATGAGTTCGAAGACCAAGTATCAGATGCTGCAGTTGTTTCAGAAGCTAACTCTTTGGCCGAAAAAATTGAAAATTTCGAGTTTCTGGTAACATTATCTGTTTGGTACGTACTTTTGTCAAAATTTAATATTATTAGCAAATCAATGCAAAAAGTTACTTTTGATATGAGTAATGCAATCCAGCTTCTTTGGAATTGTAAAATTTTTCTAGTAGAATATAGAGAATCCGGTTTTTCTGAAGCTTTGAAATCAGCCAAAGATTTAGCTACACTTTTGAATGTGAACTCACCATTTAAAACTGTAAGAATTAGACGTCGCAAAAAACAATTTTCTTATGATCCAGAAAAATATTACAAAAATCACTTTTTAATGTTATTTTGGATCAATCGTTGGTATCTATATCCGAAAGGTTTTCAACAAATGAAAGATTTCGAAGATGTATGGGGTTTCTTATTCAATATAAAAAATAATGATAATCGTAATGAGTTGCTGAAAAGTTGCAAAGATCATTCACGTAAATTCATATAAATTCCTTATTAACTTTTGTTTTATTTTTTTTGTTTTATTGTTTTGTTTTTTTGTTTTTTTAAGTTTTGTTTTATTTTATATAGAAAAGAATTAATAAAAAGTTTGTGTTTTTTTATAGTATTTCTATGTATTTTTTTTAAATAGGGCGCTTTTAGCTTTTTTGCCTAGGGCGCAAAATTATGTCCGGCCGGCGCTGCTTAGGCGGTACCTGAACTACCAATACAATAAAGTCTGAATTTCGGCGACACAAAGGAAATGGAAAAAAACACCGTTATACCAAATTTAAAGGTTCTAGATTTATTTCAAGTTACAATCTTTATTAATTTCGAATACATGCTTTAAGGTCTTGGCAGTAGTGGGCGTGGTACGCCACGTACGGAAAGGTTCTATATTTATTTCAAGTTACAATCTTTATTAATTTCGAATACATGCTTTAAGGTCTTGGCAGTAGTGGGCGTGGTACGCTAATCGCTATTCCAAATCATCCAAAATATTACCGACACAAAGCATAGAAAGAGACACCCAGACATCAAACTTTCAGGTTCTATCTTTTTTGGTTTCGGAGTTATGCTAATTTGGTCTAAACTCGATCAAAAAGTTCTAGGATCCGAAAACATGGTGCGATCTCGACCGTACGAAATCCCCGCTGTATTTTCATTACTAGTAACATACAGCGCAAATTTCATGAAGAGAGCCTCATTAGTTGTAGAGTTATCGTGATTTTCAATTTATGTTTGCTAGCCTTAGAGCGATTAAGGGGTCCAGAATCCGAACCCATGGGCCGATTTCACACATATAAAATCCTCGATGTACTTTCAGTACTAGTAATCTACAGATAAAATTTCATCAAGGTAGCTCCATTAGTTTTTGAGTAATCATGTTTTTAGCACATTTTCAAAAAATTTTGTAAAAATGTGCCTATATAGTTTCACTCTGTCCGTCCGTCCATCCGTCCATCTGTCCATATGTTTAGAAAAACTTTTACATGGTTTGAAATAGAGAAAAGAAATTTTAACCACGAGTAGGTATTACAAAAAAAATAATTTCGTAGAAGAAATTTTTTCTGTAGCCCCACCCGTTACGGAGCTGCAGCCCCCAAAGTTGGCAAAAGCCCTATGAGTTGGCAAAAAGAGCTATGAGGACTTAAAAAATAAAAAATTTACTGTTTCTATAAGTAAATAGTAACTTAGTCACCAACGTATATATTTCTTAAATTAAACGTTAACATTGAAGCTTCAACATTATATTCCGATAAAATACTCAGTATGAAACCCTACATTATTTTGTAAATGTACTTTTTTAAAAACCCTTGGTTTTTTTCATCACTTGTTTGGATATATGTTCGTTAGCCCTTCAACCGATCAAAAGTTCCAGAACCGGAACCCATGGTGGGATTTGGCAATCCCCGCCGTTCTTTCAATAACCCTTGTACACAATTGGTAGTTCTATCTTAATTTTAAGCTACATTCTACATTAATTTCAAAGATTTACTTTAAGGTATTGGGAACTGTATGGATGGTCCCAGACCAACAACTCCAATTGCTTCTAAATTAGAAGGGATCTAAGGACATAGGAAAAAGCACACTGATACCAAATTTCTTGGTTCTATCTTCATTGGTTTCGGAATTATGCTTGTATGGCCTAAAGTTGTTCAAAAAGGTCCAGAATCCGAACACATTGGCCGATTTCGCCTATTTGCAATCCCCGCCGTACTTTAAGTCCTAGTAACCTACAGTTAAAATTCCATCAATATAGCTCCATTAATTTTTGAGTTATCGCGCATACAGAAGGACGAACAGGCATGGCTGTATCAACTCAGAGGCCACCCTGATCACAAATATATATACTTTTCCATATCTAGCTTCCTTCCTTTAGATGGTTACAAGCACCATGCCAAAGTGAACATACTCTTTTCTTATTTCATAGTAGTAGGGTATAAAAACTCATGATATTATAAACTTACATTAACGTACCTAATATTAGAATAAACAAAGAACAAATTAATTTATATGTAATCTTCTAAAAATTGAGATATTATTTTATGTTTTAATAATTTACTATGTGATAAAGTTCTTGTAACTTGTTGAAAATTGATTATATTGTGAAACGGCCGAATTGAAGACAGCATCTAGGCCATCCAATCTTAGAGAAATATATGTTCAAATATGGTTAGACGTTCTAGTATTATAATTATGTACATCTGAGTTTGTCACTAGTTTGACATTGCTTTTTATTTCATCACTTTGAATCTAATGAACATGCATAATTTGAACTAGTGTTTTGTAATCTGATATTTGTAAAACTTGAAATTTTTTGTGTAATCGGTTGGTTGATGTTCTATGGTTCATATGGTATAAATTTTAGATAGATTTGTTTTATATTAAGATTTTTACTAAATGGATTGCCCCAGATTCCTATGCCATAACTAATTTAATATGTAGTAAACTGTAATATATAGAAAGCTTGAGACTGTTCTGGTATTCTTTAGAAAATTTTTTTGAAAACACCTGCCGTTTTACTGTTGTTCTTAAAATATTATTTAATTGTAGATTCCAAAGTGAATCGTCACATATTGTGATACCTAGATATTTATTGCTCTTCTCTCTTTGGACCTAATTGTTATGCAAGATATACTTTTTTTTGTCAACATTAAGGGTCAGCTTATGTTGACATATCCATTCATAAAAAATTCTCTTATCCGCTGCTATGCTTACTTGCAAAGTGTCGAAATTGTTTTCAGTTGATCAAGACGTGATCAAGACATGACGCTGATGATGGTTGAGTAATGCAGTAGATACTACGATTGTTTTTTATTTGTTTTTATTTCGTTGAAGTGCTCATCAATAAGTGTAAAAAATTTGTCAATTGATTTCCTTTCATTTAGTTGTGCTCTCTAAACTAAAGATATAACTAATAATTGTTTGTTGTTAAGTAATTTAATTGACAATAAACTATTGTAATTGTTTGAAATATTTCTAAATATTGTGAAATTTATAGAGTTATGTATAAACATAGCAACTCCACCTCCTCGTGTGCTATGTCTACAAGAGAACACTTTGTTGTAGTTTTTTTATATTAACTAAATCAGTTTCATCAGACATTATCCAAGTTTCAGTGAACATTATTACGTGGATAGTATAGTAAATGTTATCCAGCAATTAGTTAATCTCATCAATTTTATTTTTATCCATATAAATTTTCAAATCTCCGATCTTTTTGAACAACAGACCGAAATATGGTGTTAACTACTCATTGAAATACAAGTAACTGGGCTCGGAATTTGCCTTGTTTTCAACTGTGGAATTTTTTTTGTTTACAAGTAACGAACTACTTTTTAATTGTTTTCTTTTAGATTTATATAATATAATTTCTTACTTTAGTATTTTTAAATTTAACTACTAATCTTTTTGGCTCACCTGAATTTTTTGCATGTGCAGCCGTGGAATAAGATTCCTTTAAGTCTTCCGCCTCAAAATTAATATCCAATTGTTTTGTTACTCTTTCAGTATAAACATCGGCTCCAGTTGTTCACATTCATCCAATCCAGTAATTTTTTCAGTCTAATGTTATCTTCTATTAGAGCATCCAGGGCTTTTCTAATCCCAAACATATTCTTTTCTAGATTCTTTTGCTTTTCGATGATTTCAGCAAGCTTTGATATAAGGTTTCCAGTTGCTTGATCGGTATTTACGCTCTTATGGTGCATATAGCACATAATCTCTCACCAAAACTTAGATTTAAACATTTTCGTTTACTTCTTTTTTGCTTACAAATAGTGCAAAACCACAATTGCTCAAGAATTTCTAGATCTTCAACAGCCAAACCAGAACAAGTGTTATGGAAGATTTTTTGACAATCTCCATCGTACTGCATTTGTTTATCTTCTTATAATTTTATAATTTTGTTGCACTTAAAATAGTTCGCCTTGAGATATACAATTATTAAAAGGTAGTTTTGCATTCGAAAATAAATTAAAAAAATCTGAATTTTTATACTCGAATGACTATAGGTCAAAGGATCAGAACCGAAAATGAATCTATTTAGCTATGTATGTCCATCCGTCCCTCCGTACGCACGATAATTCAAAAAATGAAGGAGCTGAAGTTTTGAAATTTTCACAAATTCGTTTTTATGCAATAGCCGTCATCGCTAGTACCTGCTACTAGCAAAAAACTTCTTTTTTTATATGAGCATAACTCTATACCTATTGAATGTGGGTTTCTAAAATTTTGCCAAACGTAGTTTAGTATTATGGCCAAAGTTTCTGCAAAACTTGGTTGGTCTACTGCAGTGAGTTCGAATAGCTGTCATACAACTCCTTCTTTTATATGAGCATTACTCTATACCTAATGAAGCTGGGTGTCTGAAATTTAGCTAAAAATAGTTAAGTTTTATGGCCAAAGTTTCTGCAAAATTTGGTTGTTTTACTGCAGTGGGTTCGAGGAGCTGTCATACAACTTCTTCTTTTATATGAGCATTACACTACACCTAATAAAGCTGTATGTTTGAAATTTTGCCAAAAATAATTAATAGGATGATATAATGGTTATATTACGGTCATACGGGTATCGGCTGACACATCCTTCTCTAATACACTTCTTTTTATACCCGTGCATATATATATGAACATCGGGTATATTAGATTTGCTCCTCCGTTTGTAACGCATCGATCTAGACGAGCTAGATATAGTGTCAAGGGTACGTATCGGCTCAGAATCGAAAAATTAGTCGATCTAGCTATGTGTGTCTGTCCGTCCGTCCGTCCGTCCGTCCGTCCGTCCGTCCGTCCGTGTGTCATCACGATAACTCAAAAACTAAAAGGGCTAGAGTCTTGAAATTCACACAAAGTCATTTTTAGACAATTTCTAGGTTCCCTATTGTTTTTGGTTAAAATCGGACCAAGGCTTCGGGGAGCTGCCATACAACTTTTTTGCACCAATATGAATTTCTTCAAAACTATTTATACTACGGGGATGAAAATTACACACGGTTAGTTTCATATTGACTCCGGCACTTATATGAAGTTTCAAAATGTTAGGGCCCCATTTTCGGGGGGCTGCCATACAACTTCCTTGCACCAATATGAATTTCTTCAAAACTAATTATACTACGCGGATGAAAATTACACACGGTTAGTTATATAATGAATCGAGCACTTATATGAAGTTTCAAAATGTTAGGGCCCCATTTATGGGGGGCTGCCATACAACTTCTTTGCACCAATATGAATTTCTTCAAAACTAATTATACTACGAGGCTGAAAACTACACACGGTTAGTTATATAATGAATCGAGCACTTATATGAAGTTTCAAAATGTTAGGGCCCCATTTTCGGAGGGCTGCCATACAAAGTTTTCGATTCAATAACTGTGAATCTAATAAAGCTACAAGGTTAAAATTAAAATTGGGCAGGTAAATTAATAGGGCAAGTTACTTGGCAAAGTTGGACATCACTCGGACCATCGGACTTTTAGGGTGGGCCAATTTTTTTTTTTTGTTTTTTTTTTCTTTGTTGTTTTTTTTTTTTTTATTTTTTTTTTTTTTTTTTTTAAGCTTAAGTTATGGGACAATGAATGAAAACTTTTTTTTTTTTTTTTGTGATTTTTTTTTTTTTTTTGTTAATTTTTTTTTTTTTTTTTAAGCTAAAGTTATGGGACAATGAATGAAAATTTTGTTTTTTGTTTTGTGACTTTTTTTTTTTTTTGTTAATTTTTTTTTTTTTTTTTACGTCAAAATTATGGGGTAATGAGTTAAATGTATAAGAGAAGTAAATTACGGTTTATTTTATACACCATAGTGTGTATGCACGGGTATCTAAAAGTTGACAAGGGCAACTATAATCTTCCTCGTTTTTCCAAAATTTAAAAAATAAAATAATTATTATAACAAAACGTAATTTAAAATAGTCATAACAAATTGTGTGAAGTATTAATAACTATTCACAAATTGTCTGAAGTAACTCTGAAGTAAGTTTGCAGTATTAAAAAATTACACTGTAAATGCTAGAAGAAATAAGAATATACTTTATAATAATGTAATTGAGCACGATACCTAAATTGTTCCTAAACTGCCTATTAAGGGTATTTACGTCATATATATAAATTTTAATATTTAAATGAATTATAAACTAGTAAAGACACAGTAAGCCGGTGCAACCGACTTAGAAATATCCTACACCTATTTCTTTCTAATTTAATGAGAAGTCCATAAGTCATTTTAAGAGCTTTTATTAGTTTGATCATAAGATATCGATAACGAAATTAATTTTATAACACATTATAACAAATTTATAATTCCAATATTAGTTTTACATATATTAATATTTATTCAATTCTTATTCTTAAACCAATAAAAATTAAATTTACTTGCTGACACTAATTATAATTTTTATACCCGTGCATATATATATGAACATCGGGTATATTAGATTTGCTCCTCCGTTTGTAACGCATCGATCTAGACGAGCTAGATATAGTGTCAAGGGTACGTATCGGCTCAGAATCGAAAAATTAGTCGATCTAGCTATGTGTGTCTGTCCGTCCGTCCGTCCGTCCGTCCGTCCGTCCGTCCGTCCGTGTGTCATCACGATAACTCAAAAACTAAAAGGGCTAGAGTCTTGAAATTCACACAAAGTCATTTTTAGACAATTTCTAGGTTCCCTATTGTTTTTGGTTAAAATCGGACCAAGGCTTCGGGGAGCTGCCATACAACTTTTTTGCACCAATATGAATTTCTTCAAAACTATTTATACTACGGGGATGAAAATTACACACGGTTAGTTTTATATTGACTCCGGCACTTATATGAAGTTTCAAAATGTTAGGGCCCCATTTTCGGGGGGCTGCCATACAACTTCCTTGCACCAATATGAATTTCTTCAAAACTAATTATACTACGCGGATGAAAATTACACACGGTTAGTTATATAATGAATCGAGCACTTATATGAAGTTTCAAAATGTTAGGGCCCCATTTATGGGGGGCTGCCATACAACTTCTTTGCACCAATATGAATTTCTTCAAAACTAATTATACTACGAGGCTGAAAACTACACACGGTTAGTTATATAATGAATCGAGCACTTATATGAAGTTTCAAAATGTTAGGGCCCCATTTTCGGAGGGCTGCCATACAAAGTTTTCGATTCAATAACTGTGAATCTAATAAAGCTACAAGGTTAAAATTAAAATTGGGCAGGTAAATTAATAGGGCAAGTTACTTGGCAAAGTTGGACATCACTCGGACCATCGGACTTTTAGGGTGGGCCAATTTTTTTTTTTTGTTTTTTTTTTCTCTGTTGTTTTTTTTTTTTTTTATTTTTTTTTTTTTTTTTTTAAGCTTAAGTTATGGGACAATGAATGAAAACTTTTTTTTTTTTTTTTGTGATTTTTTTTTTTTTGTTGTTAATTTTTTTTTTTTTTTAAGCTAAAGTTATGGGACAATGAATGAAAATTTTGTTTTTTGTTTTGTGACTTTTTTTTTTTTTTGTTAATTTTTTTTTTTTTTTTTACATCAAAATTATGGGGTAATGAGTTAAATGTATAAGAGAAGTAAATTACGGTTTATTTTATACACCATAGTGGGTATGCACGGGTATCTAAAAGTTGACAAGGGCAACTATAATCTTCCTCGTTTAATCAAAATTATCTTTCGAAACAAAGTTCAGTATCGAGTTACAAAAATAAATTTACTTATTACAATATTTGTAAACAAATCATCATACTGAATTTTGTGTGACATAATTTAAAGTTTACCTTTTATGAAATTACTATATTATTTTATTTAAATGCAAAAAAGGTTTAAATTCAATTGAACTCATTATGCTGATGTATTTGAATGTATTTAATTCCTTTTTTATATAAGAGTGAATTGATATAAAAAATAAAACAAGAAAAAAAAGGAAAGAATAAAATTTGATTAATATAAGTTTGTTTTATTTAAAAATTATTATTCTTTTAGATCTCAGATTTATAAAATGAATTTTGGGTTAGGGTTACACGCTGTGGCCTAACTTCTCTCTCCTTATGATTAAAACTCTTCAGAGTCAAAAATTTAAATACTTTAAATTTTTTAAAGAATGTTATTAAAAATATTGTTATGATTATTACTACAAAAATTACAATTATCATTTTTTTTATTTGTTCTATTATTATGTAACTAAATGTTAGATTTCAATTAATCCCTTCATTCATATACAAATAATTTGGTGTTATGAAACTTTGTTTAAATTCTCTTAACTTATTACTACGAGTACATTCCACATTTCCATTTATTTATATTGAACAGTTAACCTTAAAAATGTAATTTCCATTTAATTTAAAATTTCGTTCAGAATCATCCATGGTGCCGTATAGCCATTTGTGTACGGTACCAACTAAATTGAGTATACCTTGATTATGACTATGTTCTAATTTTATTTTTTTAGAAATTTAAATGGTACATTAAAAGAATTGATTTATCTCCTATTGCGGAAATTATTATGCTATTTTCTAAATCATCCAATCTTTTTTCAATTTCATTAGAATTTATTATAATATGTGAAATTATGTCAACATTTTCTACTACAATTATGTCTTCTAATTTGATTTCCATGTATTCAAAGTCCGACTCGACCTTCTCGGAAAAAAACTAAGAAATAAAAAAAATAAAAGTTTGCGCAAATACCTTAAATCTAAAAATGGTACGAATTACAACAACTTCTTATTACTATTTAATGAGTTTGTAAATTTATCTGAAGAGATTTATCAATTGTAAGTTTGTAATATGTTTTGAAAGCTAAAACCAATACAAAATATTCTTGGAAGTTTGTTAAAAAGAAACGCAAAATTGATGAAAATCCCACCAATCAAAAAAAAGCATTATTAGACCTATTTTTAAAAAAGATAGTACAAACGTTGTAAATAGCTACCGACCAACAGCAAAATTGTTAGCAGTTCTTAAAATTTTTGAATTGGTGGCTTTTCAATTAATCTACTCAAAGTGCTCTAATATTATTTCTGGTATTCAGCATGGCTTTTTGAAAGGTAAATATACTACAACTAATTTAGTAGAAACCACATCTATCTTTTTAAATAACATGGGGTAAGATTTTCAAACTAATGTTATCTACACTGACTTCAGCAAAGCTTTTGATATCTTACCACACAATTTGTGGTTTTTCAAGTAGCTTTACTAAATGGATTGGATCTTATTTCAATGGAAGAACATACAGTGCGTCCGTTCCCAACCTATTTACAGCCAATTCAGGTATTCCACAACGACCAACGTAGTCACTTAGAACCTTTGCTCTTTATTTTATCTGTTATTGATGTAAGGTCTTTTATAAATCATAGTAATATTAAAATTTACGCTGACGTTTTGAAAATTTAAAAAAAAATTAATTTAATGGGATATACAGTAAGGCAAAGTGATCTGAACAATTTATTTTCGTGGTGTATCATAAATAGTCTTCTTGTTAATGTTTCTAAATGTGCACAAGTTACCTATTCACGACGCTCTATTAATTTCAACTTCATTTATTTTATCAATAATTCCAGTTTGAATAAAACTGAATCTAGGTGTACTTTTTGACAGTAAAATTAGCTTCTGAGCTCATTATGAGTCTATTATTCATGAGGCAAACTCAATGTTTGGACTAGTAAAACGTTGGTCTAAAGAATTTTAATATCCCTATACGCTTAAACCTCTTTATACAAGTCGCAGCATGCCTACATTATGCCAGCCAACTATGGTCACCTTTCTATCAAATTTATGTAAATAGAATTGAATCGATTCAGAAAAACTTTCTTCGCTTTGCTTTCAGAAATTTACGTTGCAAAGACCCTATATTTTTACCTCCTTTTGAAAATAGACAAAAATTAATTCAACTAAATACTCTTAAACTTAGAAGGCAGGCTACTAGGTTCCGAACCCATGGTCGACATCGGACCATGGGTATGGAACCTAGTAGTTTTTGATCGAATTTAGGCCAAAAAAGCATAATTCCGAAAACAATGAAGATAAAATCTTCAAATTTGGTATCAGTGTGCCTCTTCCTTTGTCCTTGGAGTCCTGGAATCTTAGGACCAATTGGAGTATTAGGTCAGGGACCATCCGAACCGTAGGTCCGGGACCTTCCACCAATTGTGTACAAGGGTCCACTATTATTGAAAGAACGGACTGCATATAGGCGAAATCCGACCATGGATTTTTCATCGAATTTAGGCCAAAAGAGCATGATTCCGAATTCAAAGAAGTTAGAAGTTGGTATCAGTGTGTCTCTTTCTATTCCCATAGTGTCCTCGAAAATTAGAACCAATTGAAATAGTGGGTCGGGGACCATCCACATAGTTTCGAAGACCTTAAGCATATTTTCGAAATTAATAGAGATAGTAACTTCAAAACAATATAGAAGCTTCAAATTGGCACAAGGCTGTTCTTTACCATTTCCTACGTGTTCCCTTAATGTATGATCAATTGGAGTGGTGGTTCAGGTAACTCTCTTAGACCTCTAAAGTTTGAAAGGCTTATCATCGAAATTAATAAAAATAATAACTTAAAATTAATATAGAATGTTCCAATTGTTTACAAGGGTTAACTAGTATTGAAAGTATGACTGGGACTGCATATGGGTGAAAAAGTACCATCTGTTCAGGTTCTGGAACCTTTGAAAAGTTCAAAAACTAACAAACTTATATCTTAAGAACACCAAAACTCAGAAACTAATTACGCTTTTTTGATGAAATGTATTACTCCCAAGACCTTAAAGCAAAATATATTCGAAAGTAATAAAGATAAAAAAATCAAATTTGATACACTATTTCCTATTTCCGTTCTTATTTAACACTTTTATATTTTTAAAAGGCTAAGAGTTTTACTAATAAACATATTATGTATTTGTATATTATGTATATACTTTTTTTTTTTTTTTTTCTTTTAGTCCTAGTAACCTACAGTTAAAATTTCATCAAGATAGCTCCATTATTTTTTGAGTTATCGTATCTACGGACGGACGGACGGACGGACGGACATGGCTATATTGACTTAGGAGGTCACGCGGATCACAAATATATATACTTTTCCATATCTAGCTCACTTCTCTTAGGTGGTCACAAACACCATACCAAAGTTAATTTATCCTTTTACCTATTTTATAGGTATAGAGTATAAAAATGAAAAATTTATTTGATAATACATTTGAGTACATGTGTATAAATATTAATTTTTATTAATTTTTTTTTAGCATTTTAAAAATAATTTGAAATTTTGTTTTTATGAATAAGTATTTAAAAACAATTTTTAAAATGCACAAAATTATAAACAAAAAAGAAAATAAAAACATATTTAGCTGATTTGCTTTATTATTATGCAATATAGTAAGTTTTTTGTGTGTTATGTTTAGATTATATCGTACTTAAATATTGCTTAGGTAAGGATCAATTGTCTGAGTCATTAAATTAAAAAAGTGTTTTTGTAAAAAATGTTAAAAATTGTTTCGGAGATAGATGTAGAATAAAGATAACCAATTTTGTTGAAAGTAGTACAATATCTATTGATGGGTTCATTTTTTCCATACTCTGTATTGTGTTGATAATCAATTAAAAATCTTGTATTACTAGTTTGCCGAATAATAGCTTCTAGTCTAAACTTATTATTAAGATATTGAATAGAAATACTGTTATTTAATATAGCAAAAGTAAAAAATGAAGACAAAAGTTATCTTCGTGAAGATAGAGACAATAAAGTTAATAACTTAAGTCTTGTATTGTAGGTTGAAAGATTAATAAAATTTAGAGGACTGTTAACACTTTTTAATACAGATAAGATAAATTATTTTTGAACTGATTCAATTCTATTGGAGTGAACTTGAAACTCTGGATCCCAAATAATGCTACGGTATTCTAAAATAGATCGAACAAGGGAACAATAGAGGGATTTTGTCACAGCTAAATTGTTAAATTCTTTAGCTCTCCTCTTAATAAAACCTATCATTTTATTAGCTTTAGAGACTAATTGGTCAAAGTGAAGATAATAATTACGTTCATTATTGAGAAGAATTCCTAAATTAGTAATGCTAGAAACCCTTCCAACGGTAAAATAATCTATTTTATAGTCATATACTAAAGAAGAACGTTTTCGGGTAAAATTGATAACCCTGAATTTCTGTATGTTCAGTTCCAATTTATTAAATGTACACCAAGTGTGTAAATCTGATAAGCTGGATTGAAGTATAAATGCATCAGAGTTATCTTTTAAAACTTTATATATTTTTAAGTCGTCAGCAAAGTAACATGTATCGCCTAAATATCCCGAAAGGTCAGAAATAAAGACGTTGAAAAGAATTGGCATCAGAAGTGACATGAATGGATTTGAATAAGAGACCTTAAAATTGAGTTAAGCCACGGAAGAAAAGAACCCGTAATGCCAACAGTTGATAGCTTATTTAGCAAAATAAAATAATTATCTTGGAATCCTTCCTCCATTTGGTTCAGTATTTCAGAAGTATTCACCATAAGGTTAGTTGTGGCAGAACGACTCTTTCTGAAACCACGTTGTTATACACTAAGTTTAACATTGATGATGGGAGTAATTCTGCCAACGACATTTTTTTTCAAATAATTTGGATAGGTTTCAACTGAAACTATATCACCTTTTTTGAAAATGGGAGTTACATTAGAAAATTTCCATATTTGTAGAAAAATGCCATCTGAAAGCAACTTGTTGGAATTGGACTGAAGCGGGATAAAAAGAAAAGATTACCTGCATCATCAGCGAGATTAACCACCACTGTATCATATGCATTTGAAATGCAAGATCTAACCACTTGTAATTACTATTAAGTAATTACTAATATACTAAATTAAGTAACTAATAATTTGTTATTGTTGAAGTCACTAATGAGACTGAAGTCAATTTCATCTTGAAAGTTAATAGGTAATAATAAATTATCAGAGTTATCGACAATAAATGAAAGAGAAGGTCGATTAAAATCTCCAAAAATAAAGATTGAGTCATACACATGTATATCCGAAATAATGTTGTGATGACATTGTAAAATTCAAAATATGAGGAGCTGTCTTAGCACGGAGGAAAATAAATAATACTTGGGGTATAAATTATTCGTGCCTAAGTTTAATTTAATAAATTGGGTATCAAAGGAATGGTATGTACCAGTAATTATTGGTATACTAGATAAGTTATTATTTACAGAAAGGAGTACATCATCCCCTCGCGAACAATTTACGGAATGATAATCACGATCCTTTCTGTATACGGACCAATTATCACAGGGAATTTCTTTGTCCTTAAACGAATCATTGAGCCATGTTTCCGTTATAACCAATATATTGAAATTACATGACTGAGCATCAACATAAAGCTTTTTGAACTTACCTCTCATATCACTGCAGTTGGTTTTTTAAATCTCGTAACATTAGATAATGTGATTAGAATTCGATACGGGACTAGGATAATTATTTCATGTTTGGACGAAAAAAATTGTTATAGTTTTCCCGAGATTGGTAGAAGTGATTGTAATAGTTACACAATGACTACGAAAAGCCTTTAGGTCATAAAAGCTAAACAAATCTTTATAATTAAATGGCAGGCCCTCGCTGTGAATACGAACTTATAAGTTAATCTTCGTTTTGCCTTCTAAGATGCGATTATGTGAATCATTATGTAGATAAGCAAGGAAAAGTCTCACATTATAAAGAATTTTTACATCTCTGAATCTAGACAATGCGTATCTACAATGTTCAATTAATGATTGCTTTTTCATTCTAATAATTGGAGGTATGAGCAGATCTTGTGCGAACTTGTTATTGTTATTGCTAATTAAAATATGTTGATTGCTCTTATTATTATTATTACTATTATTATTATTATTCTTATTATTATTAATATTATTATTATTAATATTATTATTAAAATTGCTAAAATTCTTATTATCTTTCTAGTTATTGTTGATAGGATTATTAGTATTGTCATTTGTCAATAATTTTATTACAATGACACAAAGCTTTCTTGCATCCGTTTTATTAGAAGAGATTTAATATTCTAGCGCGTCAGCACTATGGATTTACTAATTTTTATACCCGTACATACATATATGACATCGGGTATATTAGATTTGCTCCTCCGTTTGTAACGCATCGATCTAGACGAGCTAGATATAGTGTCAAGGGTACGTATCGGCTCAGAATCGAAAAATGAGTCGATCTACCTATTTGTGTCTGTCCGTCCGTCCGTCCGTCCGTCTGTGTGTCAGCACGATAACTCAAAAACTAAAACAGCTACAGTTTTGAAATTTTCACAAAATATTTTTCAATCAATTTGTAGGTTTCCTATTTTTTGGTTAAGATCGGACCAAAACTTCGGGTAGCTCTCGAACAACTAACTTTTTTAACTCCAATATTTTCATATAAAAATTTGAAATTTTGCTATGCATCTTGTATTTAACATGAAATTATATGAATTTTGTTTTTTTGTTGTTTTTTTGTTTTTGTTTTTTTTTGTAGATAATGATTTCGAGTTACGATTTCATATGATTTAAATGATGCGTAGTTTATTTAAGATAAGCAAAAATGAACACAAAGATTTTTTTTAAGTAAATGGCTTATTGTTATATAATGAATCGAGCACTTATATGGAATTTCAAAATGTTACGGCCCCATTTTCGGGCAGCTGCCATGCCAAGTTGTCAATTCGATAACTGTGAATCTAATGAAGCTATGAGGTTAAAATTAAAACTGGGCAGGTAAAGTAATAGGGTAAGTTAGTTGGCAAAGTTGAACATCACCCGGACCAATCTTTATGGTTTTTTTTTTGTTTTTAAGCAAAAATTATGGTACCTATAATGAATTAAAAATTTAATTCTTTTTTTTATTATTTTTTTTTTTAATCAAAACTTATATAAGTTATATACTTTGTTATATTTTTTTTTTGTAATACTTATAATAGCATAAGGGAAATAAATAGCGGTTAGTGGGTATGCACGGGTATCTAAAAGTTGACAAGGGCAACTATAATCTTCCTCGTTTTTTTTTTGTTTTTAAAACGTAACGGTTAGGAAACACAAAAAATAAATAAATGTTACACAAGAGTTAACTAAAGATAAATTATAATAGCACTTTAAAATTTAAATGTTATTATGTTTTCGTTATAGTTTTGTTATTAATAGTAAATTTAAAATAATTCACTAAATACTTTAATTAAAATATTAAATTTTAAGTAAAGCAAAAGAGTGTGTCTCAACAGTTCTAACGATAAAATAAGAATGATTTTATTAACAGTAGTAACGATAAAGTAAGAATGGATTTTATTTCACTATTATTAATTTTTAGGACTTCATTTCCCATATCGATTACAGCTAATTCTTTCAGGAGACTTTGACATATTACAGCCATGAAACATTTATTTTGGAAAATTGGCAATTTTCAAGTCATAAAAGCATCTTTGTTAAATTCTAAAGGTGGTCCATTTTAATTTCTTTCTCCACAAATATTTATTATTTAGAGTAGTAAAACTAATAGAATTTTTTAATAGTTTTCTTTTTTATTATGGTAACTGAGTCTCATTAAGAAGTGATGTAAAGGACCCACTATCTATTAAGTATTTAAGCTTGGTTCTGTCAACGGTAAGTCAGAGGCTGTAAGAGAAAATTTACATCCTCTAAATTCTGTTCAACGATCTTGGGTCTGTTAGTATATCTGGTTTTTGTTGAATTCCTATTAGAATTGTTGTTATTTTTATTTTTGTTAAAATTATTTTTTTGATAATTTGTTTTATCTTTTATTAGTTCTGATCATTCTAATAAATTATATGCCTCTATTAATTTTTAAATATCTGTTAAAATTAAACTAACTAAATGTGGCTCAATATTGTTTACAAAAGTTTTAAAAATTATTGATTTATTAACCTTTAGTTCAAATTCCACAGGGTTAAATGGGACAAATTCATATTTTTCATTTAGCTTAGATAATATTCTTCTTAATTTATAAAAATATTAACTTACAGTTGTTTTTCTTAGTGACAGGGCCTCTTCACGTCTAGTGCTTCTCTTTGTATTTTATTTATAATAATTGTCTGGAACACATATTCCTTAATAAACTCATGAATCCTCTGGGTTTTTTTTATTAAATCATTTGTACTAAGAGAAAAAACTTTTACACTATCATTCACCATTCTTAATTCTATACCGTTAACGTCACTTACTATTATTATTATTTTCTGATATAGCATAAACCTGAGATCTTTCAAAAACACTTGTTTATATTTTAGGTATATAGTTTATATTATTTAAAATTTCAATTTTGTTATTATAATTTTTTTATTTCGATTCCATTTTCACTGGATCTATTCTCTTTGGAGTTAGATCCTACCAACAGCGCCAATTATGTGTTTTGGTTATTATTTAAATAAGATGCAAAATAGTTTAATTTTTAAAAATAATTTATTAATCAACTTGTTCTGTTGACAGAAATCTTTAGACTCTTTATTTTCTTTTCCTTTTACGAACATATTTATAACTAGATGTTAGCCCGTAACGGAATGACGAAAGGTCAATTGAAAGAAGAACTTTTTCTAATTAAGAACTATTTCTAGTTTAATTACATACATTACATATACATATATTGCATGTCAATAACATTTTCTTAAATAAAATCGTAACCGTTACATTTTGTATTACGTAGGCTATGCTTCAATTCTAGTAATAGATGCACAAAAAAAACCAATAACTAATATGGTGTTGTAAACATATCTTAAAACTTTGAAGATGAATACGTTATTTAGTATACCTGTATGTTTTGAATTTGGTAAAATTTTGAGGTCGTTAGTTCAAATTCCTTCTTGGTGAAATGTTTTTTTAATTTCAATTAATATTTTTTTTTTTATTCAATTAATCTATTCAATCTATTTCTCCATCTATTAGTTTTCTATATACATAATTTTAAAAAAATGTTCCTATCGAAAAAGTTTCAAATCGAAATACTTGTTGCTAACATTCTACAATGTACCTACTCAACACCCTTAATCATATACATATTTACTCGTATATGCACATAAAATCGTATTGAATGTTGAGTTATGAGCTGAGTTTTGCATTTTATTTTTTGATTTATTTTATTATACCTAATTAAGTTAAAATCAAGTAAAGAAACAGTCAGTCGGTGCAACCGACTTAGAAATACCCTATACCTATTTGGTTCAAATTTAATGACATATCTATAAGTCATTTTAACACCATAAAAGCTGTTATTACTTTGATCGTAAGACATAGCTAACCAATATGTCTTATAATACTAAAAACATTTTCTAATTACACTATCTATTAAAAAATGTTACAAATTCTTACTAATTTATCTATTTTAAAATATTAAAAAACTTGAAATAAATGAAAATATATTTATTCCAATTCAATTACAAAATGAAAAAATTCTAATTATTAAATTTTGTGATAAAAAGATAATCAAAGCATAATATATTTAATAATCCAAATTTTTCAAAATTGCAATTATTTGAAATGGTTAGTTTATATACCTAATAAAGCTTATAAACGCAAAATATGAAATAAATGTATTTCTAAAATACAATTGAAGGGGTAAGTGGATAAAGGTGTTAAGTGACATTTTTGCAAAAATTGAGCTGTTCGGACAGAATATAATTTTATAATCCATATTTTCAACTGTGAAGGGTTTTATAGCTATAAAGTTAATACATTGCGAGATTTTCGATGGATAAAGGAGTTAAATACAATAAAACCGATTAATTGTTCAATTTTTCAATGCATAAAAGTGTTAAGATCCCTTAATACTTTCTTACTAAATTTGGAGGCGATTATGATTTATGTTTCAATTGAAGAATGTGTTAAGTGAATTATTTAACACCTTCTTCCACAGACTAATATACTATACAGATCCACAAAAGTTAAAATTTCATATTTTTCAGTAGCGAGATGAGTTCGTAGTTAAGGCACTGTTATACTAGAATAATTTATACATAAAACTAATTTGTTATTGTTTTTTCATTGAATGTTATACTGACGAAAAAAGAAAAGAAAAAAATAACAACAAAATCAATTTTGTGTTATACAAAAAGCGAATCAAAGAAAGAGAAACCAAAAAATAAAAATTATAAAAAATAGGAATGAGTATTATTATTAATATATTTGTCTAGAATGAGGTGTAACAAACGCATTCAATTAAATGTGTTTTGTTGGATGTGTTCAATTATAAAAAAATAAAATATTAATGTTTTGTTGGATGTGTTTTATTTTAGAAAATAAAATATCCAAAACTATCATAAGCAGGCCAAAAAATATTTTATTAATTTTTAATAAAAAAAAAATACATTTTTATGAACTTAAATTTATATGAAATAGTTCATTTCAGTTTTAAAAATCACAGAAGATTTTTGGGAAAATTTAAATAAATAGTAAAACAGTAAAAAATTTTCTTGGTGTCTTTTGAAGATTACCACCTCCCTTAGGGGAAAAAAAAAAAAAAAAAAAATTTTAAAGTAAAAATTTAAATTTTAAAACATTCTTCATATAGTCTACTTCAATTCAAACGACGGTACGGTAAATATTATTGTTAGATTAATCATTCTAAATAACAAATTTTTATCCACTCTTTAGCTTATTTTTGTTTTAACAAAACATACTTTCATACCCAAATTGACTGTGCGGCAATTTAGCTAGTTAGCTTTAAAAAAATATTCAAATAACTAAACTGGCGCGTATGATATTTTTATATTAAAAATTTAACAGGATATACAACATGCATTTTCGTTTATAACACTATAAAATTTACTAAATTATATACAAAACCTACATTAAATGCTCAGTCGTTAAATTATTATCTATCCTTATAATAGTCTCTAGCTAGTATACGTTTTTATACATAGCAGTTCTTTTTAAAGCAAGAAAAAAGTTTCCCATTTAAAAAAAAAAAAAAAAAAAAAAAAATGTATATATTATTCTAGTATAACAGTGCCTTAACTACGAACTCATCTCGCTACTGAAAAATATGAAATTTTAACTTTTGTGGATCTGTATAGTATATTAGTCTGTGCTTCTTCCACTTAAAACATCAATCATAACAGTCGGCAAATTTATTAATAAAGTATTAACACTTAACACCCTTTTTAATGTTTATAATTTTATTTTCTTTAAAAATGGGTACAATTTTTTAAATCAGAAAGTGACGGTTATAAAGAACAAAAAAAAGAAAAAGCAAAAAAAATAAGTATACTAGCAGAAATTATAATACTAGTGTACAATATGTATGTACGCATTATTATAGTTAGAGCATTAAAAAAAATATGTTTTTGCTAAAATTACTGTAAATTTTGTAGTAGCAAATAATTTTATTAAAAATATTGTTTAGAAAATAAAATTTTGTGTTCAGTTTCATGTTTGAATTTGAATATGAACTAGTGAGAACTAGTTAGCTATTTTTTGTGTATAATTTTATGAAAAAAAATTATTTAAAATGAATCGCGGGAAGAGAATGGTCCAATTAATACTCGAAAAGCAAAAATTAGAGAAGAAGTTTAAAGAAAGTATTGAAGAAGATAAGAGTTCTCTTGAGGACTTTTCTGGTTCAGATACCGAATATGCTCCAAGTTGTTTTGAAAATACTAATTATTTGTCAGGTAGATATTATTTAAAAATTTTCGGTAAAGTTTGATTTTGACATAATTTTTATTTTAGAATCTAGTAATGATAATCTTGAAACCGAGTCTAATAAAAATGAATTATTATTATCAGGTATATATTATTTAAAATGTTCGGTAGTAAGTTTTCTTTTAACATAATTTTTATTTTAGAATCTAGTAATGATAATCTTGAAAACGAGTCTAATAAAAATGAATTATTATTATCAGGTATATATTATTTAAAATGTTCGGTAGTAAGTTTCCTTTCGAAATAAATTTTATTTTAGAATCTAGTAGTGATAATCTTGAAATCGAGTCTAATAAAAATGTTGAATTAAATGAATTATTATTAACAGGTAGATATTATATTTAAAATTTTTGGTACTAGGTTTTGCAACATATAAATTTTTGGAATAATAATTTTAGAACCTTGTACTGAAAGTCTCGAAGCAGGGTCTAGCAATCAGACAAACAAAAAAAAAATATTTCCATTAAAATTAAAAACTACAAAAAAAAGGAGTAGAAATCCCGATGAGTGGAAACGTAAGAAATCTCAAATTTGTAGAGCAAAGGGACTTTCTTATGAAACTCAAAGCGGAAAAGTAATTTAAAAAAAATCAGTTAATTTAGGGAATTTATGCACTAATAATTGCCGTTATCGCTGTTCTGAAATAATTAATGAAGAATCAAGACAACTATTATTTTCAAATTACTACAATTTAAATGCTGATGCAAAAAATGCAGTTTTATTTAAAAATATTGAAATGAAATCGCCGAAGCGCATAAAAACTGGCGTTACAAAATGACGTTTGCATAGCTATTCGTACTTTGTCGTTTATAATGGTAAACGTAAAAAGATTTGTAAAGCTGCTCTCTGCTCAATTTATCAATTTAGCCGGAAAAAAATTGATGTTATTCAAAAAAAACTGAAATTTGGTCAACCGCATGATAATAGAGGAAAACACCACAATAGGCCGCATAAAATTCCAAATGATGTACAAGAAGCTATAAAAGAACATATTGGGCGTTTTCCTGCTGAGTCTTCCCATTATTCGCGGAATAATAATCCGAATAAAAAATATTTATCCCCTTTGTTAAATGTCCGAAAAATGCATGAGTTGTATTTAGAGGAAATAAATGACAATGGAGTACGATATAAAGTCAACCTTTCTTATTATAGATATATTTTCGACAATCATTTTAATTTATCATTTTCTTGCCCGAAAAGTGATACATGCAGTATTTGTGATTCTGGAAAAAGTAATGAGGAGCACCAAGAAAATTATAAAATAGTTTTTGAATTGCAACAACTGGACAGAAAATTGGCGAAATCTGATCCTAATGTCTGTTACATAACTGTTGATTTGCAGCAAACAATGCCTTTACCAAAACTAACAACATCCAAGGCATTTTATTCCAGGCAGCTTTGGTTTTATAATTTAGGAATCCACTGCATTACAACGGAAGGTCATAAAAGTTTTATGCATACTTGGACGGAAGATGAGGCTAATCGTGGAAGTCTCGAAGTTATTAGTTGTTTATGGATGCTTATTAATAATAATCCGGAAATAAATAAGCGTCGCCATTTAATAATTTGGTCAGACTCATGTGCCGGCCAAAACAAAAACTTTAATATGATTTGTTTGCACCAAGCATTGATATTGAAGTATTTTGACCTGATCGATCATAAGTTCCCTGAAGTTGGTCACTCCTATTTAGACAGTGATAGAGATTTCGGGCGAATTGAAAAGGTTCTTCGCAAACATGAAAATATTTACACACCTGACCAATATAACCAAATAATCAGGGAAGCAATAGGTAAAAATGGAATGGTTACCGAAATGAAGAACCATTTTAGAGCGGCCAATTTATTACAAAAAAAATTAAAAATAACTAATAGCAAAATGAATGTACTTAAAGAAAAGGTTCCATTCAAAACCGGTATTGAATGGTTTTGTATAGAAAAGTATGGATACTATTTATATAAAACCAACTATGATATAAATTCGCCATTTTTAAAGGTTGAAATTTCTCATAAAGAACCACCAGATAGTCAAACAGATTTGCTTCCAAGGGAGAAGATAATGAAGCAAATTTCAGTTGAAAAACTGAAAGATATAAAAGGGTTAATGCCTTTCGTTCCTCAAAAACATAAATGGTTCTACGAAAATTTAATCAAATAAATAATTTTGTAAATATTTTTTTTTATTTTTCTAAAAAAATTAATGGTTAATTAATCTTTATTTAATATTTTTAATTACTTTTGTTTTTTCTGTTACATTTTTATACCCTACACCTATAGAATAGGTAAAGGGGTATATTAACTTTGGTATGGTGTTTGTAACCACCTAAAGGAAGCGAGCTAGATATGGAAAAGTATATATATTTGTGATCAGCGTGACCGCCTTAGTCGATATAGCCATGTCCGTCCGTCCGTCCGTCCGTAGGCACGATAACTCAAAAAATAATGGAGCTATCTTGATGAAATTTTAACTGTAGGTTACTAGGACTGAAAGTACGGCGGGGATTGCATATGGGCGAAATCGGCCCATGGGTTCGGATTCTGGACCTTTTAATCGGTTTCAGGGCTAACGAACAAATATAAAAAATCACGATAACTCAACAACTAATGACGCTATCTTCATCAAATTTGTGCTGTTACTAGTAATGAAAACACTTCGGGAATTGCGTAAGGTCGGGATTGGACCATGGGTTCGGAACCTAGAACTTTTTGATCGAATTTAGGCCAAACGAGCATAATTCCGAAACCAATGAAGATAGAACCTCCAAATTTAGTATCAGGGTGTCCCTTCCTATTTCCTAAGTGTCTTGTGAATTTGGGTCCCATTGGAGTAGTGGGTCGGGGACCAGCCACACATTTCCGAAGACCTTAAAGCATATCTTTAAAATTAATAAAGATAACAACTTGAAAAAATGTAGAAGCTTCCAATTTGCCACAAGGGTGTTCTTTACTATCTCTTGCGTGTTCCCCTAATTTGGGATCAATTGGAGTGGTGGTTCTGTACCCCTCTCAGACCTCCCAAGTTTTAAAGGCTTATAATCGAAATTACTAAAAATAGTTACTTAAAATTAGGATAGACCGTTCAAATTGTGTACAAGGGTTAACTAGTACTATAAGTACAGCGCGGACTATATAAGGGCAAAATCAGCCCAACGGTTCGGATTCCGGACCTTTTAATCGATGTCAGGGCTAAGGAACATATATAAAAAATCACGATAACTCAACAACTAATGAGGCTATCTTCATGAAATTTGTGCTGTAGGTTATTGGCAGCGAAACTACGGCGGTGATTGCGTACGGTGAGGATTGGACAATGGGTTCGGAACTTAGAACTTTTTGATCGAATTTAGGCCAAACGAGCATAATTCCGAAACCAATGAAGATAGAACCTCCAAATTTGGTATCAGGGTGTCCCTTCCTATTTCGTAAGTGTCTTTGAAATTTGGGCCCCATTGGAGTAGTGGATCGGGGACGAGCCACTCAGTTCTTAGGCCCTTAAAGCATATTTTCGAAATTAATAAAGATAGTTACTTGAAACAAATGTAGAAGCTTCCAATTTGCCACAAGGGTGTTCTTTGCTATTTCTTGCGTGCCCCCCTAATTTGGGATCAATTGGAGTGGTGGTTCAGAACCTATCTTAGACCCCCCAATGTGTAAAAGCTTATCATCGAAATTAATAAAACTAGTAACTTAAAATTAAGATAGAGCGTTCCAATTGTGTACAAGGGTTAACTAGTATTGAAAGTATGACGGGACTGCATATGGGCGAAATCGTACCATAATTCATATATCATATATCTTAAAAACACCATAACTCAAAAAATAATGCCGGTATTTAGATGAAATTTAACAGTAGGTTACTAGTAATGAAAGTACCATGGGAATTGGTTGTGGTCGAGTTTAATTTCGAAGCCAAAGAATATATTTCCTATGTCCTATGTGTCTCCGAAATCTAGACTTAATTGTAGTGGTTCAGCTATGTTCAAAGGTACTTGCTGCATTTATGTAAAATTTATTTTTATATTTAAATGAATTATATGAAAAGGTGTAAATTTTTAATTGTATTTTAGAGATACATTTATTGCATATTTTGCGTTTATAAGTTTTTCTATTAGGTATATAAACTAACCATTTAAAATAATTGCAATTTTTAAAAATTTGGATTAATAAATATATTATGCTTTGATTATCTTTTTATCACAAAATTTAATAATTAGAATTTTTTCATTTTGTAATTGAATTGGAATAAATATATTTTCATTTATTTCAAGTTTGTTTGTTTTTTAATATTTTTAAATAGATAAATTAGTAAGAATTTGTAGTATTTTTTAATAGATAGGGTAATTAGAAAATGTTTTTAGTATTATACAGTTAATTTGGTTAGCTATGTCTTACGATCAAATTAATAACAGCTTCTATGGTGTTAAAATGACTTATGGATATGTCCTTAAATTTGAACCAAATAGGTGTAGGGTATTTCTAAGTCGGTTGCACCGACTGACTGTTTCTTTACTTGTTTTAATTTCTAATGAATAATTTTTATGTTAATATTTTTTGTTTAAATAAAATGAAATAATAACTAAATTTTATAATATTTTTTAATAGAAAATTAATGATGAATAGTATTTAACACCATTTTAGTTTTTTCTAAGCACTTTTTACAAATGTAAATGTTTGTCGAAGAAGGAGTTAAGTGCACAAATTCTTAAATACCGTTATTTTCAAATGGAAAATCCAAAAAAATTTTCTTTGGCAGATAAGAGTATTCACAAAGCTATCTTTTGCAATACTTTTAATAAAGTTATTTCTAAACCATTTAAAAATAACATCAAAAATATTTTCTAAACTTTGAATGCATTTTTCTCGAAATTTTAAAAATATTAATTAACACCTTTATCCACTTACCCCTTCAATTACAATTTTAGACCTTTTCATATAATTCATTTAAATATAAAAATAAATTTTACATAAATGCAGCAAGTACCTTAGCTGATAGCTTAACCACTACAATTAAGTCTAAATTTCGGGGACACATAGGAAATAGGAAATATATTCTTTGGCTTCCAAATTATACTCGTTTGGCCTCAAATCGATCAAAAGCTTCTAGAATCCGAAATCATTGACCACACTCGAATAGAACCAATTCCCATGGTACTTTCATTACTAGTAACCTAGAGTTTAAATTTCATCAAAATAGTGGCATTATTTTTTGAGTTATAGTGTTTTAAAGATATATGTTTGTTAGCCAATGAACTTTCCAAGGGTTCCAGAATCCAAAACCATGGTACGATTTCGCCCGTATGCAGTCCCCATCATACTTTCAATACTAGTTAACCCTTGTACACAATTGGAACGTTCTATCTTAATTTTAAGTTACTAGTTTTATTAATTTCGATGATAAGCTTTTACACATTGGGGGGTCTAAGAGAGGTACTGAACCACCACTCCAATTGATGTAAAATTACAGGGACACGCAGGAAATAGTAAAGAACATCCATATGCCAAATTTGAAGCTTCTAAATTTGTTTCAAGTTACTATCTTTATAAATTTCGAAAATATGCTTTAAGGTCCTCGGAACTGAGGGGCCGGTCCCCGACATTTTTTTCAAGGAGACTAAGAAAATCGAAAGTGACACCCTGATAGTGACAATTTGGAGGTTCTATCTTCACTGGTTTCGGTATTATCCTAGTTTGGCCTAAATTGGATCAAAAAGTTCTAAGTTCCGAAACCATTGTTCAATGCTCACCGTACGCAATCGCCACCGTAGTTTCATTAACAATAACCTACAGCACAAATTTCATGAAGATAGCGTCATTAGTTGTTGAGTAATCGTAATTTTTTATATATGTGCGTTAGCCCTGAAACCGACTAAAAGGTCCAGAATCCGAACCCTGGGGGTGTTTTCGCCCTTATTCAGTCCGCGCTGTACTTTAAGTACTAGTTAACCCTTGTGTACAATTTGAACGTTCTATCTTAATTTTAGGTTACTATTTTTAGTAATTTCGATTATAAGCTTTTAAAACTTGGGAGGTCTAAGAGGGATACTGAACCACCACTCCAATTGATCTCAAATTAGGGGGACATGCAAGAGATAGTAAAGAACACTCTTGTGCCAAATTTGAAGCTTCTACATTTTTTCAAGTTGCTATCTTTATTAATTTTAAAGATATGCTCTAAGGTCTTCGGAAATGTGTGGCTGGTCCCCGACCCACTACTCCAATAGGGCCCAAATTTCAAAGACACTAAGGAAATAGGAAGGGACACCCTGATACCAAATTTTTATTTTTTTTTTTTATTTTTTTTTATATTCATTCATCATTTTATCTTAACTAAATACAATGTAAAAAAAAATTACTTAAAAATAAAATTATGGCATTGGAATTAATATTTATATTTATAATATAAAAAAAGACATTCTATTGGCCAAAGGCCAGTACCGAATGATACTAAGCTTACAAACTAATTTTTTATATTAAATTCAACTTATACAATTCATTACATTGTGGGGTAATAACAACTGAACAATTAGAATAAATAACTAAATAAAAATTAAAATGAAAAAAGTCTTAAATAATAATCAAATAAAAAGTTGGCTTATTAAAAGTAGTTATACAATTAAACTTATTCAACTAATTAAAAGTAAATTTATAATTTAACATAAAAATCCATAGTAATCAATAATAAGAATAATACAAAAATCAATTCAAAATTAATATAAGAAAAAAGCAATTAATTAAATTTACAATAAAATTCTTCAATTTAAAGAATTTAATAACTCACCTTATTATGTTCAACATATCTTCAATATATTTGGAATTGAATGATAGCAACCAGGCTTTGAGATTTGAAGAAAATTGAGAATAAATTCTAGATAATCTGAGATCGCATAAGTTAGTACATCTCAAATTTAAATAACCTGATTTTAGGAAAAATATTTTTAATGTTTTGAAAAGAAATAAGCTTCTAACCGGAAGTATTTTTAAACTAAAGAATAACGGGTAACAAGATACACGAGCATTTTTTTTGCATATAATACGAATTGTATGTTTTTGAGAGGTCAAAAGAGTGTGTATCTTATTAAAATAAGCACCGCCCCAACAAACTATACCATACTGCAATTTGCACTAAAAAAGTGCGTAATAGACCTTTGTAGTGATTTTATATGCACTGTATTTTCTAACATAGTAAAGTTGCCTTATCACCTTATTAAAGTATTTTTTAAGATATTCAGAGTGTTCAGCCCAAGATAGTTTAGAGTCAAAAATGAGATCCAAATATTTAAAAGATTCAACACTTTCAATTATGAAGCAGTTATTATCGCAGCGATTACTATCGTTTAGGTTAGAAGTTATAAAATTATTATTTAAACGAAATTTGCAGCAGTTTGGAGAATGATATGTAAAGTAAAAGTTAAAGGCTTGATTTCGAGTGCCAAACGACATGAATTTAGTTTTAGAACTCATTACCAGCTTGTGTTTATCAAGCCAGTGTCTTAAAATATTTAAATCATGATTAACAAAAACAACCAAATCAAAATTATTTTTACATGCATAAGTAAAAGCTGTATCATCAGCAAAAGCGGCTGCAAGGCTTTTAAAAGGCTGTATAAATAAAAGATTTACATAAATAAGAAAAAGGATGGGTCCAAGGACAGATCCTTGAGGGACACCGTATAAAATGTTACCAATAGTACTATGTATGTACTCTATTTGTACTATTAGTTTCCTATTAATAAGATATGATTTGAGCCTCGGAAACCAGCATTCTGCAGTTTTAATTAAAAGTATCTCGTGAATAACCAAATCAAAAGCTTTAGTAAGGTCAATGAATAAAGCTGCACAAATTTTACTAAAATTTAATCCCCCTACAATTTCATCACAAAATTTAATCAATGCATCTTTAGTGGACTTACCCCTTTGAAATCCGAATTGATTAATATTAAAAAATTTGTCTTTGGTTAAAAATTTAACAATCCTATTTTTCATTACTTTTTTAAACACTTTGGAAAACGAGAATAAAAGGGAGATCGCTCTATAATTATTGTTATCGATTGGACTACCTTTCTTAAAAAGTGGAATCACTATGACTGTTTTTAACTTATCAGGGAATACTCCTTTAAAAAATTTAAATATATGATAAAATGTCAACAATTTGGTAAGATATTTTTTTAATAACATTACTAGGAACACTATCAGCATCATTGAATTTTTCAATTTAGAAATTTCGATAAAGATTTCATAACTAGTAATAGGTTCAAAAAGGAAACTATTGATAGAAGATGGCTTATCTATTAAAGTACCATCTGATATATATGAAACTGAATTTAAATTAGAAAATTGTTGTGGTATATTAATAAAAAAATTGTTAAATTGATCAGCAATATTTTTTGGCTCAGTTATTATTTTATCATTTATATTCAATGTTATACTTTTATCAGATTTGTTTTTGTTTAAAAGGTTATTTATTAGATTCCACTCTTTTTTTGAGTTTCCTTTATAATAATCAAATTTTGTTAGATAATACTTTTCTTTACAAATTAAAATGTCTTTACTAATTTCACTACACAATTTATTGTAATATTTGCATAGACATTTATTAGGATATTTTTTAAAAGATGCGTGCAATTTATTTCGTTTATTAATTTTTTTGACTAAGCTATTAGTTATCCATGGTTTTAACTTCTTGTATTTGTTATAAAAAAAAGTTGAAGTACAAGAGCATAAGTTAATATGATGTAGCAAAATAGATAGGAAATTATCAAAAGCCTCCGATGGATTAGCAGCTGAATTACTGAGGACCAAGACTCAGTAATTAAATTTTCATTTAAAATATCAAAATTAATCCTATCAAAGTTGTTGGTAATACATTTAGTTTTTGCTAACGGTAACAAATTTTTGAGCATTAATCCAGTCATACAAAGATCTGATAACTTTAATCAAGTACAAAAGGTTCTAATAGTTGTGTAGAATTGATTTGTGTTCTAACAAATATATGGTCAATACACGTAGCACTATTGTCCGTAATGCGAGTAGGCGTATTAATGAGTGAAGCGAAACCTAACGAAGATATTAGAAACATGAAATCGTGTAATTACAACTTCGAATATATGTTTTCATTATAAGCGTGCTTACATATATGACATCGGTTATATTAAAATTGCTCCTCCGTTTGTAACGCATTGATCTAGATGAGCTAGATATAGTGCCTAGGGTACGTATCGGATCAGCATCGAAAAGTATATCGATTTAGCTTTGTGTGTCTGTTCATCCGTCCGTACTTGACAGATAAAATAATAGGTAAGTTACTTGGCACGTTACTTGGCACAGTTGGACATTACTTGGTTCAACTTTTAGGGTATGCAATATATGCTTTTTTTTTATTTTTTAAGCAAAAATTATGAACTAAAAATTTTTTTAACTATTTTTCTTCAATTTTTTTTAAGCAAAAATTATAAATTAAAATTTTTATACCCGTATGACTATAAAAGGTCAAAGGTTATAATAAATTTGCCATTACGTTTGTGCCGCTGAGAAGGAAAGGAGGTAGTTATAGACTCAAGTGTATGGATCCGATCAGAATCGAAAAATAAATCGATTTAGTATGACCGGCTGTCCGCACGATAACTCAAACCTAAAGGAGCTAGAATCTTGAATTTTTCGCAAATTTGTTTTTTTGCAACAGCCGTCATCGCTGTTTAAATCCAGCCATTTTGGTCCATAGGTTCGGGTAGCTGCCATACAACTTCTTTTTTTATATGAGCATTACTCTGTACCTATTATAGCTGCGTGTCTGAAATTTTTCCAAAAGTAGTTCAGTTTTATGGCCAAAGTTTCTGCAAAATTTGGTTGGTCTACTGTAGAGGGTTCGAGTAGCTGCCAAACAACTCCTTATTTTATATGAGCATTACACTACACTACATCTAATGAAACTGGGTGTCTGAAATTTTGCCAAAAATAGTTTAGTTAAATGGCCAAAGTTGCAGCATATCATATACTTACATATATTGCATATCAATACAAATTAATAAAATCATTTCGTCAACGTTACATTTTGTATTACGCAGACTATGTTTCGATTCTAATATACACATACAGAAAAAGTAAACAATAACAATTGACTGAATAATTTGTCTTTGCATCTTAAAAATGTGAAGATGAATAAGTTATGTATTTTACTTTTTATATGTTTCGTATTTTATAAAATTTTGGGGTTGTTGTTTCAAATTCGTTTGATGGTGAAATTGTTTTTTTTAATTGCAATCAGAAATTTTTTTTTTTATTTAAGCACCTACTTGTATAAATTTTAAATTCCTAAACCACAAGTGACTGACTTATATTGAAAAAAACCGAAAAGTCAACAACTATTGACGCAATCTTTATCAAATTTGTACTGTAGGTTACTAGTAATGAAACTACGGCGGGGATTGCATACGGTAGAGTTTGGCCCATGGGTTCGGAACCTAGAACATTTTGATCGAATTTAGACCAAACGAGCATAATTCCGAAACCATTGAAGATAGAACTTCCAAATGTGGTATCAAGGTGTCATTCCTATTTCCTTAGTGTCCTTGAAATTTGGGCCTCATTGAAGTAGCGGACAGCATATGGGTGAAATTTTACCTTGTTTTCGCGTTCTGGAACCTTTGAAAAGTTTAAGAGCTAACAAACATATATCTTAAAAACAGCATAACTCAAAAAAAGAATCCCCTATTTTGATGAAATTTAAACTCTAGGTTACTAGTAATGAAATTACTAATGGTAATGGTTACTAGGTTCTGGTTGAGTTTGGTCAATGAGTTCGGATTATAGAAGCTTTTGATCGATTTGCGTTTATAAGCTTTTCTAATAGGTAAATAATCTAACAATTTAAAATAATTGCAATTTTGAAAAATTATATAATATATTATGCTTTGATTAGCTTTTTATCACAAAATTTAATAATTTAAATTTTTTAACTTTTGTACCTGAATTGAAATAAGTATATTTTCATTTATTTCAAGTTTATTGTTTTTTAATATTTTTAAATAGATAAATTAGTAAGAATTTGTAATATTTTTGAATAGATAAAGTATTTAGAAAATGTTTTTTTGTACTATATAGTTAATTCGGTTAGCTATGTCTTAAGATCAAACTAAGAAAATCTTTTCTGGTTTTAAAATGACTTATGAACTTCCCATGAAATTTTAACCAAATAGGTAAAGGGTATTTCTAAGTCGGTTCGACTGACTGTTTCTTTACTTGTTTCAAGTGAAAACCTGTCTTAAATTTAACGTAAATTTGAATTTAACGGTCACGCGATTCAAAGTTGTAGCTTATGATTCTAATATTATGCGCCGACTTTCTGAGGAAATGTAATTCATTTTCGGTTGTAACTCGCAGCAAAATCTAATTCAAACTATTATAGTGCCGACTTATGTATATCTTTCTTTTTATTTTGTAAAATCTTTTTAAATTGTTTTTTTTTTTTGTTTTTGTTTTTTTTTTTTTTACTTAAAAAGTGAACCACAAAACAAAACAAAAAATTGCATATATAATTTCTTTATATTTGCTTTCGTTTACTACAATTCCAATTTTGCTTTGAATGAATTTATTAGATTAACTTTATAAAAATATGCTTTATTGTATGTAGCTATTAATTTTAATTATAATTAACGTTACACTTTTTGCCAAAGATTAAATTTTACCTAAAAATCTAAGTTGTTTATTAAATTCATATTTCTTTTATGTAAAGTTATTATATCAAATAATGTTGCTTAGTGATTAATTCACTATGTTTTATTTGGTTTTAAATATAACGAGGAAGAGTGTAGTAGAGTAGACTGTGTCAACTCTGGGATACCGTATGACCGTTACATATACATTATATCATCCAGTTAATTACTTTTGGCAAAATTTCAAACATACAGCTTTATTAAGTGTAGTGTAATGCTCATATAAAAGAAGGAGTTGTATGGCAGCTACTCGAACCCTCTACAGTAAACCAGCAAAATTTTGGTTATTACACTAAACTATTTTTAGCAAAATTTCAGACACGCAGCTGTAATAGGTACAGAGTAATACTCATATAAAAAAAGAAATTGTATGGCAGCTACCCGAGCCCATGGACCAAAATGTCTGAACTTAAATAGCGATGACGGCTATTGCAAAAAAATGAATTTGCGAAAATTTCAAGATCCTAGCTACTTTAATTTTTGAGTTATCGTGCGGACGAACGGACGGACAGACGGACATACATAGCTAAATCGATTTATTTTTCGATTCTGATCCGATCCATACACTTGAGTCTATATCTACCCTCCATCCTTCTCTGCGTCACAAAGGGAATTGCAAATTTATTATAACCTTTGACTATATAGGATATAAATACCTTATATTCAAAATAATTGAAAATACCTATAATATATCTTAAGAAAAATTATCTATTCCTCAGGTATAAAAATTTTTGAAGTAGTTTTGTAAATAAATTTACGTGAAACCATATGCGACGTACTGTACCAAGAATTTTAAAAATTTAAATGTTGCTACGATTAAGTTTTAAAAATAAAATAGGTACCTATTTTTTTTTAAAACATACATTATATTGAAAATAATTGAAAATACCTATAATATATTTGCAAAAACAAAACAATAATCTTTTTAAAAAAAAATTATTTGTTCTTTAGGAGTCAACCTAAATAAAAGCGTACGTCGCATAATTTCTGTCAAAAAATTTCGAAATAATTGGTAGGTAAAAAAAATATATTTTTAATTAAAAATATCTTATATTCAAAATACCTATAATATGAAATTTTTTTTTTACAAACAAATTAAAGCATTCAAAAAAAAAATTTTCGATAAATTAAATAATGTACGCGCTTATTGATTTATGGATATGTGGAAAATCGTATTGACGTATTGGCTTTGAAAATTTGCACGTCGTATGTTAAGCGCTAATAATTAAAAAGTTTATTTTACATTTTAAACATCGAATATGTTTTTTTTATAATACAAAACTATTTTTAGTTTCACTTTGACGAACACATTTTATATAATGCTTGCGTTCCTTTTAGCGAAAAGTGTAGATGAAGAGTAGCATATAGAACACTAAGTTTTGTTTCATGAATATAATATAATTCTCAGATTAATTGTCATACACATATTTGACATTTTTAAACTTTATATCATTTTCAATTATTTTGAATATAATGTATGTTTTAAAAAAAAATAGGTACCTATTTTATTTTTAAAACTTAATCGTAGCAACATTTAAATTTTTAAAATTCTTGGTACAGTACGTCGCATATGGTTTCACGTAAATTTATTTACAAAACTACTTCAAAAATTTTTATACCTGAGGAATAGATAATTTTTCTTAAGATATATTATAGGTATTTTCAATTATTTTGAATATAAGGTATTTATATCCTTTATAGTCAAAGGTTATAATAAATTTGCAATTCCCTTTGTGACGCAGAGAAGGATGGAGGGTAGATATAGACTCAAGTGTATGGATCGGATCAGAATCGAAAAATAAATCGATTTAGCTATGTATGTCCGTCTGTCCGTCCGTTCGTCCGCACGATAACTCAAAAACTAAAGTAGCTAGGATCTTGAAATTTTCGCAAATTCATTTTTTTGCAATAGCCGTCATCGCTATTTAAGTTCAGACATTTTGGTCCATGGGCTCGGGTAGCTGCCATACAATTTCTTTTTTTATATGAGTATTACTCTGTACCTATTACAGCTGCGTGTCTGAAATTTTGCTAAAAATAGTTTAGTGTAATGCCAAAATTTGGTTGGTCTACTGTAGAGGGTTCGAGTAGCTGCTATACAACTCCTTCTTTTATATGAGCATTACTCTACACTTAATAAAGCTGTATGTTTGAAATTTTGCCAAAAGTAATTAACTGGATGATATAATGTATATGTAACGGTCATACGGGTATCCCAGAGTTGACACAGTCTACTCTACTACACTCTTCCTCGTTTTTATTTTACAAACATTTTATTTAAAATTTTCTAATTTTATTTTTTGCTTTGTAAATTTTTAAATTCGAGGTACCAGTACGTCGCACATTTTGGTTGCTCACATATAAATTCATGGAAGTTAATTAATAGTTTAATATTTGTAAATATTGAAAATTAGTAAAAAAATAAAGGTTTATTTCCGGAAATTATTTAATTATCTACTCCCCTCATCAACTCTTTCTCTAGAACTGGTGTAGCCTAATAAAGGAACGCAAGCAACAACACTTATGTACATATTTGTTTCAAAAAACTTATGTGTCATGACTCACGACCAAACATAGAAATATATTTTTTCAATAAAAACTTAAGAAAAATTAAACAAATAAACAAATAGGTAAACTAAAGAATTCAGAACCATTTTTTGTATATTTTTCAGAACGTTAGATAGGAATACATTTTTGTATTTATTGAAATGCAGTTCCTACTTACCTATGTAGCTTTTAAATTTAAAAATGTAATAAGGGGAAGAAACATTTATCAAAAGTTAAAACTTATTCTTAGATTTATTGAAAAAATGTTGTTCTATGTAGTAATTTTTTTTATAACTACTCGTATAGTATGTAGGCATATAATTAAACTTAAAATTGAGATTTAAAAAAAAACGTTTCGACTTCTGTCACCTTGACTATTATTTTGTACTTCTAGCAGCTTTGATATAATATAATACTAAGTACGAAACTTATGAATTGTGATATGTTAAATTTTGTTGCACATATTATGTATTCATAGAGCTTTTTAATTAGGATACAGAATACATAAATAGTTCAAATCGTAATAAAATGTTTAGAAAAAAAGTACAGTTTTCTTTAAGAAGGACAGCATTAACTCGATTTTTAGCTACTTGACTTCAGTAAATAAGGTATATGTTTAGAAATATAATCAAATTTTTAGAACAGTATATAGTAGAACAATATTTTATTTATTTAGAATTTAAACCGCTGTTTTTTGTGTAAAACTGTACAAATTATACTCTCTTTAAAAAAATTTACACTATAGGAATAAAATCCACAAATATTTAACAACGTTTTTATAATTAAATAAATTATAATTTTTTTTTTTCAAGCAAATTTCAAGAGCAAGAATTGTTGACAACATTGTTGCCATAATTTTTATGACGTATAGGAAAAACAAATAATATTTCGTGTTAAATTAGTCTAAAACGAGGAAGAGTGTAGTAGAGTTAGTAGAGTAGACTGTGTCAACTATGGGATACCCGTATGACCGTAACATATACATTATATCATCCGGTTAATTACTTTTGTAGGAGTTGTATGGCAGCTACTCGAACCCTCTGCTGTAGACCAACCAAATTTTGCATTCACTTTGGCCATTACACAAAACTATTTTTGGCAAAATTGCAGACACCCAACTTCATTAGGTGTAGTGTAATGCTCATATAAAAGAAGGTGTTGTATGGCAGCTACTCGAACCCTCTGCAGTACACCAACCAAATTTTTGCTGTAACTTTGGCCATTACACTAAACTATTTTTAGCAAAATTTCACCCAACACCCAACTTCAATAGGTATAGAGTAATGCTCATATAAAGTAAGAAGTTGTATCCCCCTGAACCCACTGCAGTAGACCAACCTAATTTTGCAGAAACTTTGGCCATAAAACTAAACTACTTTTGGTAAAATTTTAGACACGCAGCTGTAATAGGTACAGAGTAATACCATAGTAATACTATAGACCAAAATGGCTGGATTTAAATAGCGATGACGGCTATTGCAAAAACACCAATTTGCGAAAATTTCAAAATCCTAGCTCCTTTAGTTTTTTAGTTATCGTGCGGACGGACGGACAGACGGACGGACATACATAGCTAAATCGATTTATTTTTCGATTCTGATCCGATCCATACACTTGAGTCTATATCTACCCCCCATCTAACATTCCTTATCAACAAATCGATAAATTACATTATTAAAGGTTATTTGTTTTATCGATTTGTTGTTATAAATAACACATTAAATTGTTGCAACATAACGTAAACGCAACGTACAAAAACCCATATCATATTTCGGGTCATTTTATACAACGTAATGTAATGTTTCATATTTCAGTTCATGTATTTGTTGTTGTTAAATTAAATTGTCTAATGCATAAGTACATTGAAAAATTTCCTTTAGAAATTGGTTACGCGGAATTTCTTATACAACCGTGCAACCGACTTAGAAATACCCTACACCTGTTTGGCTCAAGTTTAATGGGAAGTCCATAAGTCATTTTAAAACCATATAAGCAGTTATTAGTTTGATCGAGAGAAATAGCTAACCAAATTAACTTTATAATACTAAAAACATTTTCTAATTACTTTATCTACTCAAAAATATTACAAATTCTTACTAATTTATCGATTTAAAGATATTAAAAAACAAAAAAACTTGAATCAAATGAAAATATATTTATTTCAATTCAATTACAAAAGTGAAAAAATTTGAATTATTGATTTTGTGATAAAAAGCTAATCAAAGCATAATGTATTTTATAATTTTTTAAAATTGCAATTATTTTAAATTGTTAGTTTCTGTTCGTATTCGAAAAGCTTATAAACGCAAAATATGAAATAAATGTATTTCTAAAATATAATTACAAATTTAGAACTTTTCATACAATTCATTTAAATATAACAATAAATTTTACATAAATGCAGCAAGTATCTTTAAATATAGTTTAAGTATTATACACAATGTCTTAATTATATATCACCTTTGATAATAATTATAAAATATTATACAAAATATGTTTTATAATAAAATTCTTAGCCTTTTAAAAATATAAAAGTGTTAAATAAAATCGGAAATAGGAAAAACCCTCGTGTATCAAATTTAGAGTTTCTATCTTCATGGATTTCGAAGATAAGCTTTTTAATTTTTGGATTTCTTAGGTACCACCTGAACCACCACTTCAATTAAGTCTAAATTTAGGGGAAACATAGGAGTTAGGAAATATATTCTTTGGCTTTGAAATTATACTCGTTTGACCTCAGATCGATCAAAAGCTTCTAGAATCCGGACACATTGTCCGAACTCGACCAGAACCAATTCCCATGGTACTTTCATTACTAGTAACCTAGAGTTTAAATTTCATCAAAATAGCGGCATTATTTTTTAAGTTATACTGCTTTTAAGATATATGTTCGTTAGCCTTTGAATTTTAAAGGTTCCAGAACCCGAAACCATGATACGATTTCGCCCATATGTAGTCCCCGTCATACTTTCAATACTAGTTAACCCTTGTACACAATTGGAACGTTCTATCTTAATTTTAAGTTACTATTTTTATTAATTTCGATGATAAGTTTTTAGGGTCTAAGAGGGGTACTGAACCACCACTCTGACTGATCCAAAATTAGGGGAACGCGCACAAAATAGTAAAGGGCACCCATGTGCCAAATTTGAAACTTCTAAATTTGTTTGAAGTTACTACCTTTATTAATTTCGAAAATATGTTTTAAGATCTTCGGAACTGTGTGGCTGGTCCTCAAACCACTACTGCAATTGGTCCCAAATTCAAGAACACTAAGGAAATAGGAAGAGACACCCTGATACCAAATTTGGAGGTTCTATCTTAATTGGTTTCGAAATTATGTTCGTTTGGCCTAAATTCGATCAAAAAGTTCTAGATTCCGAACACATTGTCCATTCCCCACCGTACGCAATCATCGCCGTAGTTTCAGTACGATTACTCTACAACACAAATTTTGTGAAGATAGCGTCATTATTCGTTGAGTTATCGTGATTTTTTATATATGTTCGTTAGCCTTAAGAACAATTTAAAGGTCCAGAATCCAAGCCCTTGGACTGATTTCGCACATATGCATTCCGCGCTGTACTTTAAATACTAGTTAACCCTTGTACATAAATGGAACCTTCTATATTAATTTTAAGTTACTATTTTTAGTAATTTGATTATAAGCTTTTAAACTTTTGGTGGTCTAAGAGGGGTACTGGACCAGCACTCCAATATATCCCAAATTAGGAGGACACACAAGACATAGTAAAGAAGACCCTTGTGCCAAATTTGAAGCTTCTACATTTTTTCAAGTTGCTATCTTTATTAATTTTTAAGATATGCTTTAAGGTCTTCAGAAATGTGTGGCTGGTCCAGTACCCCTCTTAGACCTCCAAACTTAGACCCCCTCTTAGACCTGTGGCCCCGACCCGACCCACTACTTTAATGAGGCCCAAATTTCCAAGACACTTAGGAAATAGGAAGGGACACCCTGATACCAAATTTGGATGTTCCATCTTCATTGGATTCGGAATTATGCTCGTTTGGCCTAAATTCGATCAAAAAGTTCTAGGTTCCGAACCCATGGTCCAATCTCAACCGTACGCAATCTACGCCGTAGTCTCATTACTAGTAACCTACAGCAATAATTTTATGAAGATAGCGTCATTAGTTGTTCAGTTATCATAATTTTTTATATATGTTCGTTAGCCCTTGGACCGATTAAAAGGGCCAGAATCCGAACCCGTGGGCCGATTTCGCCCATTTGCAATCCCCGCCGTACTTTCAGTCCTAGTATCCTACAGTTAAATTTCATCAAGATAGCTCCATTATTTTTTGAGTTATCGTGCCTACGGACGGACGGACGGACATGGCTATATCGACCCAGGAGGTCACTCTGATCACAAATATATATACTTTTCCATATCTAGCTCGCTTCCTTTAGGTGGTTACAAACACCATACCAAAGTTAATATACCCCTTGACCTATTCTATAGGTGTAGGGTATAAAAATTGATTGTGATATACTCAAAATTGTAGGATAAGCTAATTTGAATTTTAAAAGAAAAGTAAAAGTAGGAGTGAATTAAGATTTTAAAATAAGTATTTGGAATGTATTGAAATGGCAATTTAGTTATTGGCGGGCAATCTACTGTGACTCCGTGCGAATTTCTTTTAGTTCAATATTTATTTTTTAACTTTTTGCTTTAAATTGTTTTAGGCAATAAAAGCAAATAGTTACTGAGTATACAAGAACGACGCCAATAACCGAGTTTCCTAAAAAGCTTGCGTGCTACTTCCAAGAACTCTTATATTCGATTTCTTCTATTATTTTTGTATTGTTAATATTGGGGGCCTGTAATTCTGTTAATTGTACAGCATTGGAAGTATACGTTCGAAGTATCGTAAGATATTTTTGTAATACTCTTTCTCAATATTTTCTTGTTGAAATGAGTCAAATGAAATTTTACAGTTTATAAATTTAATTAAATTATTTCCTTTTATTTGGATCATATCTGATTGCCCACAATTATTATAAAGAATTCTTTTTTTTTAAGTTAGTTGTTACAATTACAGTTTCAGATATTTTTATTACATTATAAGACAAATTTATTGTAAAATTACATTTCATGTAGTTATTATTTGATAAATTTTTTATACAATTATCACCAAAAGATATTAAATCTTTTACCATAATATTTTTCTTATCTACAAATTTAAAAATAATTTGTTTACATGTAATAATTTTTTTTATATTAGTATCTAGTTCTCTATTTACATTTTTATTTGGGATTTTTCTAAAATAGTTACAGAACATTTTTAATTTTTGAAAACTGGTATAGATAAAACAAATATTAGAGAATTGTTACAGAAAAGAACGCAATTTTTAATAAAAGGTAATATTTCAATAGTGATGTTATAATCTTTAATTTCTGTTTGTGTTAAAACATCTTTTGACAGTATTTCTAATTTACTAGCTAAAATTATATGTTTAATATTTAAAATTTGCCTAGTTAATAAATCAATATTTTTAATTATTTCTGTTTTAATCATAAAGTATTCTAATTTTTTATTTATTTTATCAATATTATTTTGGAATTATTGTTAATTACATTTTTTATTTCATTTTGAGCTAGGTTAACATGATCGGTAATGTTTTTATTTAATTACTTGACAATTATTAATACTTGATCGTTAACATTATAAATTAATTTATTTTCTATTACTGTAATATGTTAGATTATATTTTGTTAATAATTGCCTCGTATTGGGTTAGTTCGACGACATGTAATATTCTTCTGTAACTTTGTATTATTTTAAGCTTAGATTCCTCGAAGAGGAGGTAACCATTTCCAGGTGGTATTTGGTTAACATCTATGGATGAGCGAGACAGGACAACAGGAAAAACCAGTAAGAGAACAAAGAGAATTAATCCTAGAATAAGATTGAAGTGGTTAGTTTTGGTACGTGTATTTTTTTTTAAATTGATTAATGTAACGTGGAATATTTTCTTTGTTAATTTTGAAATGATCGTCATTTGAATTTTTTTGTGATAAGGTTGTAGTTTCGTAATTCTATTCAGTTTAAGATAATTTGAGGCTTACCATTGGTTTTACCTATATTACGTTTTTTGATCGTTTTTTCTTTGGCTTTTGTATTAAATTCTTTGATAGAAGGATATTTGTCGGTAAATATTCAATGTCAAAAATAAATTCTTCTAACTTGATATTCCATCTTTGCAACATGGAATTAGGTCCCTTAAAGTTATTGAAGAGGTTTCTGGTCGGTTCTAATAGTAAATTTACGACCAAAAAGGTATGGACGGAAATATATAGTTGCCCAGACTATTGCGAGCAACTCCTTTTCGATAATAGAATATTTGCATTCATGCTCTTTTAACGTACGTGATGCAAAGCATATGGGGTGGTTATCTTGTGATAACACAGCACCTATAGCGAAATCACTTGCATCCGTGGATAAAACGAAAGGTTTTGAGAAGTTTGGATAGACAAGAATAGGGTCCGTTGTAATGAGCAATTTCAATTTATTAAAAGCTTCTTTATAATCATTGTTATTAACATCAATACGCTTTCGTTTTTTTAAGCAAAGTGTAATTGGCTTAGCAGTTTTTGCGAAATCTTTAATAAATTTCCTATAGTAACCCACTACACATAAGAAACTTTTTTAATTTGCTTAGCGGTTTTGGGTACCGGAAATTTATTAATAGCTTCAATTTTATTGCGGCTTGGTTTTTTTGTCCTTGTCGTTACTATATGACCCAAGAATTTTGTCTCTTGTTTCCTAAAATCGCTTTTATCGAGTTGAATTTTTAAGTTTGTGTCTTTAAGCCTTCTAAGGAACTTTTGTAAAATAGCAAAGTCCTCTGTATGATGTGCTAAATATGATGACATCGTCCAAATACACGTAGCGATATTAGCCTATAAATTCTTTTAGTATGGAGTTCATTAAGCGTTGAAATGTTGCCGGGGCATTTAAGCCCGAATGGCATTCGAAAGAACTTATAATAACCATTGGTTGTGTTTAAAGCTGTTTTCTTTATGTCATTTTTTGCTATCTCGAATTGGTGGAAGCCTTTAGCCAAATCGAGGGTAGTGAAATATATTGCACGACCAAGTTTGTCAAGGATTTCATCGATATTCGGGATTGGGTATTTGTCATCTATAGTAGCATTATTTAGTTTTCTATAGTCAATGAAAATACGCCATTTTTGTGTTTACTTTTAGACAATTGTTTTCATAGTCAATTATAGATTGTAACGGTTTAACAATGTTGTTAGCTATTAAACCGTCAAATCAATCATGGAAGTTTATTTCCAAAAATTGGAATGTTCTTTTATCGTCAAGTTTAACGAAATAATCAATTGTGATTTTCGTATCACAGGTAAACATATTGCGCAATGTTTTAATATTAATAAGTTAAATTTTGGATTTGTAAATTGCATTGCAAATTCCACTATTTATTATGATCATAGTACCACCTGAGTCTATAATAAATTTTAATGGTTTTCCTTTTGATTGTATCTTTATATAAGAAAGTTCATATTTTGCTCGAAAGCTATTAAGTAAAAATTTTCAATTTCGCAATTTGAATTTTGGTAGTTACCCTGAGTTTGTGTTTCGAGAGTATTAATTCTACGAATGGTAGTTGGATTAATTTCCATAGTTTCCTAGTTTCTTTGGTTATTACTAAAATGGTTCTGATTTTGTTGAAAAGATCGCGTGTTAAAATTATGTTGAATTATTATAATTAGCATTACGCGGTGCGAAATCTGGCCTAAGATTATTATTGTGACTGTGATTTTTGTAATCATGATAGTTGTTTGTAAAATTACTATTACATTTATTGTTATACACCTATATAATAAGTAAAGGGCTATATTAACTTTGGTATGGTGTTTGTAACCACCTAAACGAAGCGAGCTAGATATAGAAAAGTATAAATATTTGTGATCAGCGTGACCTCCTGGGTCCATATAGCCATGTCCGTCCGTCCGTCCGTCCGTAGACACGATAACTCAAAAAATAATGGAGCTATCTTGATGAAATTTTAACTGTAGGTTACTAGGACTGAAAGTACGGCGGGGATTGCAAATGTGTGAATTCGGCACATGGGTTTGAATTCTGGACCTTTTAATCGGTCTGTAGGCTAACGAACATATATAAAAAATTACGATAACTCAACAACTAATAACGCTATCTTCATGAAATTTGTGCTGTAGAGTATTGGCAATGAAGCGACGGCGGCGATTGCATACGGTTAGGATTAGACAATGGGTTCGGAACTTAGAACTTGCCGAGCAAAGTTTTCTTCTGGCTTCCTCAAGGTATGTTTGATCCATTTGAGGCCAACGAATCCTTAAGATGCGGCGTAGACAACGGATTATATACGTCTGTAACTTTTTGTTGATAATGGCGGTTACCTTCCACGTTTCACAGCCGTATAAAAGTACTGATTTGACGTTAGTTTTCAATATTTTTAGCTTTGTACGCAAGGCTATATTATTTGACTGCCATATATTCGATAGACTTCCAAAAGCAGTTCTAGCATTATTTATTCCGCTGGCAACATCAACTTCTGTTCCCCCATTTGATGTCACTATGCTTCCTAAATAAATTTGTTAGAATATTTTGAATAAGATAGACGTGTTTTTTGCCGGGTCTCCTGAAATTTGGAAATAAAATAATAAAAACAGTGCTTAAATGAAATTGAATTTTATGATTTTTTTATTTGCATAGACAATATTAAATTAAAATTCATATAGACAGTATTAAAATAGTTTAATAATTAAAATTAAAATATCGATAATTAAATTGTGGCGGTGAATTTAGCGGATTGTCGCGAAATCCACTTGTACGGTTTTTATCACGAATGAATTTAACGAATGAAAATTAAGCTAAATATATAAATTATCAATATTTAAAAACTTTTAGCACTGAACTAAATAATTAATATTTAATAAACTAAAACTAAATCTATTATAAAATTAAATATAATAATAAATAATTAATATTTAATAAACTTTAATTAAAAACTATCGTAAAAGTTAATATTAGTACTGCAAGTTTGTAAACAAAATAAAAACTGTCATCACAATCACATAGTACATAGCACATAACATACGTAGTTCTTAAAATTTTCAACAGTGTTAGCACATTCTAGGATATCAAAATAGCACTTTTTTTGAAAGAATAGTGGTAGCACATACGCTACCACTAAGAAATAAAAATTGAAAGCATTTAAGGTAAAATGTCGATGAGCTGTAAAAAGTGCGATAAAGGTTTTCGAAATGAGTCATTCATTACCTGCAGCGGTTTATGTGGTTTTGTATATCATCCTAAATGTGTGAACTTATCTCAGTACGATGTGGATATAGTTAAAGCAAAAGAAAATATTATATTTGTGTGTGATCAATGTAAGGATTACAAAAGAACTATAATAAGTAAAATTGAAGCAATACTATTAACGGTGAATGAGAATAAGGAAAAAATAGCAAAGCAAGAAACTGAGCTTAAAAATATTTTAGATGGTGTAAATAAACTAAGTGTTGATGAGAATAAAGGGTTAGATGAAATTGGAAATATTAAAGTGAAAGGTCAGTCAAAGAAATTGTTTTCAGAGATTATTAAGAAATCGCAAGCTATTATTGTTGAACCAAAAAAGATCAAAATGCAGATGAAACTAAAAAAGTGGTTAAAGCTAATATTGATCCGATTTCAGGGGGATTCAAACTAAGGGGAATGAAAGGTACAAAAAAAGGCTCCTTAGTTGTTGTTTGTGAGGATGACTTATCTGGCGGAAAATTTAAAGCAGCAGCTGAAAATGCATTAGGCGATGACTATAAAATTAATGTAGTAAAATCTAGAAAACCTCGAGTTCATATAATAGGAATCTCTGAAGATATAAAGGAAGGTGACGTAGTAAATAATTTAAAAATTCAAAACGATTATCTAAACAATAGTGATATGGAACTCAAAGTATTTTTCAAAGGTAAACATAAATTTAATCCATATGTAGCGGTGATAGAGACCGATGTTGATTCCTATAATCAGATTATGAAGGAAGGAAGTGTTAGGCTAGGATGGGACTATTGCAGAGTCTATGATGGTATATTTATAAAAAGATGCTATAAGTGTTTAGGATATCAACACCTAAGTAAGGATTGCACTGCTCCTACAAAATCTTGTTTTAAGTGCGCGAAGGATTATGATGAGAACCATAAATGTAACAAGAGTGAATATGAGTGCATTAATTGTATAAAAATGAACAGGGATTTTAAATTAAATTTAAACACCTGCCACAATGCCTTTGATACTGAAAGTTGTGAAGTTTTTAAGAGAAAGATAAATATTGAAAGGAGAAAAATATTTTAGCAATTAAATGATAATTCAGCAACGCAAGTAAAACAGAAGTGTACCAAACGTATAAATCAAGAACAAAATAAGGAAATTTTTAAAGGTTTTTATACAAATATATAAGGGTTGATTAATAACTTCAATGAAATTGAATTAATTGGTAATAGTGGAGAACATGATTTTATATTTTTGGCTGAAACGCATTTACATGACAATGATACTGACAACTTGGTAAAGATCAATAATTATAACATGGTAAGAGTAAATAGTGATTCAAGACACACTGGTGGTATTTTAATTTATATAAAGGATCACTGGTATTCTGAAGTATTGAAGTCCTTTATTTATGGTAGGAATCTGTGGTACATAGTAGTAAGAATAAAACTAAATTCTTTCAGCTTGATATTGATAACATTGTACAAATCACCTAACAGTGCTTATCCACAAGGAACTTTTATTAATCACTTAAATGATATGGTCGAGTATTTACATGAACTGAATGAATTGGTTTTATTAGTTGGAGATTTTAATATTGATTGGTTGGGAAGTTCTCTTTATGTGCTGATGTTAGGCAGATTCTCAATGACTCTAATCTTATACAAATTGTGAATGAACCTACTAGAATAACGAATACGAGTAGAACTCTTATTGATTATGTTGTAACTAACCACAAGAAATTAATAACAGCTAAAATCGATAAAAATAACAAAATTAGTGATCATGAGGCGATTGAAATAAACATTAAAGAAAACAATAATATTACCAGTATATTGCCAAAATCAATAAAAATTCTCAGATATGAAAAAAGTTTATTTCGCAATTTGATATTCGGCAGTCAAATTATGACTACATTTTTCTCGGTTGGCATTAATGAAAAAGCTAACATTTTTAGTAACGAATTGGGAAGCATTGCACAACATTTGTCTAGGTATACAACACTAAATAACAATAGAAAAAATCCTTGGTTTAATCGTTTACTTCGTCAAATGAAAAACGAGAAAATTAATTGGTACTATCAAGCAATTTCAACAGGCAATGAAACCCATTGGGATAGATATAAATTAGAGAGAAACAAATATAAGAAAGAGCTTGATAAAGCTAAGAACTCGTATATATGTAATAAAATTTTAAACACCGAACAGTCAAAAATGTGGAAAACTATAAAAACGGTGGTTTTAAATGAAGGTAAAAGCAATATCAATAATATAAGTTTTAATGGTATAATTTGTCGAAATAATATTGACATTGCAAATAATTTTAATAAATACTTTGTAAATAGCGTAATAGACATTAATAACAGTATCCCATATGTAGCATACCATAATATAATTTTAAACAACAGTACAAGTACGTTTAAATTTAAAGCAATTAATTCAACTAATTTAAAAACCACATTAAAATCAATGAACAACAAAAAGGATTTCAATGGATTAAAAGTGAAAATGATTCTTGATTCGTATGATCTTATATCACGTAATCTAATTGATATTATTAAGGAATCATTATCTACTGGAGTATTTCCTGAAAACTGGAAGGAGACTGTGGTTACACCGGTGGAAAAGGTTAATAATACTAAATTATGTAGTGAATTCAGACCAATCAACATGATGAATATTAAGTCGAAAATAATGGAGAAGATTGTATATGCTCAGCTTGTGGAATATTTAAACCTGAATAGTATAATCACGGAAAATCAATCTGGGTTCAGAGAAAACCATAGTTGTGAGTCGGTGCTTAATTTGGTCATCGAGAATTGGAAGCAAATTATTGATGAGAAAAAGGTTGTAATGGCTGTGTTTCTCGATCTTAGGAGGGCTTTTGAAACGATTGATAAAAACATCCTAGTAGCAAAATTGGATGCGATAGGAATAAAAAATACAGAGCTATGCTGGTTTAAGTCATATTTGGCGAATCGCAGACAAAGGACTAAAGTTAATGTGTTCTATCCAATGCAATCGATGTGTTATTTGGGGTCCCTCAGGGCTCTGTGCTCGGGGTACTTCTGTTTCTGATCTACATAAATGACATGGTGACTGCAGTAAACTTTGCTAGGCTGATATTATTTGCGGATGACTCGCTTTTATACACTTATGGAGATTCGGTTGCAGATTGCATAGTTAAAATGAATAGTGATTTAAAAAATGTAAATGATTGGTTAATTATGAATAGGTTAAAACTTAATGTCGAAAAAACAAAATATATGATTATAAATGGTAACTCAGATGATCAAATAGTAATTGATGGTGTCACTTTAGATAAGGCTTATGAAATTAAATATTTAGGATTATATATAGATAATAGGCTTAAATTTGATTTACATGTTGATTATATGTGTAAGAAAATTTCAAAGAAAACGTATTTTTTAAGAAAGATTAGGGATAAGATGCCTAGAAAGAGTGCAATAATGGTTTATAATGCTATTATTAAGCCTCATTTTGAACTTTACTCGAGTATCATAGCATTTGTTAGCAATGAGCAAGTAAATAGATTACAGAAACTGCAGAATAAGAATATGAGGATTATCTTGAAATGTGCTAGATTAACACATATACGGGACATGTTACGCTCGTTAGGCTGGTTAAATGTTAAACAGAAATTAGTGTATAATGCGTTAGTGTTAGTGTTTAAAATAAAAAATAATATGATGCCTAAATATTTATCTGATAAATTAGTTTACGTATTTGAAATTTAGTTAAATTTCAGGTATCACACAAAAGTTTTTACTTTATAACTTTCAAAGTTTTTGAGCTATAAAAGTGCTAGTATACTCAAAATGCAGGGAAAGAGAAGGGTATTATTTTGAAGTAAAAAAACTGTTATGTTAATACCGTTATTTTATTGATAAAAGGAATTTAATTGATATTTTGTTAAAAATATTGGACTTTAAGCCCTTATAACCTCAGATTGAGAAACTTTAGAGTAATGTTTGATAGTACTTAAGAAATCTGCATTAATAAGCATTTAAATGCTATACTTATTTTTGTTTTATCTTATTTGGTTCCAATTTTATCTAAATAAAACTAAATTATGGTCGAAAAACAGTTAAGGCCCCATAACTTCTAAACTAATGAAAATAGACCCCCCCCTCCCATACAATTTTTTGTTCTGCTCGATATGCGCGATCACCCATTTGAAGGAAGACCATCGAGTCGGGAACACCCTGTATATTAATTTATTATAATTATTAATTTTACTGGATATGGTATCTCCCACCAGGATTCGAACCCGGGACTGCCACAGTGTTTAGATTGCAAGTTTACACCTAGGCTAAGGAGGAGATAGAATTTAATGTATAATGGTTTAAAATTATATAATGAGCTACCTGTAGATATTAAAACTCAATCTAGTCTATCATTATTCAAAAGAAAATTGTTAAATAATATAAAGAATTGTTATTTGCTTGATTAACCAAAGCTTTCAATTGTAATATAATTTATAAAATGAAGTTGATTTGAATTTTTAAAATTTTAATGTAATAGTTTTTTAAGAACCTAAATAAATATATAAAATAAAAATAAAATAAAAAAAAATAAATAATTGAACTGCTCTACTTCTTCAATTTGGCTTTCTTCTAGTAGAATTTACTGATGTGGGGAGTGCTCTGTACGCATGCTTTTTGTTTAAGCTGCATTTATTTCTAGACCAACTCGTTTGCCATATTTGTTCACCAAAATTAATATAGGCGACAATATACAGCCGTGTAAGGCAACCCTGCTGCACCTCAAACGAATCAGTCAACTGTCCATTGTATAAGACTCGACACCTCGCATTTTCGTAGGATTCCTTAATAATGGCAATAATTTTCTCCGGGATACCCCACCTACTAAGAGCTCTCCATATATACTCGCGGTTTACACGATCAAAAGCTTTTTCGAAGTCTACGAACATAAGATGTAGCGGCGACTCTTTTGATTGCTCGAGTATTATTCAAAGCGTGTTGATATGGTCAATACAAGAGTGACCACTGCGAAAGCCAGCTTGGTGTCTTTTCAATGTACTTTCAATCCTGCTTTTGATCTTTTCGAGTATAGTATTTGCCACTATTTTCACAGATAACAGCGTAATATCGCGCCAGTTATTGCAATGCTTCAGGTTACCTTTTTTTGTCAGCTTAACAATAACTCCTTCTTTCCACTCACTCAGGTACTCTTCTTCTTCCCATATAACTGCGAAGCTCACCCAATAGCCGCGGATCCTGTTCAGAGTTTATTTTGTTTTTCAGCTCTTTACGTCTAGCTATGTTGTCTTACGAAATTCGTGAGATCCATGGGGCTTTTTGCTGCTATAATCGGGGTAATGTTTCTCTTCCCGTTTCTATAAATGATTGTTTTACGATTTTACGACAATTTTACTTTATCCCATTTTTCATCTATAGAAACTGCCTCGTCCTCTCGTTCATTAGCTTCATTCAATGTTGATGCCCTTTCTCGGAATTTTTGTACAAAATTTCCACGTGTTGCGGGATTTTTTAACGCTTCAACATCGAAGAGTGCTTTTCTGACAAACACTTGATTTCGTCTTTGGACAGCTCATGTTCTTAACTGCATTTGCGCAACAACTAAATGGTGATCGCTTCCAACGTCACCGCTCCTCTTATTTCGAACGTCGCCAAGAGATTTCCTCCACTTCTGCTGAACAATGAAATGGTCTATTTCGTTTTCAGTTTGACCATTTCGGGAAACCCATTTTACCTTATCACATGACTTATGTGGGAACAACGTACCGCTGGCGGGAATTGCAAAAATCCACGAGCCTTTCGCCATTGTCGTTTCTTACCCCAATGCCATGCCGTCCCATGACGCGTTCTAAACCAGAGTTTTCCGTTCCGACTTTCGCATTTAGATCACTCAATATAATCTTTATGTCGGCTCTGGGAGCGTTATCATATGTTGTCCCAAGTAGGAGCGTAACATTTTATTATGGTGATATTTCGGACCCTGGATTTGAATCTGGCAGTCATCAATTTGCGCGATATTGGTTTCCAAGAGAAAAGACTGCGTCTTGCTTTAGCATTTAGCATAACTCCTAATCCACCGCGCCTTATTCCTGTTTCTGCTTCATCATCTCCTGAGTACAGCATGTGAGTTAAATTACAGTCTGAAATAATTTCACCACAACCTCTCCATTTAGTTTCACTGACGTCAAGTATGTTAATATTGAATAGTAACATTTCACGCTCGGCTTGCTCGTATCGCCGAACACCATATAGTGTTCTCACGTTCCATGCTCCGATTAGCGTCCGCTTCTTGTAGCCAAAAGTTTTTACTATTTCACGTGACCAGTTTCTTGAACTTGTGTTCGATTCTCTTATCCGGTTTGTATTTAAACATGAATTTATCTGCACCTCCAAATCCGATGTGCAGTTTTCATTGAATGGAGAAGTCATAGGAGGATTTACCAAATTACTATTATTACCCCTTGGGGAAATATATCCATTCGCATTTTTGTTCGTGTTTGCATATTTTATACAGTTAGTGTTTTATGAGATATATTTGATAACCCCATAAGCTCATATCTGTAGGCACACTTGCCTTTTAGATGAACAGACACATCTCACACACGTTCATATAGCGAGCCGCTTGTTTCAACACAGACACCCGCTTGGACCCGCCAATTCTTGGTGCAGACGCTCCTAAATCAAGCCTATGATTTGAATACATAAGGCTCGACCCCCCAAAATTTCGTAGGGTTTGTCGATCCTACTTACTCCACCTGGGTTGAGTACCAGATCTTCCGGTAGGGTTACTCGACGTAAAAGGGGGGGACCAACATGAAGGTGAGATTTGACTTGATGTAGTAGAGACCAGGCCAACGTACCAGGATATCCGTCAGCTGTAATCGCATACTACACCCATTGATCCTATAGAGCTACCCAAAAGAGTAGAAAGCAGACTTTCTTTCGCCAAAATTATTTATTAAAAGATTTTTAGTTTCTGACCAAGTATTAACATGATAATTAATATCAGTTATTTCCCTAGCTGTACCGATTAGTTTAGCTTAACTTTTATTTAATAATATGGTTTGACTATCTAAATTATATCTCAAAACTGAAGGTGCTATACATTCTCCTAACTCAAAGAATTTAAATAGTTCCTCACTTTTTCCATTAAATTCTGGGAGGTCAGCGATATACTCCAGTAAGCCCGTCCGTTCATCCGTCTTTAGGCTCAAAATATAATTGAGCTATCTTGATGAAATTGTAACTGTAGATTACTAGAGCTGAAAGTACGGCGGCGATTGCAAATGGGCGAAATCGATTCATGAGTTCGGATTCTGGACCTTTTAATCGATCCAAGGGCTAACGAACATATATAAAAAATCAAGATAACTCAACAACTAATGACCCTATCTTCATGAAATTTGTGCTGTAGAGTATTGGTAATGAAGCGACGGCGGATCAGAAGCTTCAAATTTGCCACTAGGGTTTAAGAGTTTTTCTTTACTATTTCCTACGTGTTCCCTTAATTTATGATAAATTGGCGTGGTGGTTCAGAAAACTCTCTTAGACCTCCCAAGGTTTAAAGAATTATCATCGAAATTAACAAAAATAGTTCCTTAAAATAAGATAGAACGTTCCAATTGTGTACAAGGGCTAACAAGTATTGAAAGTATGACGGGGACTGTATATGGGTGAAATCGTACCATGGAACCTTTAAAAAGTTCAAGGGCTAACAAAAATATATCTTAAAACCTCTATAACTCAAAAACTAACTACGCTTTTCTAATGAAATTTAAATTCTAGGTTTCTAGTAATGAAAGTAACATGGGAATTGGATCTGGTTGAGTTCGGACAATGAGTTAAAACATGAGAATAAAACATTAAAAAATAAGTAAATTAAAAGAATAAATTTGAAAATTATTTAAAATTGAAAATGCACTAGAGCTAAAAATCCTGCAAAGAAGCAATTGCTGCATGTGTGCAAAATTTTATTGAATTGAATAACAATTTTTAAATATGTAATTTTGTAATTGCATTTTTCGAACCATTTATTTCAAGTTTATTTGTTGTTAAATATTTTTAAATAGATAAATTAGTAAGAGTTTTTAATATTTTTGAATTGATAAAATAAATAGGACATGGTTTTAATATTATAAAGTTAATTTCTTTAGCTATGTATTACGATGAAACTAATAAAAGCTTTTATCGTTTTAAAATGAAATATGGACTTCCCATTAAATTTGAACCAAATAGGTGTAGGGTATTTCTAAGTCGGTTGCACCGACGAGTTTCAACATAAAAACAAGAAATAGTAAGTCGACTTAGAAATACCCTACACCTAACTTGTTAAAATTTAATTAAAAGTCCATAAGTGATTTTAAAACCATAAAATCTTTTATTAGTTTGATCGTAAGACATACCTAATATAATACTAAGAAAATAAATTCCAGACTTAAAACTTTTTATGTTATTAACTAAAATTTTACACACATGCAGCAATTACTTCTCTGCAGATTTAAGTATTGGGATTAGAATCGATTAATTTTCATCTTTTATATATATGGTATGGCATTTTGAGCCCGTCTGACAAAGACAAAAATGTTTGTGGTAACCAGACATAACCAGAAAGAGAAACAATATATTACTTTTGGTGATGACAATGTGAAAGTAGTAACAAGTTTTGTCTATCTAGGGTCGAATAACAAGTGTAAATAATGCAACATCAGAAGTAATTCAAAGCAAACTATGCATACTACTCTGTGTTGAAGATAATGAGACCCCGAAAAATTAGCAGAAAATGTAAACCAGAGCCGTACAAATATCTTATTATACCGGTGTTATGCTACGGCAGCAAAAGCCGAAGGATTACCCAAACGATGTAAAACATACTTTCCCGCTTCGCGACCAATTATCGATCAGGGTCAATTTAGAGTAGGACGCAATGCAGGGCTATACAATGTATATATCGACAGCCATATTGCAACATTCAGCAAGCTATAACGCATTAGATAGGCTGGTCACATACAACGTATGCCAGATTCCGCATTCCAAAACAGGGACTGAATGGGAAAATAGATAGAAAAATACCAGTAAGGAAGCCGAAAAATCAATAGATTGATGCCGTCGAGTTAGACGCTGTGTCAATTCTCCAAAAACAAAATTGGATAACTGCTGCCCAAGATCGATCGACATGGAAAAAAATGATTAAGGAGATCAAGGTTCGACAACGGAATGTAGCGCCATAGAAGAAGAAAAAGTGTATATACTTATTAGAATCCAAATATCAAAGATTTCTCAACAGAAACATTGAAACCTCACACTCAGCCCGTTAATATAATTGAATTAAAATCCCCTCTTCCAATTCAATCCAAGGTAAATAATTTTACTGACGGACTTATTAATATGGGTTCGAATATGAGTTCGAACAATTCTAACGCTATTGTAGAAAATAGTTTAATTGAAAATATAAATAATATTAATAATAACAATAATACTAATATTGATAATAATAAAAATAATAATAATACTAATAATAATAATCATAACTTTTATAATAATAATAACAATAGCATTGGTCTACCTGGTAGTAATAGTAATGATACTACTTGTAATTCTTCCAACTTACAAGTAGTTCCCCATAACAAGTTAAAGTATTAAGATTTTCGAATCATAGGCTAAAGTGGCTAATATCATATCTGTCATATAGTTCTTACCAATTCCTTTCTAGATCTACAACTTTAGTGACTTACTTCGCTAACTCAGGAGTCCCGCAAGGAAGCCATCTAGGTCCCTCAATTTTCATACTCTCGACCTCAGTCTATCCCACTCCAATTTTCTTAGTTTTGCTGATGATACCAAAATCTGCAAAACTATAACCTCACCTCGTGATTGTGAATTGTTCCAGTATAATCTCAATCAATTTGACACATGGTGCAGCAACCACATTCTCGTATTAAACGGTGGCGAATACTATATTATGAATCGTACTTCTGATTTGGGACTCATCCTAGATAGCAGCTTGGTTTTCAATAAACACGGCAACTTTATAATTAATAAAGTTAACTCAACTCTTAGATTTGTCATGCGTTGTTAAAAGGAGTTTTCTGATCTCTATATGACAAACAACTCTTCGTTACTTTTGTAAGACCTATACTTGAATATGCAAGCCAACTATGGTCTCTCTATCGTGATGTAGACATTTCACGTATTGAATCAGTACAAACAAAATTTCTCCATTTTGCTCTACGCGATCTTGCTTGGCAGATACAATACGTCTTCCACCATACGAAGCTAGACTTCTTCTTATTAATATAAACTCCCTTCAATCACGCCATCTGGTGGCGGATATAATATTTGTTCAGCAAATTATTCGCGGTGAAATTAATTCACCTTTTATTCGTGAACAAATAAGGTTTAGGGAAAATTTGAATAATTTAAGATCGGTCGAGCTCCTTAACATCTCTCACAAAGACTACGGTAAATTCGAGCGAATTTCGCGTATGTTAAGAGAGACTAACTTAAGGTCTGAGATCTTTGATACTAACGTTAACAAATTAACATTGAGAGCCAGACTTTACGTAAGCGTGAGTTGTTCTCGTAGTATGACTGATCTAGCATTCGTAAATTAACTTGCATTTGTAATGCTAAACTCCAAGCATGCCATGCCAACAACACTGGCATGAGTTTTAACTTTGTTTCCTTTTGTTTTCGTAACTTAATTTGATTTACTTTATTTTATAGTTTTAATAGAAGAGTAACATCATTTTACTAACACGCTAACTTTTGTAAATGATAACTTTCAGTTTATTGTGATGGTTCACTAAGTGAGCAACATTTACTGATGCTTGAATTAAGAAATTGTCTGATACAAACAAAAATTCATCCAAGATTTCATGGACACAAAGTAAATAAGAAGAAATACCTGTGCCCCTAATTTTAAGGTTCTATCTTTATTGGTTCCGAAATTATGCTCGTTTTGCCTCAATTCGATCAAAAGCTTCTAGAGTTCAAACCCACTGTCTTATCTCGACCATATGCAATTTCCGCGGTATTTTCATTAGTAGTAATATATAGTTTAAATTTCATCAACATCACAAGTTCCAGAAACCGAACGCATGGTTCGATTTCGCTGACATGCAGTCCTTGCCGTACTTTCATCATTAGTTAACCCTTGTTTATCTTTTTATTAATTTCGATGATAAGCTTTTAAACCTTGGGAGGTCTAAAAGCGGTATTTGAACAACGACTCTAATTGAACCCAAATTTTGGGGATACTCAGAAAATAGTAATGAACATTATTGTATCATATTTTAAGCTCCTACATTTGTTATTCAGTTATTATCTTTATTAATTTCAAAGACATGCTTTAGGATCCCCGAACCACTACTTCAACTGGTCCTAAATTTCAAAGACACTAAGGAAAAAAGAAGAGACACCTTTGTACCAAATTTATAATAATAAATAAATAAATATTATATAGATAGCGTCATTAGTTGTTGAGTTATCGTGATTTTTTATATATGTTTTTCACCCAGAATCATTATTCAATACCCGCCGTACTTTTTTAGTATTAGTAACCTACAGTTAAAATTTCATCATGGTAGCTACATTAGTTTTTAAGTTATCGTGCATACGGACAGAGGGACATCATCAACTCGACTCAGGAGATCACGTTTATCACAAATATATATAATTTTAAATATTTAGCTCGTTTCCTTTAGGTGGTTTCAAACACCATACGAAAATCAAAATACCCTTTTACCTATTCCATATTACCTATTTCTCATGAAATTATGAGAATGAAGATCAAAAGTCTAAATCAAATCAATGAATATCACATCTGTGTGTAAACCATCGTCCATGTTATGGATTAAGATAGAAGTAGATCATAACCTACATTAATTAAAAATTGTAGATAAGCTTAAATAAACACAAAAATTTTTTTAAGTTAATGGCATTATAAATAATTTAAATGTATTCATATAACATGTTTATGTGTAATATTTTGTTTGTGTACCTATTGATTGATAAATTATAATCATTATGAATATGATTATTGTTATCTTACATGATAATTATATGAATAACATGATGCTTATTTTGGCAAGGTTTAAAATACACGTCACTTAAAAATTAAAAGAAATAGTATTCACAAATTAGAGCTAGAGTTCTGAAATTCACATATGATGCTTATTTTGCTGAGGTTTAATAATATATTCGTGAATTAAAAATTAATTAAAAGAGATAGAATTAAAAAATTATACCTAGAGTTTTGAAATTCACAAAAAACATTTTTTGGACATTTTTTAGGTTCCCTATTCTTTTTGGTTAAAACCAGACCAGAGCTTTGGGAAGCTGCCACACAAGTTATTTAAACCAATATGAACTTCAAATACCAGGAAAATGAAAATTACACACGGTTAGTTTCATAATGAACCAAGCACTTATATGAAGTTTCAAAATATTACGGCTCCATTTTCGGGGGGCTACCATACAACTTCTTTGCACCAATATGAATTTCTTTAAAACTAATTATACTATGAGGATGAAAATTACACACGGATAGTTATATAATGAATCGAGCACTTATATGAAGTTTCAAAAATTTACGGCCACATTGTCGGGGGGCTGCCATACAAAGTTTTCAATATAATAACTGTTAATTTAATAAAGCTAAGAGGTTAAAATTAAAATTGGGAAGGTAAAGTAATAGGACAAGTTACTTGACAAAGTTGGACATCATCCGGACCACCATTTAGGGTGGGGCAATTTTTTTTTTTTTTGTTTTGTTTTTTGATATTTTTTTGATATTTTTTTTTTTTTTTAAGCAAAAATTATGGGATAATAAATTAAATTTTTTTGTTATTTTTTTTTTTTTTAATCAAAAATTATGGGATAATGAGTTAAATTTTTTTAAACTATTTTACTTTTTTATATTTTTTGTAATATGTAATAGCATATAGGAAATAAATAACGGCTTATTTTACACATTATAGTGGGTATGCACGCGTATTTAAAAGTTGACAATGGCAACTATAATCTTCTTCGTTTACTAGAGAATGGATTTTAAGATTTGATTCTCGGTGTAGAAAAATTCCAGTAGTTTTTATTATTATAATGTTGTCTTAGGTTTTTGTTTTGTTCGTTTTCTATTTATACCCGTGCATTCATATATGAAGAAGAAGAAGAAAAAGTATATATACCTATTAGAATCCAAATATCAAAGGTTTCTCAACAGAAACATTGAAACCTCACACTCAGCCCGTTAATATAATTGAATTAAAATCCCCTCTTCTAATTCAATCTAAGGTAAATAATTTTACTGACGGACTTATTAATATGGGTTCGAATATGAGTTCGAACAATTCTAACGCTATTGTAGAAAATAGTTTAATTGAAAATATAAATAATATTAATAATAACAATAATACTAATATTGATAATAATAAAAATAATAATAATACTAATAATAATAATCATAATAATAATCATAATCATAACTTTTATAATAATAATAACAATAGCATTGGTCTACCTGGTAGTAATAGTAATGATACTACTTGTAATTCTTCCAACTTACAAGTAGTTCCCCATAACAAGTTAAAGTATTAAGATTTTCGAATCATAGGCTAAAATGGCTAATATCATATCTGTCATATAGTTCTTACCAATTCCTTTCTAGGTCTACAACTTTAGTGACTTACTTCGCTAACTCAGGAGTCCCGCAAGAAAGCCATCTAGGTCCCTCAATTTTCATACTCTCGACCTCAGTCTATCTCACTCCAATTTTCTTAGTTTTGCTGATGATACCAAAATCTGCAAAACTATAACCTCACCTCGTGATTGTGAATTGTTCCAGTATAATCTCAATCAATTTGACACATGGTGCAGCAACCACAATCTCGTATAAAACGGTGGCGAATGCCATATTATGAATCGTACTTCTGATTTGGGACTCATCCTTAATAGCAGCTTGGTTTTCAATAAACACGGCAACTTTATAATTAATAAAGTTAACTCAACTCTTAGATTTGTCATGCGTTGTTAAAAGGAGTTTTCTGATCTCTATATGACAAACAACTCTTCGTTACTTTTGTAAGACCTATACTTGAATATGCAAGCCAACTATGGTCTCTCTATCGTGATGTAGACATTTCACGTATTGAATCAGTACAAACAAAATTTCTCCATTTTGCTCTACGCGATCTTGCTTGGCAGATACAATACGTCTTCCACCATACGAAGCTAGACTTCGTCTTATTAATATAAACTCCCTTCAATCACGCCGTCTGGTGGCGGATATAATATTTGTTCAGCAAATTATTCGCGGTGAAATTAATTCACCTTTTATTCGTGAACAAATAAGGTTTAGGGAAAATTTGAATAATTTAAGATCGGTCGAGCTCCTTAACATCTCTCACAAAGACTACGGTAAATTCGAGCGAATTTCGCGTATGTTAAGAGAGACTAACTTAAGGTCTGAGATCTTTGATACTAACGTTAACAAATTAAAATTGAGAGCCAGACTTTACGTAAGCGTGAGTTGTTCTCGTAGTATGACTGATCTAGCATTCGTAAATTAACTTGCATTTGTAATGCTAAACTCCAAGCATGCCATGCCAACAACACTGGCATGAGTTTTAACTTTGTTTCCTTTTGTTTTCGTAACTTAATTTGATTTACTTTATTTTATAGTTTTAATAGAAGAGTAACATCATTTTACTAACACGCTAACTTTTGTAAATGATAACTTTCAGTTTATTGTGATGGTTCACTAAGTGAGCAACATTTACTGATGCTTGAATTAAGAAATTGTCTGATACAAACAAAAATTCATCCAAGATTTCATGGACACAAAGTAAATAAGAAGAAATACCTGTGCCCCTAATTTTAAGGTTCTATCTTTATTGGTTTCGAAATTATGCTCGTTTTGCCTCAATTCGATCAAAAGCTTCTAGAGTTCAAACCCAATGTCCGATCTCGACCATATGCAATTTCCGCGGTATTTTCATTAGTAGTAATATATAGTTTAAATTTCATCAACATCAAAAGTTCCAGAAACCGAACGCATGGTCCGATTTCGCTGACATGCAGTCCTTGCCGTACTTTCATCATTAGTTAACCCTTGTTTATCTTTTTATTAATTTCGATGATAAGTTTTTAAACCTTGGGAGGTCTAAAAGCGGTATTTGAACAACGACTCTATTTGAACCCAAATTTTGGGGATACTAGAAAAAATAGTAATGAACATTATTGTATCATATTTTAAGCTCCTACATTTGTTATTCAGTTATTATCTTTATTAATTTCAAAGACATGCTTTAGGATCCCCGAACCACTACTTCAACTGGTCCTAAATTTCAAAGACACTAAGGAAAAAAGAAGAGACACCTTTGTACCAAATTTATAATAATAAATAAATAAATATTATATAGATAGCGTCATTAGTTGTTGAGTTATCGTGATTTTTTATATATGTTTTTCACCCAGAATCATTATTCAATACCCGCCGTACATTTTTGGTATTAGTAACCTACAATTAAAATTTCATCATGGTAGCTACGCTAGTTTTTAAGTTATCGTGCATACGGACAGAGGGACATCATCAACTCGACTCAGGAGATCACGTTTATCACAAATATATATAATTTTAAATATTTAGCTCGTTTCCTTTAGGTGGTTTCAAACACCATACAAAAATCAAAATACCCTTTTACCTATTCCATATTACCTATTTCTCATGAAATTATGAGAATGAAGATCAAAAGTCTAAATCAAATCAATGAATATACGCCCCATTGTCGGTGGGCTGCCATGCAAAGTTTTCAATATAATAACTGTTAATTTAATAAAGCTAAGAGGTTTAAATTAAAATTGGGCAGGTAAAGTAATAGGACAAGTTATTTGGCAAAGTTGGACATCATCCGGACCAACATTTAGGGTGGGCCATATTTTTTTTTTTGTTTTTTTTTGATTTTTTTTTTTGTTTTTAAACAAAAATTATTGGATAATAAATTAAATTTTTTTTATTTTTTTATTTTTTAATCAAAAATTATGGGATAGTGAGTTAAATTTTTTAAACTATTTTACTTTTTTATATTTTTTGTAATATGTAATATATATAACCATAGGAAATAAACAACGGCTTATTTTACAAATTATAGTGGGTATGCACGGTTAACTAAAAGTTGACAAGGGCAACTATAATCTTCCTCGTTTACTTGAAAATGGATTTTAAGATTTTATTCGCGGTGGATAAAATTCCAGTAGTTTTTATTATTATACTGTTGTCTTAGGTTTTTGTTTTGTTCGTTTTCTATTTATACCCGTGCATTCATATATGACATCGAGTATATTGAAATTGCTCCTCTGTTTGGAACGCATCGATCTAGACGAGCTAGATAACGTGTCAAGGGTACGAATCGGATCAGCATCGAAAAGTAAATCGATTTAGCTATGTGTGTCTGTCCGTCCGTGTGTCGGCACGGTTACTCAAAACTGAAATTTACCAAAGTCATTTTTAGACAATTTCTAGGTTCCCTATTGTTTTTGGTTAAAATCGAACCAGGGCTTCGGGGAGCTGCCATAGAACTTTTTTGCACCAATATGAATTTCTTCAAAACTTATTATACTACAAAGTTGGAAATTACACAAGTTTAGTTTTATAATGAATTAAGCACTTATTTGAAGATTCAAAATGTTAGGGCCCCATTTTCGAGGGGCTGCCATACAACTTCTTTGCACCAATATGAATTTCTTCAAAACTAATTTTACTACGAGGATGAAAATTACACACGGTTAGTTATATAATGAATCGCGCACTTATATGAAGTTTAAAAATGTTATGGCCCGATTTTCGGGGAGCTGCCATTCAACTTTTTTGCACCAACATGATTTTCTTCAAAACTATTTATACTACGAGGCTTATATGAAGTTTCAAAATGTTACGGCCCCATTTGCTGGGAGCTGCCATACAAAGTTTTCAATTCAATAACTGTGAATACAATGAAGCTACGAGGTTAAAATTAAAATTAGGAATGTAAAGTAATAGGACAAGTTACTTGACAAAGTTGGACATCACTCGGACTAACTTTTAAAGTGGGCGAAATGTTGTTTTTTTTTTTAAGTAAAAATTATGGGATAATAAATTCAATTTTTTTTTATACCCGTATGACTATATAGTCAAAGGGTATAACAAATTTGCCATTACGTTTGTGACGCAGAAAAGGAGCGGGGGGGGGGGGGTAGATATAGACTTAAGTGTATGGATCGGATCAGAACCGAAAAATAAATCGATTTAGCTATGTATGTCCGTCTATCCGTCCGTTATCACAATAACTCAAGAAATAAAAGAGCTAGGATTATGAAATTTTCACAAATTCGTTTTTATGCAAAAACCGGAATCGCTATGTAAATCCAGCCACTTTGGTCCACGGGTTTAAGTACCTGCCATACAACTTCTAATTTTATATGAGCATTACTCTATATCTATGGAAGCTGCGTGTCTAAAATTTTGCCAAAAATAGTAAAGTATAATAGCCAACGTTACTGCAAAATTTGGTTGGTCAACTGCAGAGAGTTCGAGTAGCTGCCATACAACTCCTTCTTTTATATGAGCTTTGCACTACACCTGAAGAACCTGGGTGTCTGAAATTTTGCAAAAACTAGTTTAGTGTAATGGCCAAAGTTACTGCAAAATTTGGTTGGTCTACTGAAGAGGGTTCGAGTAGCTGCCATACAACTCCTTCTTTTATATGAGGATTACACTACACAAAACGAAGGTGGTTGTCCGAAATTTTGGCAAAAATAGTTTAGTGTAATGGCCAAGGTTATTGCAAAATTTGGTTGGTCTACTGCAAAGGGTTCGAGTAGCTGCCATGCAACTCCTTCTTTTATATGAGCATTACTCTACACCTAATAAAGCTGAATATTTGAAATTTTGCTAAAAGTAAATAACCGGATAATATAATGTATATGTAGACACAGTCTACTCTACTACACTCTTCCTCGTTTTTTTTGTTTGTTTTTTATTTTTTAAGCAAAAATTATGGTATAATGGATTAAAATCTTTTTTTTTTTTTTTTTTTTATGGTTTATTTTTTTTTTTTAAGTAACAATTATAAATGTTTTTTAATATATTATAAATAATAAGTTTTGGAATTGACATCAAGTCATAATCCGAGTTTATCATTTGCTATAGAACAGTCCATTTGTTGTTCCCGCCATACCTGCATTACTAGTTAACCTTTGTACACAAGTGGAATATTTTATTTTATTTTTAAGTTACTATTTTTATTAATTTCGATGATAATTTTTTAAACCTTGGGGGGTTTAAGAGAGGTACTGAACCACCACACCAAATCCCAAATTAGAAGGACGCGCAGGAAATAGTAAAGAACATGCATGTGCCAAATTTGAAGCTTCTACATTTGTTTCAAGTTACTATCTTTAATAATTTTGAAATTATGCTTTAAAATGTGCGGAACTGTGTGACTGCCCCCCGACCCACTACTTCAATGAAGTACACTAAGGAAATAGAAAGAGATACCCTGATAAGAATTTTTGAGGTTCTATCTTCATTGGTTTCGGAATTACGCTTTTGGCCTAAATTTTTGATCATCTCGTGAACTAACGAACATGTATGCAAAAAAACACGATAATTCAAAAAACTAATGATGCTATTTTATGAAATTTAAACTCTAGGTTATTTGTAATGAAAATACCGCGATGATTGCATATGGTCGAGATCGGTCAATTGCTTAGGATTCTAGAAGTTTTTGATTAAATGCAGGCCAAACGAGCATAATTTAGAAACCAAATCAGATAGAACCTTAAAATTTGGAGCACAAGTGTTTTTTCGTATTTGCTTTGTGTCCCTAAAATTTTAGATGATTTGGAACAGTGGTTTGCGTACCACTCACATTATTCCCCAGACCTTAAAGCATATATTTGAAATTAATAAAGATAGTAACTTGAAATAAATATAGAAGCTTTAAATTTGGTATAACACTATTTTTTCTTATTTCCTTTGTGTCCCCGAAATTTAGACTTAATTGTAGTGGTGGTTCAGGTGCTTCCTAAGAAATCGCAAAACTTCATGAAGATACTTTAAATTTTATACACGAGAGTTCTTTCCTATTTCCGTTCTTATTTAACACTTTTATATTTTTAAAAAGCTAAGAATTTTACTATAAAACATATTATGTATTATATTTTATAAATTAAAAACAAAATATATTTTTAATAAATGATTAAATTTACTTTTATTTTAATTTTTATTATATCATATATTTTATTGAATTATTACCACAGATAATATATCATTAAAAAATTGTGTACGATACTTAAGCTGTATTCAAACTTGCTGTACTTGCTGCATGAATAAAATTTATTTTTATCTTTAAATTAATTATATGAAAATTTCTAAATTTTTCATTGTATTTCAGAAATATATTTATTGCATATTTTGCATTTAAATTAATTTCAATTATTAAATTTTGTGATAAAAAGCTAATCAAAACATAAATGGTTTTAATTAACATTAAAAACTATCAAATTGTACAACCTTTTATGTATGTATGTATTATCACAAATTAATATTTCTTTCGAATAACTTTGAGTTTATTGAAAATTATGATTGTAATACTTATTTATAAAAGAAGTGCTCAAAATTCCTTATCATAAATATGAAAGATGAGAATTAACCAATTCTAATCCCAATATTTCAATCTGAAATTAATCTTTTCCATACCTGTAACCAGGATCACGTCATATTTCAAGGAATACTAAATAGGATTTCAGTAAATCTATAAATTATATCTAACCAAATCTTCGAATTAAAAGAATAAAATATTAAAATTTGAATAAATAACCGGATGATAAAATGTATATGTTACGGTCATGCGGGTATCCCAGAGCTGAAACAGTCTACTCTACTACACTCTTCCTCGTTTTTTTTATTTTTTAACGTCTTATAAAATGACAAATCAATTAGGTTTAATATGATTTCGTTGTGTAAGACTAAAATCGAACCAAATGTTAGTAAATTTAAATATAATTGTACTTTTGTCTTATACAGAAAAAAATGTTAATATCTAGCGCTACAAGAATAGTGCAACGCTCGATAAAATTTTCTTTTGAAAGAATTGTATTGTGTAGCGAATTTCAATTGACGTTTAAGATTTTACATTTTAATGTAAAAAGTGTTTGTTTACAAGATTTTCTGATAATTTTTGAAAGTAAAGCATTTCTTATAAAATTAAAAATATAAATTGATTAAAAAATTAACATACGCATTTGAATCATTTTAAAAATTGAATTTTATAATATTTTAAATAAAAAAAAATAAGGATAGAAATGGAATTAAAGAAATGATTTTGAATACCATAGAAATTTTCCATATTGTCCATAATTTATATAATTTAAATAAATAAAAATATACCTAAAGTCACTCAAAATAAAATTTCATTTAATTTTACTGCAAATTCTTCAGTACAACAATTTAGCGCTAGGTGATACAGCGCTGCCATTCAGTGTAGTGGTACATCATTCTGAATGAGACTATTGCTTAAATTGTTTCAAAGATTTTTTATGTTTTTACAAAAAAAGACGAAGAGTGTAGTAGAGTAGACTGCTGGGTTACCCGTATGACCGTAACATATATTGAAATTTTGCTATTTTTAAACAACTGTAACTTGAATACCTGTTCAAATTTTTTTTTACAAATATACAAAATTTGAAGCTTTAGCATTATATTTCAACATATATGTCAAAGGTTTTTCTGAAATTTAAAAGGGGTTCTTTAAATTAAAAAAAACTGTCTCTTAGTTTTAACCATTTTTGCTTAGGTAACAAAATTCTAGGTAAAATTCCAAATTTTGATGAGGTTCACAATTGAATTCTCAGAACTTATGAAAATGAATCGTTAGGGCAGGAGGGGTTTGGGCAAATTCTCGAGAATCATCATAAATTTGCTTAGCGAAAATTTGGAACATTCCCTATTGACGGGCTATTAGGACTTAAAAATTAAAACTTTTATGTTTTTATAAAACCTTAACCAGTGTATGTTTTTCCAGAATTAAACGTTAACATTGAAGCTGCAACATTATATTTCGCGCTTGTTAATAGGTTTACTTAAGTGCATTAGGTTTATATTCTAAGGTTCTTTAATATTTGTAACTAATAAATTGATGAAATAATTAAATTATAATATTATCATTTATTTCTATATACATATATTTTTATAAAAATAAATGATAAATACTTTGTAAGAAACCCTATATAATTTTGAAAATAACCTTTTTAAAAACTCTAAGTTTTTTTTCACCACTTATTTATTTTATACTGTTATTTTAGGTACATCTTATCTTATCTTCAGCAATGTTTCATTTGCGGCTATTTTTGCATTATCAGCAAATACGATTTCACCGGATTCTCTGTCATTTGGACTTCTTATGGGAAAATTTGTGTATAAATTTTAAATAATTTCGAGCAATAGATTTAACCCTGTGGTTTTCCTGTTTCTATTTGGAAGGTTTTCGATGACTTCGGTGTAATCGCATTAATTGATTTTCTCCCGGACAAGAGTTCTTATTTTAACTAACCCCTCTGAAACGTTAAAACTCATTAGTTTATTTTATTTATTTATTTATTTTTTTATTTTTATTTATATATTTTATTTATTTCAAATCTCTTAAAATATCTTAAGGATATGTCTTCATATTAAACTTATAATTAAATTGAAGAAAAAAAACATGTTCAAAAGAAAATTTGATATTTTTTGTTGTCACTTACACAGTGTCAAAATATCATTTAGAGTAAATTTATATTCATTTGTAATTAAATTAAATGGTGGGGTGACCAAAATATACTTATTTATAAAAATTTATTTTAATTTCTTGTATTTGCTTAAGTCTAAGAAAAGTGAAAAAGTATAAACTAAAATTCATTAAGTTATTTAGGAGCAACATGTAAAAAACAAGTAAAGCAACAGTCAGTCGGTGCAACCGACTTAGAAATACCATACACCTATTTGGTTCAAATTTAAGGACATATCCATAAGTCATTTTAACACCATAAAAGCTGTTATTAATTTGATCGTAAGACATAGCTAACCAAATTAACTTTATAATACTAAAAACATTTCTAATTACACTATCTATTAAAAAATACTACAAATTCTTACTAATTTATCTATTTAAAAATATTAAAAAACAAACAAACTTGAAATAAATGAAAATATATTTATTCCAATTCAATTACAAAATTAAAAATTCTAATTATTAAATTTTGTGATAAAAAGATAATCAAAGCATAATATATTTAATAATATTTTTCAAAATTGCAATTATTTTAAATGGTTAGTTTATATACCTAATAGAAAAGCTTATAAACGCAAAATATGCAATAAATGTATTTCTAAAATACAATTACAAATTTAGACCTTTTCATATAATTCATTTAAATATAAAAATAAATTTTACATAAATGCAGCAAGTACCTTTGAACATAGCTGAACCACTACAATTAATTCTAAATTTCGGAGACACAGAGGACATAGGAAATATATTCTTTGGCTTCGAAATCAAACTCGACCACAACCAATTCCCATGGTACTTTCATTACTAGTAACCTAGTGTTAAATTTCATCAAAATACCGGCATTATTTTTTGAGTTATGGTGTTTTTAAGATATATGTTTGTTAGTCCTTGAACTTTTCAAGGGTTCCAGAACCCGAAACCATGGTACGATTTCGCCCATATGCAGTCTCCTTATACTTTCAATACTAGTTAACCCTTGTACACAATTGGAACGTTCTATCTTAATTTTAAGTTACTAGTTCTATAATTTCGATGATAAGCTTTTACACATTAGGGCGTCTAAGAGAGGTTCTGAACCACCACTCCAATTGATGCCAAATTAGGGGGCCATGCAAGAAATAGTAAAGAACACCCTGGGCCAAATTTGAAGCTTCTACATTTGTTTCAAGTTACTATCTTTATTAATTTCGAAAATATGCTTTAAGGTCTTCGGAAATGTGTGGCTGGTCCCCGACCCACTACTCCAATGGGACCCAAATTCACAAGATACTTAGGAAATAGGAAGGGACACCCTGATACTAAATTTGGAGGTTCTATCTTCATTAGTTTCGGAATTATGCTCGTTTGGCCTAAATTCGATCAAAAAGTTCTAGGTTCCGAACCCATTGTCCAATCCTCACCGTACGTAATCACCGCCTTAGTTTCATTACCAATAACCTACAGCACAAATTTCATGAAGATAGCGTCATTAGTTGTTGAGTTATCGTGATTTTTTATATTTGTTCGTTAGCCCTGAAACCGATTAAAAGGTCCAGAATCCGAACCCATGGGCCGATTTCGCCCATATGCAATCCCCGCCGTACTTTCACTCCTAGTAACCTACAGTTAAAATTTCATCAAGATAGCTCCATTATTTTTTGAGTTATCGTGCCTACGGACGGATGGACGGACGGGCGGACGGACGGACATGGCTATATCGACTCAGGCGGTCACGCTGATCACAAATATATATACTTTTCCATATCTAGCTCGCTTCCGTTAGGTGGTTACAAACACCATACCAAAGTTAATATGCCCCTTTACCTATTCTATAGGTGTAGGGTATAAAAAATATACGAGTATAAATTAACGTATTTCAGACTTTTCAGCTTTTTAAGAATGTTAAATAAAAATAAAAGTCTTTAATTTAAAAAAAAGTATGTGTTTATTACTTGTTATCAGAAAAAGAACTGCTTAAACTGATTTTCTTAACTTCGTATAAAATGTTTTATTACAGACTATGTTTTAAATTTTACATAATAATTTACATTTTTATTTTAAGTATTTTATTAAAAGAAAAGAAAAATGCTGATTTTGCATTATCAGCGTTTTTCGATAGTTATCCAATTATTTAATTTTATGTGTTGTTGGTTTAATTCGTATGAACAAAAAAAATGTTTGATCAGCTAATTAGTTATTTAAAAGAAAAAAATTGTTTGTTTAAAAAAAACGGTCGATTGTGAAAAAAGGCACTTAAGTTCAAGTGGGTTTAAAAAAAAAAATAGAAATGAATGTATTAAAGTAATTAGTTTAAATTAATTTTTTATTTTAGAGGAATGGAGTTTTATGTCCCTGTTGAGTAATTCCATCTCTTGTACAATAATATTTGGTACAATAGTGGTGGAATTATCAGCAGGGAATGGTGTGGATGTAACCCCTCCATTCTTAGAATCCGACTTCCGGCGGACGTCATTTAAATTAAAGTTTACCTATGGTACAATAAACTTGAATCGCGATTTCAAACGGATTCCAATGAAAATTATCACTATTATTATAAAGAAAAATGAATCCGTAATTACGCTGGCATACCATTTCCGTGTATTATCAAATTTCATTTCTTCAATGTGCCTGGTATTATTTATGTGACTTGCGTGCATAGTGTCTAGATCAATTTCATTCACTATTTTCTTTACCGTTATTTCACTTTCGACATACGGTAAAATTTTGTTTACATAAAATTTAAGTTCAGTATCATCTATGGCAAAATTATTTATTGAAATTTTACATTTTGAAAATTTTATTAAATGGTTACCTCTAATTTTAATTTTATTTTGTGAATTACAATTATTAAATAAAAATGTTTCATTTAAATTTTTTGTTATTAATACATTTTTGCTAATTATTTCTATGTCACTAGTGTCATTCTTATAATAAGAGCAAAGCATTTCATCCGTATTTAGTAGGTTTGCTATTCACTTATCATTAAATGACATTAGCTCTAAATCTATTATTACTTTTTTCTCTAAATGTTTAAAATTTTTTTGCTTACATATAATACTTTTTCTATTTCTTTATTTAATTCTAACTTCTTATTTTTATTAGGAATTATTACAATATTGGTTTTGTAACATACATCTCCGGTAAAATTAGATATTGAGATAATAAATACAATTTTATTAGAAGAAAAAGCAGTATACATAGGCTTGAGGCTAACACACCAAATAAAATTCTAGCAAATGAGTTCAAAGTGTCCATTCTAGAATTATCACATTCTACAATGTTCAATTCTTATACTAATTTTCAAAATTCACAGCATTCTTTTAAAACGACATTTATTACGACGAATATTTTCTGTCTCTTCATGGTCGTTATAAGCGAGCTCTACTGTTTATATTGCTTTTTTATTTTTATTTATTTTGCTTTTCAAAAAAAAAATATTTTGCTACTTCGTATATTGTTGTTGCTTTTTGTTAACTTTTTTATAATAATAAAATAACCGACTTTTGAAATATATTCTGTAGTTGCCATTACGTTTGAGAGATGTATAACAAAAGTTGTTTTAAAATAGGTTTGCAAAAAATTAAAAACGAAAAATCTTTGAAAAAAAATTTGTAATTTAAATGCTGTGTTCCTTAGAGCCTAACCAAAATCAGCGCTCATGGTGTATAATTGCTAACAAAAAATTTTAAATTAGTAGTTAAGTACATGATGTTACATGAAAATAACTTACTGTACCTCGAATTTTTAAAATTTTGTTTCTAATTTTTAAAGATTTCTAAAGATTGACAAAGCATATAAAAATGTTATTGTTTTTCTTATGTTTTTATTGTTCCAAAAATAAAATATTTTAAAATAATATTGTTTTTAAAAATACCTATATGAATTTTGGCTACTTGACTTCACTAAATATGTATATGTATTTGTTTAGAAAAATCATCAAATTTTCAGAACATTATATATTAGAAAACTATTTATATTTAGAATGTAAATTGCTTTTTTTGTGTAATAACTGTACAAAATTATACTCTCTTTATAGCGCGTTAAGCTACAGGAATAAAATTCGAAAATACTTAAAAACGTTTTATAATTGAAAAAATTATAAATTTATTTTTTAAGCTAATTGCAAACGCAAGAATTATTGACAATATTGTTGCAATAAATTTTATTATGTGTAGGAAAAAAAATAAATTTCGTGTAATATTAGTCTAACATAAATTACACAAAACTAATTTTTTATGAAAATTTAAAAGAACAAAAAGCTCGAATTTCGGGCACAGGGCGATACTAATATTTATTTGATCTGATAAGTTTTTATTTATAAAAATTTGTATATTCGCGTTTGGTATTTAGTTTTTCGTGCATTATTAGTTTTTTCAATTACTTTAAGATGTTCCTGAATTTCGTCTCTGTCATTATTGTCCATGGTACCCGTAAGAAAGCATAGACAGTTACCTACAACGTTAATTAAACTTCTTTTTTGTACATGATGTTGAGTTATGCTATTAAAGTCACCTTGTAAATGTTTTAAATCATGTAATAGGTTAATAAAAATTTCATTTTTGTTTTGTAAGTGTTTCAGATTTTATGTGTTTTTATTAATAGCTTCTTCGTACAGGTCCAAATTGATAATATGCATTATTTTCGTATAATTGTAGATGATATTTATTTTAGAGCCTTGTACGAGAATATACCCGTTCTCTTTTGTAGTTCATTAATTTCGATATAAAAACATGTAATTACGTTAACAAGACAAAGTAGAAGCATGCTGATGAAAATAGTTCCTAAAGTAGTAATAAATTAAATAATTTCAGTTTTACCGATTTTTCATAATTCATAATCATTAGTATTGTTATTATTTTGTTAGTAGAGAAAAAAAGAGAAAAGAAATATTAAATGAATGTGTCAAAGTGTAATTAGGATTATTTGCTAAGTGATGGATAAAGTAATCAAAAATGTTATCTTAAAAAATAGATAGAATGTCGAATTAACTTAACTTAATTTTTATTTTGACTTTTGTTCAATTATTATTAGTTAATTCGCTTAAACTATTTACACAAAATAAAAATTATTTAAAAAGCAGTTTACATCATACATTAGTTCAGTTTTCGTATTTAAATTTCTTCTTAAATTGGCTGATATATCTAGGTAAGTTTTCATTATTAATTTGAAAATGATTCTCAATTTGATTTTTTATTTCAGTTTTTTTAGAATATGGTTAAAGTTTGCTGACCCGGTTAAGTTTTAAATAATTTGATGCTTTTTTTTCTGTTTATATTAAGTTTTTTTTTTTTTTTCGTTTTAAATTTTATTAATTCTTGTTGGATAGTAGGATATTGAGCCAATGAAAAGGTGCCATTAACAAAGTCAATAGGTCTTCTCTTAGTTGCGGAATGGATTGTTTCATTATTATTGATTTTAACAGCTTTGACAACAAGATCTTCATCTGTTGGTAAGCCTTCTTCTTTTTCAATTACTTAAAATTTAGGCTCTTAAAGCCTTTTTCTCTATTTGTGACTATTCTTTTGGGTTTACCAAGAAAAGCAAGATATTTCATAAGTCCATTTGTTAGGTCAGACCAGTTCCATGACTTAATAAGATAAACTTGCGCATGTTTTGAAAATTTATCTAAAAAGATAAGATATGGGTTGCCTTTGTTTTTGAACCATATTTCCATGTGAACTATTTCTAAAGGTTTACTGGCAGTTTCTGAAATCTTAAGTGGTAGTTTTAGAGGATTAAATTCGTATTTTGCAGAATTGCAGATGTGACAATTGTTTATGACTATTTGAATTACCTTTTTTAAATTTAGGAAAATAATATTTCTTTTTTAAATTTAGATTAACGACATTGATAACCCTGTGGTTTGTTTTTACATCTTGGTCAAGAATGTGTTCTTGTAATTCTAGACGATATAAAATATCGTCAAGTAAGAGCGAGCATTTATTTAATTTTAATAACTTTTTTTTGAGAAATATATCAAATATGTATTTTGGAAAGCACTATAAATTTTAATATCTTCAATCATAACTCCTACTATACCTTTATTAAGAATATGATTTTTAAAAATCTCTAAGAATAATTTTTCATTTGGATCTGAATGTGTAAAAATTTTTCGTTTCTTATTATGGATATTTATTCAATTGAAGTTTGTGGTGAACCTTTTTTAATAATAATTTGCGTTTTATAGAGATTTATTGGTGATTCTGATATTGGATCCATTACATTGTCAATACTATTTTCAATAGGATTTGCAACAGCATTAATCGTAGAATGTGTTTCATCAATATCCATTTCATTAACATTGATTTGTACTCTACACAATGCGTCAGCGATTTTGTTTTCCTTTCTCACATATTTGATATAAAAATTATATTCTTCTAGTTTGATTTTCCATCTTTGCAATTTTGAATTAGGTTCTTTCAAATTGTGCAACCATTAAAAGGTTTATAGTCTGTTCTGATAGTGAATTGATATCAATCGCGAGTAATTCCTTTTCAATTGTGGAATACTTACACTCATGTTCATTGAGTGTACGTGAAGCGTAACAAACTGGGTGGTTATTCTACGATAGAACAGCACCGATCGCTAAACTACTTGCATCTGTAGTAAGTAAAAAGTTTTTTGAAAAATCGGGATAAACTAATATTGGATCTATGGTAATTAAGAATTTTAATTTTTCAAATGCTTCTCTGTATTCAGCATTTGTGATGTTAATATTTTGTCCTTTTTTTAGACAAGTTGTTAGTGGTTTTAAAATTTTTGCGAAATCCTAATAAATTTTGTATAATACCCAACTAATCCTAAAAAACTTTTTATTTGTTTCTGTGTTTTGGGTATTGGAAATTTTGTTATGGTCTCTATTTTATTTGGATTAGGTTTAATACCTTTTGTCGTGATAATATGACCAAGAAATGCAGTTTCTTGTTTCATAAGTTTACAATTGTATTTTAAGGTTAGCGTTATTTAATTTATCTAGAATTTTTTTTAAGTTGTCAAAATGTTCCTCTTTACTTGTGCTAAAGATAATAATATCATCTAGATATACATAGCAACATTTACCTATAAGTTCTTTAAGTACCGAATTCATTAAATGCTGGAATGTTGCATTAGCGCATTTAAAGCCAAATGGCATCCTAACAAAAAATCATAGTGCCCATTAGAGGTACTAAATGCGGAAAACTTTACATCTTATGGCGCGACTTCGATTTGATGGAAACCTTTGGCAAGATCGAGCGTAGTAAAGTACATAGTCCGACCTAATTTATTTAAAATATCTTCCATATTTAGAATAGGATATTTGTCATCGATAGTGATATTGTTTGGTTTCCGATAATTGATTACGATGCACCACTTTTGTTTTTGTGATGCATATAATTTTTTTAGAACTACATATGTGGGTGCAGAATAAGGGGATTCACTATTTCTAATTATACCTTGTTGAAGCATTTTTTCAATTTGATTGTTTACTTCTTAGCGTTAGATTTCAGGATAGCAATATTATTTCGTGTAAATAGGTAATTCGTTTGTGGTATTGATTTTGTGTTTAATAGTTATGTCACCCTGTAATAAAATTATGTTTTAAATATATTTCTATTTACTTTCACACGCGCAAACTTACTTTTGCGCGCGTCAACAAATATTGAAACATGATCCTATCTTAAAAATAACTGTACATTAAATTAACTGTACATCATATTAAAAACGGAATTAACTGTACATTCCAAACCTTAATAATAAATTTCTCAGCACGTTGCATTGCAACGTGACTTAATAAGAATATAATTACTTTATATTAAATGCATTCATTCTGCTATTAGATGTGGTACTGATCGGAAGTTGTCTTGTTTCTTTTCGCATAAAAATACTAAAAAGAATTACAAATAATAATAAAAATCTATTTGTTTCGTTTCATATAAAAATATTAAGTAAATAAATAAAGAACTAATAATAATAAAATCTATTTTTTTTGTTTAATTATAAAATATATTTTTTTTGTTTGTTTCGTTTAACTATAAATTATAAATGGCGCAGTCGGTAGGATGCGTCAACTAGTGCATATTTAAAAAAGAAAAACAATAAGTGAAAGAAAATCACAAAATAATAAGTAAACGAAAATCACTTAGAAAAAAAAAAATAAAATAAACACTGTGACTCCTTACTATCATATGAAATTTTTTTTTGTGTGGTTAAAAAACCGAAATAAATATATATATACCTGTAAAGTGATCCAGTTAGTATATTAAATATACTCAAGGACGCAGAAAAAAAATTAGTGACAACGAACGAACAACGAACAAAAATAAAGAATCAAAACAACAACGAACGATAGCTGAATCAAACATCAACCAAGTCAAGCAGGTCAACTAGAGCAACAACACCAGCTAAACAACAACGAACAACCAACAAACCGTGAGTTTATTTTTAAGTTTGACCAATATAATATAATAAGTAAATAAAATTTTTTTCTAAAATAAATTAAAATTTTTCAAGTAAATTAAAATTTCTTTTTCCAAAATACATTCTTACCTGAAAAAAAAAAAGGAGAAGAATAAAATGAAAATCAAAATAATAAACATATGAAATTTTAAATAAGTAATAAATAGATATTGAAAAGGAAATTTTTTTTTGTCTTTGAAAATATATATATATGTATAAGCGATATTATCAAGAGGTCTTACTCTTTTTTTTTGTATTAAATAAATAACTCGTTAATAAAAAAAAAAAAAAAAAAAAAAAATATATATATTTGATATAAACATATTTCACTCTAATTCATCTATATCATTGTATATCTATATCATAATAATTTCTTTTAACTATTAAATAATATTTTTTCTCTTATATATTATAAATTTTAACAATCATATTTTTTTTATATTATTAAATTTTTTTTTGTTTGGGTAAAAATATTAACTTAATAAAATAAAAATCATAAAATATCTAATTTTAAATCTAAATTTTTGATGAAAGGTAAAATAAGAATTACAACCAGTCAATTAAATAAAAATTACTTTTCAATAATAATTAATAAAAATAAATCGAAAAAAAAAAAATATAATAAAATAAATTTTTACAAATCGAATCTCTTTTTCATAGTACTAAATCTTCATTTTCTCTTTTATGTCACAACATTTCGTAGATAACGGAGTTGTTGACATACTTGTAGAAGAATTATCGAAATTAAATTTAAATAGAAATATAGGAAATCTAACCATGACAGAACCAAAAATTCTTACAATTGACCCTCTTAAATACTTAGAACGTGTACCTGAATTAAATGGGAAATTCGGTACCTTACAAACTTTCATTGATTTAGTAGACAGGATCACACCTTTATTAATTCAATATGACGAATTCTCAAAAGGAATTTTCTCTGACATAATTAAATCAAAATTAACTGGAAGTGCTAGAGAAATTATCGAAATAAATCATCAAGCCGCCACATGGGACGATATTAAAAAAGTACTCAATTTTCGCGATAGGCTATCTACTGACCAACTTTTTGACCAACTAAGGGGTCAAACTTTTAAGACGAATGCTGTTGAATTTTACAACGATGTGAAAGCTATACTTAGAAGACTAAATATAAAAACACAGTTGGAATACCAAAACAGTAACAATGAATTAGAAAGATATTTACAAGCTAACGTTAAAAGTGCTCTGGACACTTTTAAAAATAAAGTTCCTGAACCCTTGAAATCAATCTTATCTTGTAGAGATCCTAAAACGTTAGAAGATGCAATGAAAATCTTATATGAATCGGGCTACGCCTTTTCAAATATTAATGTTAATCATAACAATACCCAAAATAATTATAACAATAATCGCAATCGCCACAACAACAATAATCGTTACATTAGTAACAAAATATCCCAAAATCGTTCAAATAATATTCAAGACAACACAAATCGTAATAACAATCGTAATTCTATTCGAAACCCCTCTAATAATAATAATAATAATAATAATTGTCCAATCAGATATTTCAACAATACATATCCAAAATGGTACCTCTAATCCCAACATTTTTCATAATAACAGAAGCCAACCTAGCGTGCACAATAATTTAAATAATCAACGACCATCCCACAATAATTGGCAACCAAATCAGAACAGAAATTTTCACCAGAACCCCAACTACCAAAACCATTACAATTCACAAATATAACCCATGGAAATAATAATTAGCAAACCATCGATATAGGAAATTTTCGGGAGACGGGCCAAACCGACTCACCTACATAAAAATAAGGAAATACAATTTTCTAGTCAACAGTGGCGCTTCGAGCTCCCTAATTCGACCACACACTTTCAAAGAAATACCTAGAATACAATTAAAAAATCAAAAAACTTTGAGAGCATTCAAAAAGGATGTCTTAATAAATCAAGCAATAACTATAAATATTTTTGAGGAATTCAAACCAAACAATAATGAAAAATTCGTATTTTTGGTTCATGATTTTCATAAAAAGTACCATGGACTTATAGGTAATGATATACTAATGCAATGTAACGCTGTTATCGACTACAAAAATAAAATTCTCACGATGAACAACAATTCAATAAAATTATATTTTAGTCATCAACCAGAAAATACAATATACCAAATCGACCCTGGGGAATATTATTATAAAAATCCCTGTAAACAGCAAAAAGGTGACACAATTATAGAAGAAACTAATTTAAATGCCGACGTTCGAATTCTAGATGGAATTTACGAAGTAAACGACTTTCAAGCAAGAGCCAAAATACTTAACGTAGGCGACCAACCTAAAATTTTCAATTTCAATGAACCACTTCCGTCTGTAGAAATAGACGGAATCTTAGATTTTAACAATTACGAAATAAACAAATACTTAACGTATAAAGACAAGAAAACTATTCCAGAAAAAATTAAAACCGATCACTTAAACGAAGAAGAGAAACTTCAACTAAATCATCTTATATCTGAATTTAACGAAATATTTTCTGAACAAATACCAAACACGAAATCAGACACAAAATTAATACTGTAGACAATATACCAATAAAAAGCAAATTTACAGATACCCATATATCCACAAAATAGAGATACAAAAACAAATTCAGGAAATGTTGGAAAATGGAATTATCCAACATAGTAATAGTCCGTACAACAGCCCAGTTTGGTTTGTTCCCAAAAAATTGGATTCCTCCGGCGAGCGGAAATACCGTCTTGTCATAGACTACCGTAAACTTAACGAAAAAACAATCGACGACTCTTATCCAATCCCTAATATTGAGGAAATATTAGACAAATTAGGGAAAAGTACATATTTTTCTGTAATAGACTTAAAATCCGGATTCCATCAAATAGAAATGGAGCCAGAAGACATACAAAAAACCGCATTCTCTGTTGACAACGGACACTACGAATTTCGAAGAATGCCTTTTGGGCTGAAAAATGCCCCTAGTACTTTTCAACGCCTCATGGACAATATATTGAGAGAAAATATTGGCAAAGAATGCTTAACGTAAATGGACGATATTGTAGTTTTCTCGAATGGTTTAGAGGAACACATAAAAAACTTAAAGAAAATTTTCACAAAACTAAAATCTGCTCGACTTCGGGTACAACTAGATAAATGCGACTTTCTAAGAAAAGAAGTTGAATTTTTAGGGCACGTTATCAATGAACATGGAATATATCCCAACCAAAAGAAAATAGAAGTAATTAAAAACTACCAAATCCCAAAAACCCGAAAGGAAATAAAAAGATTCCTAGGTATCGCAGGATACTATAGGAAATTCATAAAAAATTTCGCCGAGATAGCAAAACCCATGACTCTATTCTTAAAAAAAAATTCTAAAGCAGAAGTAAATAACAAAAAATATATCCAAAGCTTTAACGATCTAAAAAATAAATTAATATCAGCACCAATTTTCATCTACCCCGATTTTGAGAAAAATTTCGAAATAACCACAGATGCGAGCCATTATGCCATAGGTGGTGTATTGTCTCAAGAAGGCAAACCAATTTCATACGTGTCTCGTACATTAAATGAGCACGAAATTAACTATTCTACAATCGAGAGGAGCTTCTCAGTATCGTATGGTCACTTAAACAATTTCAGACCATATGTTTTCGGTAGGAAAATTTAACTCTTCACAGATCACAAGCCCTTAGTTTGGTTACACAATCTTAAAGAGCCAAACAGCAAATTAGTAAGATGGAAATTGCATATTCAAGAATATGATTATGACATATCATACAAAAAAGGTTGTGAAAACAAGGTAGCTGATTTCCTAAGTAGAATAGACATAAACCAAAACGAGAACATCCCATTCCAAACTAATATTATAGAAACAGTTACACCTTTAAACTTATACAAAAATCAAATTATAATAAACAAAATTAATTCGGGCTCCTTGCAAATCAAAACACAAAATATATTTAACAAAACCCTTAAAACAATATCCATAAAAGTCTTAGACGATATCACATTAAAATTGATTATCAGGAATCACTTTGACCCAAAACGAACTAACGGTATATATGTAAATGACGAAATATTTGAAAAATTAAATCCTATCTTTCGCGAAAATTTTATAAATTACAAAATCATTAGGAGTAAAAAATTACTTAAAAATATTACCAATGGCGAAGAACTAGAAAATCTCATTCAAACAAAGCACTTGGAAAATAATCATCGTGGTATTAACGAAATTAACGAAGAAATGAAAAACGAATTCTATCATCCAAATTTAAAACTTAAAATATCAGAATTTATAAATAACTGCGAAGTGTGCATTCTAGAAAAATATGAAAGAAAACCTTCACAGGTCCCTTTAAAAATATCCGAAACTCCGAGTAAACCCAACCAAATAATCCATATGGACATATTCTATTCCATAAACAAGTCATTATTTGTCACTATGATCGATAAATTCAGTAAAATTGCCATGCTTACTAAAGTACAAAATAGAAGTGAAGCAGAATTCAGAAGAGCAATTGCAAAATATATTAGCACATACGGCAACATAGCGAAAATAGTTACTGATAACGAATTAGGAATGAAATAACATTTAATGAGGAAATTTTTGGAAGAAAAAAATATCACAATCCACTACACCTCCAATTCAAATCACAATAGTAACGCAGACATAGAGCGCTTGCATAACACCATCAACGAACACCTTAGATTATTAAAACATACAAAGAAAAACCTACCAATCGAAGAACAAATGATTTTAATAAACGGGTATTACAACAACACGATACACTCCTCAACAAACAGGAAACCAATAGATTTCATTCAAGGTAAAATAACAGAAAGCGCATACGAACAAATCTACAACAAAATATTAGAAAAGAAAAACCGCGTTATTGAAAAAGCAAACGAAAACAAAACCGATATATCCTTAGAAGCAGGAATTAATTACATTAAAGAAATAAGGGGAGGAAAAAATCATTCAAAATTCCGAAAAATAGACACCGACCGAAGAACACGTAGTCGACAAAGACAGTGGCCATAAATATTACAAAACTCACGTTAGAAAACGAAAAAAGTTCCAAAACCTATTACATATCAGACTTAAAGTAAGCACCAAAGGAAACCTAACAAAACATAGAAATAAAATGAAAAATCTTATCTCAGGTCATGCAAGACAGAATAACAACTCATAAACTATAAATTACTACTTACTAATATTTCCTTTTTTTTAAAAAAAAAATCTCTTTTTAGGACCTCTCCACCATGAAAAAGAACAGCATACTAATTGTCTGCATTCTCTTCGAATTTGTCAATCTTTCAACATCTCAGATAATAGATATTCAAGACTTGAACAACAACAAAAACGGGCATATTAACTTAAAACTAGGAGAAGTAAAACTTATAACCAACTATAACAAAATTTTACCCATAATCAATATTACAAAGTATGAAGAAACGCTTCAAGACATATGGACTAACATACAACCATTTTCAACCGAACCAAATTCAAACGGACCAATATTTAATACAATAACTCACAACTATAAATCACTAGTCTCTAAAATCAAAAACATTAATCCTCACAAAAAAAACAAAAGAGGACTTGTAAACGGAGTAGGAAAAGTGCTAAAGTACATAACAAGCACAATGGACAGCGACGATGAAATTCAAATACGTAACAAACTACAAACCTTAACAGATAACAACAAAATGTTAATAACAGAAAACAATAAACAAGTTAAAATAAACTCTGACCTAATTGAACAGACTTATAACATTACAGAACATATTAAAAATCAACAACATACAATAAGGAAATTCGTGACAAATTTAACTAATGAACTCAACAATAAAATATCTAAAATGGAACACCAAATGGCACTTATGGAGTGCATGTACCAAATTAATTATGACATTACCTTACTCAGAAATCACATCGACGATATTGAACAGACATTACTGATGAGCAGACTAGGAATACTATCAAAAAATATACTAACAGACGAAGAATTTAATATGATACAAGACTTAGACATTCTGACAAATATAAAAATTAATATAATAACTTTCGGAAACGAAATAGTCATAATTCTATTAATACCAAATTTTACTAATAAAATCTATTCTAAAATCTTAATAGAACCTTTACCTACTAAGGACAATAAAATTTTATATATAGAAGAAAAGGAAATTCTGATTGATGAAAATAAAAATATTTATCACTCAAATGTAATTCAAAATCTAAAGAAAAACTTAAAAGATATAAATGATAACTGTACATATAACATTTTTAATAGTAAAGAATCTAATTGTAAGTTTAAAAATTTTTTTGAACAATCTATCACAGAAATTAAAAATGGTCTTATAATTGTAAAAAATATTAAAAGAACACAGATATTCCATAATTGTAATAATTTTGAAACCTTCATTGAAGGAACTAATTTAATAAGATTTGAAAAATGTCAAATTAAAATTAATAATCTAACATATAAAAATTTTGAAATAGAAATAAAAGACCATATAATTTTACCTACTTTAAATGTAATTATAAAAAGAAATGTCAATAATAGTGAATTGTTAAACTTTGAAGAACTGCATGTAAAAAACATTAAAAATAACAGAGAACAAATTAAAGAAATCTTGTATGCTAATAAAATCGGAAATATTGTAAAAAGCTAAATAGCCAAGATTTTATGCTTTTAATCAATATATTTCTACTCTCGATGCGCTTAATATTATAAGGAATTTTAATACATAGTTTGCATTATTTTACGTTGTAGAAATTTTGATAAAATATAGTCCGAAAAATTGGGATTCTATGTTGAGACTGTTGTTTAACCTTAGACCATTATGTTCTCGATATTCTATAGTTTGAGTGACCACTTCTGTTGAAAATATCTTAAGCACCTTATAATAAAACAGTTGACCTAATGGTAATATTTTTAAACTTCTAAAAGGCTCTATCGTATGATGAATACGACGTTTGTTACATATTATTCTAATCAGACTTTTTTGAATTATTAATAATGGACGAAGATTGTTTTGGTAGCTTCCTCCCCAACAGAAAATGCCATACTGTAGTTTAGAATTAAATATACCATAATACGGATATAAAAATAGTTATTAGTTCTTCAAAACTAATTATAAATACATTTACACCGTATGTAATAATAATAAAATAACATTTACACCGTATGTAATTTTTTAGATATAATGTTTTAAAGTTTTGGTTTCGCAGTTGATTAAAGAACTCAACAAACATTTAAAGAACTCAACAAACATTTTGGACCGCAGTGGCTTAATGTAACTCAACCGAAATTCTTTTTAAACTTTCTTTTTGGCTAAAGCAGTACTTCAAAAATTTGGACGTAATTTCCTTCCAAAATTTTTGTGGGACAATCGTCTTGCACTCATGGGTTAATAAATTCCATGGTTGTAGTAGAGAGAACTCCATTCTCAAAGAGGAACGCGTATACAAAATTTGAAGTTAATCAGTCAAATCGTCCCATTTGTTGACGGAACTCAAAAAAATTGTTTTGAGACTTTCTAATTACCCATAGCAGTACTTCGCAAGATTCGGCGAAATTTGTTTCCAAAATTTTTTTTGACCTACCGTCGGGTCAGTATGGTTTTGTAATAAAATAATGTAAATATGACTTATGCTAAATATATTTATAAATTATTGGAATTATATTGTTTATAAATATAAGCCATGATTATGAAATAAAAATTTGAAAACTTGATCAATTAAAGTTTAATTTAAAGTAAACTAAAATAAAAAAAAATTATTTTTTCAATAAATACTTTTATTAAAGTAGTATTAGCTCCCTAAAATGTAAAAAATAAAAGATTGAAGGTAGATCTTGAATTTATTACTGTTTTAATATAAAAGTAAAATGCTGGTATAAGAAACATTATTTTAACGTTTGAAAAATTTTAAGATCAAAATATGGAAAATTTTCATTAACCGAAAATTGGTGGTACATCTTTTGCATTTAAAAGTGTTTAATACAAAAGTAAATTGCTGAAATGGGAGACAGAGACATTCAGTAAGTCTTAATCCAGCAATTTACATTGTATATATATATGTATGTTTGTAAATGTTTCACATGTAGTGTAACAGATACATATGTATCTACCTCTAAAGCAGTCCGGTGCAAACTTTTTTGACATTCGGGCCATTCTTACAACTTGGGTATGGCAATGGGCCGCATGAAATGCTATGATTAATAACATGAATTTAGAAAAATATATATAATATGTATATTTAAATTTAAATACAAAATAATTTTATTTTATTCATTAGCATGAAATTCCACAAGAAAATAATATCCAAAAATCTTAATTTTGTATATGGTTGGTATGGTTACAAATATTTTTTGTGGTTACTATTGCTAAGTTGCAAATTTTTTGTCTGTTTTAAATATTTTTTCCTAATGATAAAAAAATATATATAAATGTACCAAAAGTTAATGTTGATCTTGTGTTTTTTGTGAATAATGAATTGCAGTTTAATTAAAAAAATTGTAATTTTTAAGTTTCACATTTATATTTTTTAACAAGTACAAAATATCTGAGACGCAAAGAGATTTTGAAGTTGATCTGTGGTACAAAATATCTGAGATGCAAAGAGATTTTGAAGTTGATCCGAGGTACAAAATATCTGAGATGCAAAGAGATTTTGAAGTTGATCCGAGATTTTATACTTACACCTAAGGTTATACAATTTATGTTATATGTTAGAAATAGAAAACTTTACTTCACGAAACGCACATAATTGTGGTTTTATGTTTAAAAAAAAATTATATTTTGAAAAAAAATAAAAAAAAAATATTATGAAATAGTAAGAAAAAATATATTATTAAATGGGCCGCACAATATCCTTTTAGGGCCGCATGCGGCCCATGGGCCGCAGTTTGCACGGGTCTGCTCTAAAGTCTACACTGTTAAAATCTACTTAATGTTTTTGTTTTCAAAATTGTTGGAAAATTATATTTTTCTTTAAAATTTCCAAAACCAATTCAAATATTAGTTTTCAACATTTTTAAATTACAGCTTGGAACATATGTTTACATTTTTAAGCAAACTTGGTATATCTATACAAATAGGTATTCAAATTTTATTTGATAGTAAGTAATTCTTATAAAAATTTCTGCAATGAGACGATTTATACCTAATTCTTTGTTTATGGTCTTCTATAATATTTCTACATGCATATATACAGGGTGTCCGGGACTCAAGTACGCGCACTGCACTCAGTGATTGGGGGCATTAAAACAAACAAAAAATTGTACTGGAGGGGGGGGGGTCTATTGTGAACCCTTTTTGAGATATGAGGGATTCAAGATTTTTAGGAGACTTTTCGTAAACAAATCAATAACTTTTGAACAGCTTACTGTAGAGAGATAAAAAAAAATCCATTTCGTAGAGTAAGTTGTCAGCTTAAATTTTTGTGTACTAATGATCCCCATATACCCAACAGTTACAAAGTTATGAAGGTTCAAAATGATTTAAAATGAAAAAAATATGTTTCAAACTCAATTTTTTTTTAAAGCACCCTGTATTTGGGGTCCTTTTTATAGCATATTTCGAGACAACTTTTCAAGCCCTATAATTAGTACATAATAACTTTTTCTCTATCTCTAATCGTTTTTGAGATATGAAGAATAGAAAAGTGTGTTATTTTCAATCAGTTCAAACAGAAAAATTATGAATTTTTTTTTTATCTATTTATTTTTTCATTAATATTTTATAAGAAATTTAGAATTAATGGGTTTCATCTAAATTAATACTTTTAAATGAAAACCGGTTTTTTGGGCTCCAATTTATATCTATAAAGTATTAAAAATATTGATAAATATTCTATGTAATGAAAACAAATAAAGATAAGGAAATGCAATAGCAAAAACTTTTTTCATTTTAATAATAAAATAACAAAATTTTTTTTTAAAATCTAATTTGAAAATAAAAATTTAAAGGAACAGCTCAAAATGGATTCCGTCATTATGTATGCAATACATAATTCTTTTTTTCAAGCTGTGAATTAAGTCTATGTTTTCTAGCTCCTGTCTCAAAATCTGAGCAGTTGCGTTTATTCTCGGACACCCTGTATATATGCTCATGATAATATAACAATAACATGGTTCAAAGTCTAATTTGAAATATTAATTTCATTAATGAAAAATGTTCACTTAAATATTTTTGGCCTACATTTGCGTATAAACAAAACAAAATACGCACTCGCTTATTCATATCAGATTTTTATCTCACAAAATCCAAATAAACTTACAATTAGTCACACTATACTATAATTTATACATATACATATATTGCATATTAATACAGACTAGCATCGCCTTGTGCTCGAAATTCGGGCTATTTTTGCTTTTAACATTACATAAAAAATTAGTTATGTGTAATTTATTTTAGACTAATTTAACACGAAAAATTATATTTTTTTTCCTGTACGTAATAAAACATATGGCAACAATGTTGTAAACAATTCTTGCGCTTGAAATTTGCTTAAAAAAAATTTATAATTTTTTCAGTTATTATGAAGACGTTGTTGTATTTTTGAATTTTATTCCTATAGCTAAAGTCTTAATATAATTCTTAAAATATAAATATTGTTCTGATATATAATGTTCTGAGAATTTGATTATATTCTAAGTATATACATACATTTACTGAAGTCAAGTAGCCAAAATTCGAGTTAATGCTGTCCGTCATATAGAAAACTAAACATTTGAGTACGATTTGAATTATTATGTATCCGTTCCGTCAAAAAAAAATTTTTTTTTCGCTCTGAGCACGATTTAGAATCGCTAAATTAATATATATATCCAAAAATTAATTATTCAGGTTAAAAAAAACATTCCCAGTAAAATACAATGATATTATAAGTTAACAAAATACAGGCATATGACACTATTCTACTGAACATATTTCAAAGCTTAATGAGGAGTAAACTAATCTTTCCTACTGACAGCTACTCCCAACTGAACCAGGCTTTGAGAAAGAGTAGATAATAGAAGTAGGTAATTTTCGGCAGATAACTTTAATTTAAATTTTCCCATAATAGATGAATTTTCATTTGAATAGGTTATGTTAAATCATATTTTTTATTAGATAACCAGCACTTTCTTCTTCCATTTTTATTATTAATATTTAAATATATTAAAATTGATAAACTTCTCCTATGACAGATAGTTTTAAAATGACAATTAATCTAACAATTATCTACTCCTGAAACAAAAATTAGCGGTCCAATTACACACTACTCCTATCTACTCTTCACCTACACTTTTAGCTAAAAGGAACGCATTCACTATAGACGTTTTTTTTTAAATATGAGCAGAGCATGAATTGTCAAAAAAAAAATCGTTTTTTTAGCTCTGATCTGATTTTACTTGTAAAATAAAAGTTAAAAATGTTTTAATTTAATTTAATTTTTCGTGTTTTTTTATTAAATCTGAACGCTCTGAGCGTACTCTGTTTATGCTCTGCTCAGAACGGTCTAATGTTGTTTAGAGCGTGCTCAGATCTCTGCTCTGAATTAAAAAAAATACGCCTTATATAAAACTCGTTCGTTATGTCACAGTAAAACTATAAAAAGTTTTTTGTCATGAAAAACATTATTCGATGTTTAAAATGTAAAATAAAAATTTTTAATTATTAGGGCTTAACCTTAATCAAAACATATAACGTACAATTTAAAAAAATAAGAAAAACCAAAAACAATATTTTAATACATTTTATCAATTTTTAATTTTAAAAATCCGAGTTACAGTACATCGCGCTTGCGTATTTTGTTTGCTTTCATGTAAATTTATTTATAAAACTACTTATTTCAAAATTTTTTGACAGAAATTTTTCGTCATACGCGTTGATTTAGGTTGGTCTCTAAGCTACAAAACATTCAAATTACAAAATATTTTTTTAAAAAAAGTTTATTTTTTTTTGGTTTTCCTTCCGTATGTTCTTTCTGAATTAGTGAAGGTTATGACACATATTATAGGTATTTTCAATAACTGTGAATATGAGGTATGTTTTGAAATACAAATATTTTAAAATAATATTATGTTATTAAAATTTTCTATTTTTGTTTTAAAACATTATCTTAGCAACATAAGAAACAACAATAAAAATATTTTTTAAAGCTTTGTCAATTTTTAAAAATCCGAGGTACTGTACGTCGCATATTTCGTGTGCTCTTATGTAAATTCATGTACCTTACTTTTTACTTCAAAATTTTTTTGTCAGAAATTATACACCATACGCGTTGATTTTGATTGGGCCCTAAGGAACAAATCATTTAAATTACATATTATTTTTTTAAGAAAGATTTGTCGTTTTTAATTTTTTGCAAACATATTTTACATAACAACATTTGCTATACATGTAGGATTGGATTAAAATTTAATTAAGGAAAACACTTTCTTTTTCTTACAAAAATTTAAAATAGTTCATTTATATATTTTATTAGTTTTTTTTAAAAAAAATGTAAGTTAAATTCACAAAATAATGTTTTCAAAAAAAATATTACTATGTTATAATTTTAAAAATAAAGTCACAAATACAAACTAAAATTATTAAACTTCTTTCTTTAAAAATGATTAAGCTTCTTTCTTCAAAAATTATTAAACTTCTTTCTTTAAAAATTAAACTCCTTTGCGCTTATATCATCCACGTCCACGTATCTCTGCTTTCTTCTACTTTCTTTTCTCCTTTTATATTTTTAGAAGTAACAGCTTTTAAATAAAAAAAAAGAAAAGGTGAATAACCGTTTAATAATATAAAAAAAAAGAAAAGGTGAATAAACTCCTGAACTTGAAAATTCTTTTTATTAGCTCCCCTAGTGTCATTCGTCAACATCTTGCTTTTCGTTTCGTTCCATGTTTCATTCTATTCGTCAGCAATGACAACTGTCAAAAATAATTATTTATTATTTGTAAACAAACATGTTTACACAATTTTTATTTTCTAAAGGAAAATAAAAATAAAGAATTATATAAATAAATAGGATGCTGGTTGCCGATCGGAATAATATATCTCTGAGCTACTAGAGATATGGAGTGTTATTAGATAAGTATTTAAATAATATATATTATTCTTTTTTTTAAATGATATTCTTTTTAGGTGCTGCTATGCAAGATAAACAAAAACATTGCTGAGACAACAAAAGAAATTTTATGCTGCCACTAGATATTGGTAAGAGATTTTATATTATTGTTAAATAAAATCAATCCCACATCAGCCATCCTGTATTTTAATCCGCCTCGGATTGATCCAGATCGCTATCAGTTTCGTATTGCACCCATAATTTCATTTTGTCAGCACTGCATTCAGTATTGGTTGGACCTTCGTGTTCGCCTTCCTTTTGCACTGTGTACTTATCAAATCCTTTAATAGCTGTCACTCGATATGGACCAAAAAATTTTTGTTTAATTTTAAGACCAACTCCAAATTGTGTACGTTCGATTGCAACTAAATCTCCTAAATTATATTTTGTTGCTGTTTTTCTTTTGCGACCAAATTTCTTTTATTTGCGGCCTGAATTTTGATAATGTCCAATTTGGCTTGTTCTCTTGCTTCACTGCGTTCATTTTGAAATTGTTGAATCCATTCTTCTTCTATTAGCTGTATTATATTTTTATCATTCTTTGTTTTCATTTTAGTTCCTAACATGAGTTCAAATGGTGTGGTTTGAATAGAGCGATGAAAAGTGCTATTTAATATTCTTTGTACATCTGTAATATGCGTGTACCATTTTTCGGGTTTGTTTAACGATAATTTCGTTAGAACTGCAACTGTAGTTTTGTGTAGACGTTCCACCTGACAATTACCTCTTAGAACTCCTGTGGCTATGAAGTAAAGTTTAGTGTCATGTGATTTACAATACTCATGGAAATGATTTGATATGTACTCCTCTATCAGAAATTATCCGCGATGGATAACCAAATGTACTGGCAATTATTTCACATTTCTTTATTACTTCCTCTGCATTTAAACTTTTTGTAGGGAACAACCAACAAAACTTGGAAAATAATTTTCATTTGGATGGGTGATTTCATCATGGTTACTGGCGAGTAATTTTCAATTAAATTAACAATTTCATTAAATTTACCTTTTTCCAAATTGGCTAACCCTGGGAGATCATTGTAAGTAAACTCATCTTCTAATTTTATTTCAGCTAAATAACAATCATTTTCTTTTTTAGTATTGACTATTGAAGTGCTACTTTTCTTTTCGGAAAAGACGACACCACTTATTTTGGCCACAGTGAGACACTCTGCAAACTCATACCTATGATAATAGGAAACTTCATGCTGTTGTTATCAATTATGTGTACCTCAACATTTTGGTAAGTATCTTCATTTATTTGGATTTCCATGTTACAACAACCTTTGCTGAAAGTATTAGAACCTACCCCTGATATTGCTATCTGATTGTTTCTGAGAATAGATAAAGGTTTAATTAGATTAATATATGCTTCTTTAATCAAACAAATATCGCTTCCAATATCTATTAAACCTTCCATCACAACGTTGTTCACCTTTATTAAAACACAGTTATTATTTGTATTAGCTGCATTTGTTCTAGCTATCGGACGCTTCTTGTTTGGACAATCCGGTTTTTTGTGTCCAAACTGGTTACACTCGAAGCATTTCGGTCCTCGTTCTTTTTCTGAATAACTGTGAAATTCATGTGCTGATGAACCACAGTTAAAACAGTATTTATTTGACCGCGACATTTTGTTATTAAAATTATTCCTTTTTGGTACTTCGACAATTATTTTCGCGTCAACATTTTTTAAATTATTATTTCGATTCGAATCCGTTTTAATTTTTTCGTACACGGCTAATTTTTTTTTGGACTCTGCACAATTTTTCGCGCCGTACAGAGTGGATTTATTAGCGAGCGTATCATTTATACCGTTTATTGTGTAGATAACCGATATTTCATCGACTTCAGCTTGCGAAGCTATATCGATCATTTTATATAGAAATTCGCGGTACGACTCGTTAGCGTTTTTCTTTCGCGCTTGTAATTTACTATGCACTTCAGCACTATTCAGTTTTGGTGTAAATTCATTTAATAAAGCTTCTTTTAACGTGTGAAAATTTAAAGGTTTAGCTTCACATTCCACGAAAAGTTTCGCGTCACCTTCTAATTACCTTTTACACACTATGTATTTTTCTAAGTCATTGAGGTGAAACGTGTAAGCATATTGTTCGAATCCCGAAAACCATTTACGTACGCTAACGGTTTCTTTTCCCGTAAATTTTCTTATTAACGTTTCAAAATCATTGAAACTAAATTTAATTTGAGAATTATTTTCGGCACTAAATCTACTAGATTCTCGTATTCCTTCGTTAACTACCGGCAAATCGCTATTTTGACGACTAAGTCTACGTCTAGAACCCATTTTATTTAATTTTACTAAATGATAACAAAACAATTATATAAGAAAGAAAAAAATAAATGTTCAAAGTTTTTGTTAAAAAAATTATTTATATATATAATCTCAAAAAAAAAAAAGCTTTTTTGTATACGTTAAATATATATTTTCACTGTTTTATTTCTTATATATATTTTTTTTTTATATTCACCTGCTTAAATGTTTTTATTTTAGATCACTTTCTAAATCAAACGTCCAATCCTGGATCAATTCTGGATTATCCCGGTTGAGCCCCCAAATGTAGGATTGGATTAAAATTTAATTAAGGAAAACACTTTCTTTTTCTTACAAAAATTTAAAATAATTCATTTATTTATTTTATTAGTTCTTTTTAAAAAAAATGTAAGTTAAATTCACAAAATAATGTTTTCAAGAAAAATATTACTATGTAATAATTTTAAAAATAAAGTTACAAATACAAACTAAAATTACTAAACTTCTTTCTTTAAAAATGATTAAACTTCTTTCTTCAAAAATTATTAAACTTCTTTCTTTAAAAATTAAACTACTTTGCGCTTATATCATCCACGTCCACGTATATAACTCTGCTTTCTTCTACTCTCTTTTCTCCTTTTATAATTTTAGAAGTAACAGCTTTTAAATAAAAAAAAAGAAAAGGTAAATAACCGTTTAATAAAATATATAAAAAACGAGGAAGAGTGTAGTAGAGTAGACTGAGTCAACTCTGGGATACCCGTATGACCGTAACATATACATTATATCATCCGGTTAATTACTTTTGGCAAAATTTCAAACATTCAGCTTTATTAGGTGTAGAGTAATGCTCATATAAAAGAAGGAGTTGTATGGCAGCTACTCGAACCCTTTGCAGTAGACCAACCAAATTATGCAGTAACTTTGGCCATTACACTAAACTATTTTTGGCAAAATTTCAGACACCCAGCTTCATTTGGTGTAGTGTAATCCTCATAAAAAAGAAGGAGTTGTATGGCAGCTACTCGAACCCTCAGCAATAGACCAACTAAATTTTGCAGTAATTTTGGCCATTGCCCCAAAATATTTTTTGCAAAATTTCAGACACCCAGCTTTATTAGGTGTAGTGTAAAGCTCATATAAAAGAAGGAGTTGTATGGCAGCTACTCGAACCTTCTGCAATAGACCAACCAAATTTTGCAGAAACTTTGGCCATTATACTAAACTATTTTTGGCAAAATTTCAGACACGCAGCTTCCATAGGAATAGAGTAATGCTCATACAAAATTAGAAGTTGTATGGCAGGTACTCGAACCCGTGGACCAAAATGGCTGGATTTGAATAGCGCTTCCGGTTTTTGCATAAAAACGAATTTGTGAAAATTTCTTAATCCTCGATCCTTTACTTTTTGAGTTATCGTGATGACGGACGGACTAACGGACGGACGGACGGACGGACATACATCGCTAAATCGATTTATTTTTCGATTCTGATTCTATCCATACACTTGAGTCTACATCTACCCCCCCTCCTTCTCTGCGTCACAAACGTAATGACAAATTTATTATACCCTTGGACTATATAGTCATACGGGTATAAAAGGAAAGGTGAATAAACTCTTGAACTTGAAAATTCTTTTTATTAGCTCCCCTAGTGTCATTCGTCAACATCTTGCTTTTCGTTTCGTTCCATGTTTCATTCTATCCGTCAGCAATAACAACTGTCAAAAATAATTATTTATTATTATTATGTTTACACAATTTTTATTTTCTAATGGAAAATAAAAATAAAGAATTATAAAAATAAATAGGATGCTGGTTGCCGATCGGAATAATATATCTCTGAGCTGAGATAATATATAAATAATATATATTTTCCTTTTTATACCCGTATGACTATATAGTCCAAGAGTATAATAAATTTGCCATTACGTTTGTGACGCAGAGAAGGAGGGGGGGTAGATATAGACTCAAATGTGTGGTTCGGATCAGAATCGAAAAATAGATCGATTTAGCTATGTATGTCCGTCCGTCCGTCATCACGATAACTCAAAAAGTAAACGAGCTAGGATAATGAAATTTTCGCAAATTTGTTTTTATGCAAAAACCGGAATCGCTATTCAAATCCAGCCATTTTGGTCCACGGGTTCGAGTACCTGCCATACAACTTCTAATTTTATATGAGCATTACTCTATTTCTATGGAAGCTGCGTGTCTGAAATTTTGCCAAAAATAGTTTAGTGTAATGGTCAAAGTTAGTGCAAAATTTGGTTGGTCTACTGCAGAGGGTTCGAGTAGCTGCCATACAACTCCTTCTTTTATATGAGCTTTACACTTTACCTGATGAAGCTGGGTATCTGAAATTTTGCAAAAAATAGTTTAGTGTAATGGCCAAAGTTACTGCAAAATTTAGTTGGTTTACTGCTGGGGGTTTGAGTAGCTGCCATACAACTCCTTCTTTTATATGAGGATTACACTACACCAAATGAAGCTGCGTATCTGAAATTTTGGCAAAAATAGTTTAGTATAATGGCCAAAGTTACTGCAAAATTTGGTTGGTCTATTGCAGAGGTTTCGAGTAGGTGCCATACAACTCCTTCTTTTATATGAGCATTATTCTACACCTAATAAAGCTGAATGTTTGAAATTTTGTCAAAAGTAATTAACTGGATGATATAATGTATATGTTACGGTCATACGGGTATCCCAGAGTTGACACAGTCTACTCTACTACACTCTTCCTCGTTTTTAAATGATATTCTTTTTAGGTGCCGCTATGCAGGATAAACAAAAACATTGCTGAGACAACAAAAGAAATTTTATGCTACCACTGGATATTGGTAAGAGATTTTATATTATTGTTAAATAAAATCAATCCCACATACATCTCTCAAATGTAATGTCAACTACAGAATATATTTCAAGAGTCGGTTATTTTACTATCATAAAAAACTTAACCAAAAGCAACAAATATTCGAAGTAGCAAAATAATATTTTTTAACAAAACAAGATACATACAGTAGAGCTCGCTTATAACGTACACGAAGGGACAGTAATAAACGAATGTCGTTTTAAAGATTGTAGTGAATTTTGAAAAACTACTATTAGACTTAAACATTGTAGAATATGCCAAACTTTGAGCGGACGCTTTGAACTCATTTGCTAGAATTTTATATGATGATGCAGTTTAAAGTTTATGTATATTGCTTTTTCTTCTAATGAAATTTTTTTTGTATTTTTGATGCGTTATTATGATTTTTTTTTATATTCAAAAATAAATAAAACGAGGAAGGTTATAGTTGCCTTTGTCAACTTTTAGATCATTGTGCATACACACTAACCGTTATTTATTTCCCTTATACAATATTACAAAAAACATATAAAAAAGTAAAATAGTTAAAAAAAAATTTAACGCATTATCCCATAATTTTTGCTTACAAAAAAAAAAAACATTCAACAAAAAAAAATTTAATTTTAATTCATCATACCGTAATTTTTGCCTAAAAAAAAAAAAAAAGTGATGTCCAATTTTTCCAACTAACTTGCCATATTACTTTACCTGCCCAGTTTTAATTTTAACCATGTAGCTTCATCTAAGTTATCGAAATGACAACTTTGTATCGCAGCTTCCCGAAAACGGGGCGTTACATTTTGAAACTCCATATAAGTGCTCGATTTATTATATAACTAAGAGTGTATAATTTTCATCCTCGTTGTAAAATTCATATTGGTGTAAAGAAGTTGTATGGCAGCCCTTCGAAAATGGGGCCGTAACATTTTGAAACTTCATATAAGTGCTCGATTCATTATATAACTAACCGTGTTTAATTTTCATCCTTGTAGTATAATTAGTTTTGAAGAAATTCATATTGGTGCAAAGAAGTTGTATGGTTGTATTGAGCCCCCCGAAAATAAAGCAGTAACATTTTGAAACTTCATATAAGTGCTTGATTCATTATTAAACTAACCGTGTGTAATTTTAATCTTTCTGGTGTAATTACCTTTGAAGAAAGTCACATTGGTTAAAAAAGCTGTGTGGCAGCTCCCCAAAGCTTTGGTCTGGTTTTAACCAAAAAGAATAGGAAACCTCAAAAATGTATATATAAATTATATAAATTATTTATGAAGCCATTTGCTTAAAAAAATTCTTTGTGTTCTTTTTTGCTTATCTTAAATTTTTTAAACTACGCATCATTTAAATCATATGAAATCGTAACTCGAAAAAACAACAACACAAAATAAAACAAAAAAATACAATTTTCATATAATTTTATGTTTAATACAAGATGCCTAACAAAATTTCAAATTTGTATATGGAAATATTGGGTTTAAAAAAGTTAGTTGTTCAAAAGTTACCCGAAGTTTTGGCCCGATCTTAACCGAAAAAAATAGAACATACATTTTTAGGTAAAATTTAATTCATTAGAAAAATTGTAAAGTTTATTATAATTAAAATTTAACCGAGTTCGTTGTAAATGAAAACTACTGTATAGACAAAATGTGTTGCTTTCATTTCGAACAGAACTCTTTTTATACCCGTATGACTATATAGTCCAAGGGTATAATAAGCTATGTATGTCTGTCCGTCCGTCCGTCATCACGGTAACTCAAAAAGTAAAGGAGCTAGGATTATGAAATTTTCACAAATTCGTTTTTATGCAAAAACCGGAACCGCTATTTAAATCCAGCCATTTTGGTCCACGGGTTCGAGTACCTGCCATACAACTTCTAATTTTATATGAACATTACTCTATACCTATGGAAGCTGCATGTTTGAAATTTTGCCAAAAATAGTTTAGTATAATGGCCAAAGTTATTGCAAAATTTGGTTGGTCTACTGCAGAGGGTTCGAGTAGCTGCCATACAACTCCTTCTTTTATATGAGCTTTACACTACACCTGATGAAGCTGGGTGTCTGAAATTTTGCAAAAAATTGTTTAGTGTAATGGCCAAAGTTACTGCAAAATTTAGTTGGTCTACTGCTGAGGGTTCGAGTAGCTGCCATACAACTCCTTCATTTATATAAGGATTACACTACACAAAATGAAGCTGGGTGTCTGAAATTTTGCCAAAAATAGTTTAGTGTAATGGCCAAAGTTACTGCAAAATTTGGTTGGTCTACTGCAAAGGGTTCGAGTAGCTGCCATACAACTCCATCTTTTATATGAGCATTACTCTACACCTAATAAAGTTGAATGTTTGAAATTTTGCCAAAAGTAATTAATCGGATGATATAATGTATATGTTACGGTCATACGGGTATCCCAGAGTTGACACAGTCTACTCTACTATACTCTTCCTCGTTTTTACACTTTTTAAGATAAAAACAAGTAAAGAAACAGTCAGTCGGTGCAACCGACTTAGAAATACCCTACACCTATTTGGTTCAAATTTAATGGGAAGTCCATAAGTCATTTTAAAACCATAAAAACTGTTATTAGTTTGATCGTAAGAAATAGCTAACCAAATTAACTTTAAAATACTAAAAACATTTTCTAATTACTTTATCTACTCAAAAATATTAAAAATTCTTACTAATTTATCGTTTTAAAAATATTAAAAAACAAAAAAACTTGAAACAAATGAAAATATATTTATTTCAATTCAATTACAAAAGTAAAAAAATTTTAATTATTAAATTTTGTGATAAAAAGCTAATCAAAGCATAATATATTTTAAAACTTTTTAAAATTGCAACTATTTTAAATTGTTAATTTCTGTACGTATCAGAAAAGCTTATAAACGCAAATTTTAAAATAAATGTATTTCTAAAATATAATTACAAATTTAGAACTTTTCATATAACTCATTTAAATATAACAATTAATTTTACATAAATGCAGCAAGTACCTTTAAATATAGCTTAAGTATTGTTCACAATGTCTTAATTATATATCTATGGTAATAAATATAAAATATTATACAAAATATGTTTTATAATAAAATTCTTAGCCTTTTAAAAATATAAAAGTGTTAAATAAAAACGGAAATAGGAAAAACCCTCGTGTATCAAATTTAGAGTTTCTATCTTCATGGATTTCGAAGATGAGCTTTTTAATTTTGGGATTTCTTCAAATTTAGGCCTTTTCATATAATTCATTTAAATATAAAAATAAGTTTTACATAAGTGCAGCTAGTACCTTTGAGCATAGCTAAATCACTACAATTAAGTCTAAATTTCGGGGACACATCGGAAATAAGAAATATATTTTTTGGCTTCGAAATTAAACTCAACCAGAACCAATTCCCATGGTACTTTTCTTACTAGTAACCTAGAGTTTAAGTTTCATCAAAATAGCGGCATTATTTTTTGAGTTATGGATTTTATGGCCATGATTCTCTATATCTCTGCACATTCTCTCTGTATTTATTTTCTACATGTCTCCTAAAATGAGCTAGATCTTGTAGCACTTCCTTTCTTGATACTCCTGTAGTTTCATGATAATTAAAGTATAGGTTAGAGAGCTCTTAATGGTTATTTGGCAAACCTGCTTGGTGTATAAGTACTTTTAGACTAGTTTGCGTCATTCCCTCATAACACATATCACCATGATCATGAAAATACGACAAAAATAATCTAACATTGTTGTATATTCTGTGTTCTCTAAGCCGAGAAATAGCATAAATATTGTCACCAGATATAATCGCATTTCTAGTTAATCTGACAATCGGTGGAGCTAGTGGATTAATAAAGCTTTTGTTATTTGACTTTGCGATCTCACTACTGCCTACGTTTATAGTTTCACCCTTTATCCAGTTAGCATATTTAGTTGTTGGCACTACAAGTTGTCTTTCATCTTTAGGCATATCTTTATTCATAAGAGTAATATTATTATTAGCAATATTATTATTTTTATTTTGACTATCATTAATATTTTCAATCTGATGAAGTTTATTGTTGGAATCTGTTGCCACGATGTCCTTGGAATCTTTGTCAGAGAAACATATATTATTATTACTGTTCTTGTTAACTTGAATTGTGCAAGTTTTCTTGTTTGCATTATTTATCTTTTTGAAGGGTAATAGTTTAAGTAATACACTGCTTTTTTGACTTTGACCAGATTTTTTATTGGATTCTTCCGTTTTTGTTATAATTTTTCTTACAATATCCAATTTATTTTCCATATTATTATTATTATTATTATTATCATTATTATTATTATTATTGTTATTATTATTATTGCTATTATTATTATTATTATTAATATTTTTATTATTAATGTTATTATTATTAATGTTATTATTATAATTTTTATTATTATTATTATTATTATTATTAGTATTATTATTATTAATGTTATTATTATTATTTTTATTATTATTATTAGTATTATTTTTATAATTACTATTATTATTATTATTATTAGTTGACAATTGACATTAATATTATAATCATTAGTATTAGTATATTCACTATTAATATCGAAAGCAATTGAGATTTTGTTTTCTTCCTCAACTATCATTGATTGCTAATATCCAATTTTTTGTTTTAGATTGCTTAACTTTCTCTGGTAAACTGGACACGTTACACTGAAAGTCTTGTGATCAACCCAAATTACCCCACTGTCCTATATATAGAACAGTATAGCTCGATCCCATAGTCCTACATATAGGACAGATACACACGTTAAAACATGATTTTAAGATTTAAATTTTTTGACAAGTTAGCCATGATTTTTCTGCAAAACAATTTTGGTTGCAAAAATAAACGTTTACTTTTATTGTTTAGTTAAGTTTTGGTGTTTCTAAGTTTTAGTGTTTACATTTATTTTAGTTTATATTAAAGATATAAAATACTATTATTTTTTTTACTGACTTTCAATATGTCGAGGTAAGTTAATCACTTTGTTTTTGTAGATAATTGTTAGTACTTCATTGTTTAATAATCAAAACTAATTCATGAACATACTTATACGAGAAAAGAAACAAAAAAATTTCCAATGCGTTTAAAAAACGCAGGTTTTTGCAGTTGACCTAAATGTAGTACATTGGGAATATTCACCTATTACAAATAGAATTTTTTGTAATGCACAAATTTTATATGTGCATTACTAATTATTTATTCTGTTCTTTTCATTTTAGACCTTTACGTTTACATGAAATTTTAGAAGAATTAGAAGTTTTGGAGGATGATTCAAATGATTAATTAATTATAAATATACAACCACCAATTAATGCTACAGACGATTTGACTGATGAGGACGATGCTGAAGAAAATGTAGGAGATATTAATAATCTTCCTGGCTCTCAACTTTTGGCTGAGGCCGAAATAAGGAAAAAAAATAACAGTGATGATAGTGAAATGAAATTCCCTTAAGTGAATTATATCGTCAATCTATTCCACAATCAAAAAAGAAAAAAATGTATGATTGGATAGAAGGCGACGATTTAGTAAAGGACTTTAAGGAATGGCCGTCTATGAGTACTGCTTCAAATAATTTAACACCTTTTCAAATTTTTGATTTATTGTTCGGAAACGATATCATAAATGAAATAGCTACACAAACCTCTACATATGCGTCAAGAAAGAAAGGAAATCCAGAAGTAATAACTCCTTCCGAAATAAGATGTTTTATTGGAATTTTGCTTTTAAGTGGATATGTAAACCTACCACGAAGGCGACTTTATTGGGAATTAGAAATTGATACACACAATGAAATGGTGACAAAATCAATATCTAATTATTGATATAATTTTGTTTAATGTCATATTGTCTAATATTAATTTTTGTGACAATATGACATTAAACAAAAATAATAAATTTGCAAAAGTACGTAATGTTTTTGAGCACCTGAACAAAACATTTATAGAATACGCTCCGCATGAAGAAAATCATTGTGTAGATGAAGCCATGGTTATGTATTTCGGCAGACATAGTTGTAAACAGTTCATCAAATGCAAACCCGTACGATATGGGTACAAGTTGTGGGATGGAGTAACGTACAGTGGTTACATCGTATGGATGGAGCCGTATCAAGGTGCAAGTACACAGATTGATCAACAGTATGCTAGTTTTGATCTTGGGGGAAGTGTAGTCTTAAATTATATTGATGTGTTACTATCCAAAGTCATATTTCCTTACCATTTGTATTTTGATAATTTTTTTACTTCAATTCCACTCATAGAAGTCCTACGACAAAAAGAAATTAAAGCCACAGGAGCTTTAAGAGAGAACCGGATGCAAAAATGTCCTATAAAGACTAAACATGAAATGAAAAAGACACCAAGAGATTTTTACGAATTTAAATCTACAATTGATAAATCCGTTTGCATTGTAAAATGGAATGACAATAATGTCGTTTCAATGGCATCAAACTGCACAAATATACATCCCGAACATAATGTACGTAGATATAGCCAAAGAAAAAAAAAGTTTATCAGCGTTGCTCAACCTAATGCAATCAAATTGTACAATAAATACATGGGCGGTGTTGATCGGGCTGATCAGAACATTAGCCTTTACAAAATAAGTATTCGCGGGAAAAAATGGTACTTCCCAATTTTCTGCCATCTTATAAACTCAGCCGAACAAAATGCTTGGCAACTTCATCGCATTAATGGTGGTACATTAGATCATTTAGCTTTCAGAAGAAAACTAGTATCTTATCTTTTAAAAACATATGGAAAAGGAAATATAACTTTAAATATAAGACTTGGAAATGACGCGAGATATGATAGAATTGATCACTTCGTGGAACCTTAATCAAAACAAACTAGGTGTGGCTATTGCCACCAAAAATGTACTACACGATGCGTCAAGTGCAACGTAGGATTGCATACAAAATGTTTTATAAACTACAATTATATTAATTTAAAGAAATTATAATAATTACACTTTATAACATTATATTATTTGTTTGTTTTTATTTTACAATTATTTAACTAGTTTTATACAAAAAGTGAATTACTTTATGTTTGTGCTACATTTAATTTTTCCTTTTAAATACTTTTAAATCAACTTTAATAAAAATTATTAATAAAATCAACTTTAACTTGTGTTTATTAAAATTTTCGATTAATATTTGAAGTGCAATGGAAACCTCCCAAAATATACCAAAAGATAAGTACCCAGCGTCCTAAATATAGGACGGCTCTTTCTAGGGAAGCCCCTGATACGAAATAAAAATTTTAATTATAATTTTTTATTTTTTATTTAAACCAAAAAATTTAACTAGTTTTTACACATTTCACACAAAAAAAAATTTGTCGGGAATATAAGGAGTCATAATTTTTAATTTGATGAGATTATCTGGGTCAAACCAAGCTTAAGTGTTTCATTAACTTTTAAACAATTAATACATTTGTTAATTTAATCTTTATTACAATCTTTACTTTTGTGATTTTGATGGTATTTGCTACATGTTTCCTCTTTGGTACAATTTACAGCTTTGTGATTAAATCCCTTGCATTTGTAGCATCGTAGAACTCAAAGCATCGAAAACTTTACAACTCTCCCATCCTATTGATACATTTCCAGAATTCGAACCCTTGGGATGATTTCGCACATATGCAGTCCGCGCTGTACCTTAAATACTAGCCCTTGTACACAAGTGGAACGTTATATATTAATTTTAAGTTACTATTTTTAGTAATTTCATTTATAAGCTTTTAAACCTTGGGAGCTCTAAAAGGGGTACTGAACCACCACTCCAATCGATTTCAAATTAGGGGGACACACAAGAAATAGTTAAGAACACCCTTGTGCCAAATTTGAAGCTTCTACATTTTTTCAAGCTGCTATCTTTCTTAATTTTAAAGATATTCTTCAAGGTCTTCCGAAATGTGTGTCTGGTCCCCGACCCAACTACTCCAATGAGACCCAAATTTCAAGTACACCAAGGAAAAAGAAAGAGACACCCTGATACCAAATTTTGAGGTTCTATCTTCATTGGTTTCGAAATTATACTCGTTTGGCCAAAATTCGATCAAAAAGATCTAAGTTCCGAACCCATTGCACATTACCCATCGTACGCAATCACCACCGTAGTTTCATTACCAGTATCCTACAACACAAATTTTATGAAGATAGCGTCATTAGTTGTTGAGTTATCGAGATTTTTATATATGTTCGTAAACCCTTAGACCGATTAAAAAATCCAGAATCCGAAACCCATGGGCGGATTTCGCCCATTTGCAATCCCCACCGTATTTTTAGCCCTAGTAACCTACAGTTAAAATTTCATCAAGATAGCTCCATTATTTTTTGAGTTATCGTACATACGGACGGACGGACGGACGGACATGGCTATATCGATTAAGGAGGTCATGCTGATCACAAATATATATAGTTTTCCATATCTAGCTCGCTTTCTTTAGGTGGTTACAAACACCATACCAAAGTTAATATACCCCTTTACCAATTTTATAGGTGCAGGGTATAAAAAACCAAAAATTTAACAATAATTTTAAAAAAATTTAAATCTCCTTGTTTATTGAACATTTAAACTAAACAAGAAAAAAGGAAGATATAAGTAGGCGCCTAGAATTAATAGTTTGATTGACCTGCGAGTTACAAATGAAAATGAATTAAACAGAAAGTCGGAGCATAATATTAGAGTCATAAGCTTCAATTTTTAACCGTGTGACCGTTAAATTAAAGACGGGTTTTCATCTGAAAAAATATGAAAAAATAATAATAAAATATGAAAACAAAAAAAACCTTTCTTTTGGTTGTTATGGACGCAGATTATGCTATATTTGGACGCAGATTATGCTTCGATTCTAATATACACATACAGAAAAAGTAAAAAAAACAAATGACTGATAAATTTTTGTTGTCGCATTTTAAAAAATTGAAGAAATTTGAATTAGTAATATTTTAGTAAATGAATTTTTCGTATTTTATAAAATGTGGGGGTCGTGGGTTCAAACTCGCTTCACGGTGAAGTTTTAATACTTTACACCTATAAAAAAGGTAAAGGGGTATTCTAACTTTAGTATGGTGTTTGAAACCACCTAAACGAAGCGAGCTAGATATGGAAAAGTATAAATATTTGTGATCAGCGTGACCTCCTGAGTTGATATAGCTATGTCCGTCCGTCCGTAGACACGATAACTAAAAAATAATGAAGATATCTTCATGAAATTTTAACTGTAGGTTACTAGGACTGAAAATACGGCGGGCATTGCAAGTGGGCGAAAACGGCCCATGGGTTCGGATTCTGGACCTTTTAATCGGTCCAAGGGCTAACGAACATATATAAAAAATTATGATAATTTAACAACTAATGAAGATGAGAACAACTAAATGAGAATGGTATCTTCATCAAATTTGTGCTGTAGGTTACTATTAATGAGACTATGGCGGGGATTGCGTATGGCGGGAAATGGACAATGGGTTCAGAAATTAAAACTTTTTGATCGAATTAGGCCAAACGAGCACAATTCCGAAACCAATGAAGATAGAACCTCCAAATTTAGTATCAGGATGTCTCTTTCTATTTCTTAGTGTCCTTAAAATTTGGGACCAATTGGAGTAGTGGGTTGAGGACCAGCCACACAGTTCCGAAAACCTTAAAGCATATTTTCGAAATTAATAAAGATAGTAACTTGAAACAAATTTAGAAGCTTCAAATTTGGCATATGGATGTTCTTTACTATTTCCTGCGTGTCCCTGTAATTTTACATCAATTGGAGTGGTGGTTCAGTACCTCTCTTAGACCCCCCAATGTGTAAAAGCTTATCATCGAAATTAATAAAACTAGTAACTTAAAATTAAGATAGAACGTTCCAATTGTGTACAAGGGTTAACTAGTATTGAAAGTATGATGGGGACTGCATACGGGCGAAATCGTACCATGGTTTTGGATTCTGGAACCTTTGGAAAGTTCATTGGCATCAACATATATCTTTAAAACACTATAACTCAAAAAATAATGCCGCTATTTTGATGAAATTTAAGTTCCAGGTTACTAGGAATGAAAGTACCATGAAAAGTAAGTACCATGGTTCTGGTCGAGTTCGGACACTGAGTTTGGATTCTACAAGCTTTTGATCGATCTGAGGCCGAACGAGTACAATTTCGAAACCAAAGAATATATTTCCTATTCCCTATGTGTCCTCGAAATTGAGACTTAATTGTAGTGGTGATTCAGGTGCCTCCTACAAATCCTAAAATGAAAAAGCTTATCTTCGAAATTAATACAGATAGAAACTTTAAATTAGATACACGAGCATTCTGTCCTATTTAACACTTTTATATTTTTAAAAGGCTAAGAATTTTACCATGAAACATATTATGTATATTATATTTGTGTATAAATATTTTTTTAATAAAAGATTATCTACATTTCTTTTTATACCCTACACCTATAGAATAGGTAAAGGGGTATATTAACTTTGGTATGGTGTTTGTAACCACCTAAAAGAAGCGAGCTAGATATGGAAAAGTATATATATTTTTGATCAGCGTGAGCCCATGAGTCGATATAGCCATGTCCGTCCGTCCGTCCGTAAGCATGATAAATCAAAAAATTATGGAGCTATCTTGATGAAATTTTAACTGTAGGTTACTAGGAATGAAAGTACGGCGGGGATTGCAAATGGGCGAAATCGCCCCAAGGGTTCGGACTCTGGACTTTTTAATCGGTCCAAGAGCTAACGAACATATAAAATTAAATTTGTGCTGTAGGTTACTAGTAATGAGACTATGGCGGGGCTTGCGTACGGTTGAGATTGGACCATGGGTTCGGAACCTAGAAATTTTTGATTGAATTTAGGCCAAACAAACATAATTCCGAAATCAATGAAGATAGAACCTCCACATTTGGTATCGTGGAGTCCCTTCCTATTTTCTTAGTGTCCTTGAAATTTGGGCCCCATTGGAGTAGTGGGTCGGAGACCAGCCACACATTTCTGAAGACCTTAAAGCATATCTTTAAAATAAATAAAGATAGCAACTTGATAAAATGTAGAAGCTTCAACTTTGGCACAAGGCTGTTCTTTACTATGTCTTGTGTGTCCCCCTAATTTGGGATCAATTGGAGCGGTAGTTCAGTACCCCCCTTAGGCCTCCCAAGTTTTAAAGATTATAATCGAAATTTCTAAAAATAGTAACTTAAAATTAAGATACAACGTTCAATTTGTGTACAAGGGTTAACTAATACTTAAAGTACAGCGCGGACTGCATAACGGCGAAATCAGTCCAAGGGTTCGGATTCTGGACCCTTTAATCGGTTTCAGGGCTAACGAACATATATAAAAAATCACGATAACAACTAATGACGCTATCTTCATGAAATTTGTGATGTAGGTTATTGGTAATGAAACTACGGCGGCGATTGCATACGGTGAGGATTGGTTCGGAACTTAGAACTTTTTGATCGAACTTATGCCAAACTAGCATAATTCCGAAACCAATGAAGATAGAACCTCCAAATTTGGTATCAGGGTGTCGCTTTCGATTTCGTTAGTGTCTTTGAAATTTAAGCCCAATTGGAGTGGGTGGGGACCAGCTACTCAGTTCCGAGGACCTTAAAGCATATTTTCGAAATTGATAAAGACAGTAACTTGAAAAAAATGTAGAAGCTTCGAGTTTGGCACATGGGTGTCCTTTACTATTCCTTGCGTGTCCCTCTAATTTTGGATCAATTGGGATGGTGGTTCAGTACCCCTCTTAGACCCACCAATGTGTAAAAACTTATCAGCGAAATTAATAAAACTAGTAATTCAGATAGAACGTTCCAATTGTGTACAAGGGTTAACTAGTATTGAAAGTATGACAGGGATTGCATATGGGCGAAATCGTACCATGGTTTCGGATTCTGGAAGCTTTGAAAAGTTCAAGGGTTAACAAACATATATCTTAAAAACACCATAACTCAAAAAATAATGCCGCTGTTTTGATGAAATTTAAATTCTAGGTTACTAGTAATGAAAGTACCATGGGAATTGGTTCTGGTCGAGTTTGGTCAATGAGTTCGGATTCTAGAAGGTTGTGGTCGAAGTTTAGACTTAATTGTAGTGGTTCAGCTATGTTCAAAGGTACTTGCTGCATTTATGTAAAATTTATTTTTATATTTAAATGAATTATATGAAAAGGTCCAAATTTGTAATTATATTTTAGAAATACATTTATTGCATATTTTGCTTTTATAAGCTTTTCTATTAGGTATTTAAACTAACCATGTAAAATAATTGCTATTTTGAAAAATTTGGATTATTAAATACATTTTGCTTTGATTAGCTTTTTATCACAAAATTTAATAATTAAAATTTTTTCATTTTGTAATTGAATTGGAATAAATATATTTTCATTTATTTCAAGTTTTTTTGTTTTTTAAAAATATTAAAAGATATAGATAAATTAGTATTAATTTGTAATATTTTTAATAGATAGGGTAATTAAAAAATGTTTTTAGTGTTAGAAAGTTAATTTGGTTAGCTATGTTTTACGATCAAATTAGTAACAGTTTTCATGGTGTTAAAATGACTTATGGATATCTCATTAAATTTGAACCAAATAGGTGTAGGGTAGGGTATTTAAGTCGGTTGCACCGAATGACTGTTTCCTTTTGTGTTTTTAATTTTTATTATATCCTATATTTTATTGGCCTTGAGGTAGGGGAATAGAATACTTCCGCAGTATGAACTGCTTGTCGTAAAAGGCGAATAAAAGTTCAAACAAAAATCCCGAAGCGACTGATTCGGAACGAGCGGCTCTCTGGTCTGCGTCTGATCCCTGAGGGACGGCAGTTAAACTCCTGGTAGTAGGTAAAAGGCAACCAATATATAAAATAAAAAAACATGAATAACGATAATAAAGAAATAAATCCGGTAGGGATACCTACAAAAGTGTCGGCAGAAGCCACGGCTGCCGGCGAGGGCTTTGCTGATCTTATAAGAAGGTCAGAGGAGTCGCCAGTGACCCAAAATTCAAAAAACAATATAGCCGACCCATTTAAGAAGAGCGGAAAAATTAATAGATCACCACCAATTAGAGAACTCCAAAATGAACATGCACTGTATAACAAATGGCAGAAGGCTGTCGATAAAACAACACAACTAAACAGTTGATAAAAAATATGGAAAAACAAATACAGGATCTTAAAAATTAAATTACTAATTTAAAGATACAGAAACCACAAGTTCTATAAGTTTCACAAGTTCAACACTTATCAAAGTCAGAAAACAGTAAAAAAATAGTATACTCTACAGATGAGGAAGAATTAGCGAAAGAGACTGAGTGGATAAGGGTAAAACAGAAACAAAAAAGAAAGTTGAATGACTCACTTACCCCTCCAAACGCAAAAAAGATGGACTATAAAACCACTCCAAGTAAAGAAACTTCTCCAAAAAAGGTTATTTCGCCAAAAAAAAAACCGATCCGGAAAAGTTATGAAAAAAAAACTCCACCGCCAATAATTGTGGATGAATTTAATAACTATAATGAATTCTGTGAGAGAGTAAAAAAAGTAATAACAGAAAAACAGTTTGAGATGAAACTCCTTGGAAAGAATTGTATAAAAATCAATTTGTTAGATGAAGATGCTTACAGAACTTTAACAAAAGCGCTATCAGAGTATAAATATAGTTGGCACTCATACGAAAGCAAACAGCAAAGGTCAATAAGAGTTATGGTGAAGAACCTGCCTCACTCGTGTAAAACAGAAGAAATAATTAAAGATCTTGAAAATAGAGAAGATAAAATAATAGGAGCTGCAAATAAACGTAGTTGGAAGGCTAACCTTCAAAGCGGAAGAAGATATTAGCAGAATATACGAGATTAAAAGTATTCTAAAATGTATTGTGAATATCGAGCCCCTAAGAAAAAATAAGCTTGTAGTACAATGTAAATCATGCCAGGCATATGGTCACACACAAAAATATTGTGGAAAAACCCCAAGATGCGTAAAATGTGCAGGTAGGCACCATACCAGGGAATGTTTCAAACATAAAACTGAACCACCTAAATGTGTTCATTGCGGAAATCAACATCCAGCTAATTATAGAGGCTGCATAATCGCAAAAGAAACGCAAAAAAACAAATTTAAGACTATAAACCCAAATTCACAACAACGGAATATTCCACAATACGCTAAAAAGCAAATCAGAAAACATCTGCAAACGTCGCAAGTGAAGCAAGAATTCCAGGCAAATAGAAGCAGTAAAACTTATGCCCAAGTTGTTGCGGGCAAAAAACTTAATAATAATAGCGAACAAGAAAGTGATTTAAAACAATGCATTCTGCTTATACTAAAAAAAGTAACCAAAATAAAAAGTTCTATGGTCGATACGGATTGTAGAATAGGAGCACTAGAGGGCAGTACCAAAAACCTGCTTCGAAATCGAAAAGATGAATAAACTAAAAATTCTTTCATGGAATGCCAATGGACTGCTACAACACCAACAAGAGCTACAAGCAGTCCTTGACATAAATAATATAGATGTTTGTATTATAGCAGAAACACACTTTAACAAACAAACGCATATTAATTTTCATGGTTATAAAGTTTATCATAGCATACATCCAGGTAACTCTGTTAGAGGAGGAAGTGCAGTGATTATAAAACAAAATATGAAACAGAAGAAATACAAGCTATGGCCGTAAACGTAAAATGTAAAAACTACTTTATTGTAGTAGCAAGTACTCTCACCTAAGTACTCTCTGAAGAAACATCATTATTTAGATCTTTCTAAGAAACTAGGAAAAAAGTTTGTTATAGGAGGTGATTTTAATGCCAAAAATACACACTGGGGATCACGTCTAACAACAACCAAAGGCAGGGAATTATTCCAAGCAACAAGCGAATTTGGGTGTGAAATCATATCAACAGGAAAACCTACATATTGGCCTACAGATCCAAATAAAATACCTGATTTAATAGATTTTTTCATAATTAAAAACATTTCGAATAACTTCATACAGATAGAAGATAGGCAGGAAATGGACTCTAACCACTCACCAATTCTGCTAACTGTAAGTGAAAAAGCTATTGAAAAGTAAGGCATTCCGATTCTCGCCAATAAATAAACTGACTGGGAAAGCTTTAAAGTATGTCTGGAAGAAAAAATACAACTAGTTGTACCGTTGCAATACAAAGAACAATTGGATGCGGTGGTGGAAAACTACATTAAAGATATATAACTTACAGAGTGGGAAAATACCCCAGTAATTAAACAAAGAGTAAAAGAAAATAAATATCCAGCCGAAATCTTAGAACTAATTGCAATAAAACGCAGAGCAAGGAAAAAATGGCACCAAACTAGAGATCCACAAGATAAAACTAGGCTGAATAATCTCACTTAACAACTAAGAAGAAGAATTAAGGAAGTGAAAAACAAATCGATAAATTTATATTTGGAAAAGCTACCAAATGATAAAAGTACTGATTACTCTCTTTGGAAGGCAGCTAAAAATCTGAAAAAAACCTATTGCAGCAATTCCTCCAATTAGAAAACTAGACGGAAAGTGGGCGAGAGATAATAAAGAAAAAGCCAAATTATTTGCGGAACGCCTAGAAAAGATATTTCAAGTAAACACTGGAGAAGAAGATGAACAAATCCAGCTGAAGTGAAAAAAGAAATTAAAAACAACATTAAATCTAAAAAAGCTCCGGGATATGATTTAATAACCGGACAAATTTTGAAGCAGCTACCAGAAAAGGTAAAATAACAAATCTTAAAAATGCTGCATTCAGGCTGAAATATGTGCCGAAATTGTGGAAAGTGGCCGAGGTCATTATGATACCCAAAGCAAGAAAACAACCAAATGAGATGTCGTCTTATAGACCAATCTCATTGCCGCCTATAATGTCAAAACCATTTGAAAAAATTTATCTGAGATGACTAAAACCGGTTATTGAAAGGAAGAATCTAAAACAACCAATTCGGCTTTAGAGACGGAACAATAGACCAGGTACACAGAATAACAAACACTATTGAAAAAGCTTTAGAGGAGAAGAAAGTCTGTTCCGCAATCTTTTTGGATGTGACTCAGACATTCGATAAGATGTGGCACAAGGGATTGAATTGTAAACTGCAAACAATCCTTCCAAAAGAGCATTCGGAAATGATAGAAAGCTATCTATCAGACAGATACTTCTACATAAAACAAGATGGAGAATATTCCGATCTTAAAGAAATCAGTGCTGGAGTTCCTCAAGGAAGTGTACTTGGTCCAATACTGTATCTGTTGTATACTTGTGATTTTCCTAATATAATTGCGATGTTTGCTGATGATACAGCGGTTTGGCTGTCGGAGAAAATAATAAAGAATCTACAGAAAAACTGCAGAGAGCTATGACACAAATCCAAAATTATACAAAAAGATGGAGGCTAAAATTAAATGAAGCTAAGTCAATTCATGTGGATTTCATAAATAAAAAAATTGACCATAAACCAGTATATATAAATGGTCAAGAAATACCTTATTCAAATACTGCCAAATATATTGGTATGACATTAGATTCGAAGTTTCGCTGGAAGCCCACGTCAAAAACAAGAAAGAAGAGCTACAAGTCCGTTATAGAAAAATGTACTGGCTCATAGGTAAGCATTCTACCTTGACAATACAAAACAAACTTCAGCTCTATAAACAAATATTGAAACCAGTATGGTCATATGGCATCCAGCTATGGGGAAGCAGCAAAAAGAGTAATAGAGATGTTATTCAGAGGTTTCAGAATAAAGTTCTAAGAAATATTGTGAACGCGCCCTGGTTCATCAGAAACTAGGACCTACATAGAGATATGGAAATAGAATTTGTAGACAATGAAATCCAAAATTTTGCAAGAAGTCACGAAAAAGGACTCCAAAACCATGTAAATGTCTAGGTAGTCCAGCTTCTGGATAATACAAATATAGCCAGACGACTCAAAAGAGTAAAGCCTTTTGAGTTAGTGTAGCTATAATAAGAGAAAGAAACAGTTAGATAGACATCGCTGGATGGAATCTACATTTAAAACTAAAATAAAAAAATTGCTCATCAGCCCTATAGGACTAGATCGCAATACAGGAAGGGTGTGGTTTAGTGGGTAAGAATCCCACACGCAATGGCAAGCAACGGGGCTCATTGTGTCTTTGAAGATTCCATACCAACCTACATAAAAATAAAACAAAAAAAAAATATATATTTTATTGAATTTTTACCATAGGTTATATATAACTAAGACATTGTTAACGATAATTAAGCTATGTTCGAAGGTACTTGCTGCATTTATGTAAGGTTTATTTTTATATTTAAATGAATTATATGAAAAGTTCTAAATTTGTAATTGTATTTTAGAAATACATTTATTGTATTTATAAGCTTTTCTAATGGGTACATAAACTAACAATTTAAAATAATTGCAATTTTGAAAAATTTGAATTATTATAATATATTAAATATATTAATGATTTGATTAGCTTTTTATCACAAAATTTAATTATTCAAATTTTTTCACTTTAGTAACTGAATTGAAATAAATATATTTTCAATTATTTCAAGTTTTTTTGAATTTTAATGTTTGTAAATAGATAAATTAGTAAGAATTTGTAATATTTTTTAATAGATAGTGTAATTAAAAACAAGTAAAGAAACAGTCAGTCGGTGCAACCGACTTAGAAATACCCTACACCTATTTGGTTCAAATTTAAGGACATATCCATAAGTCATTTTAACACCATAGAAGCTGTTATTAATTTGATCGTAAGACATAGCTAACCAAATTAACTGTATAATACTAAAAACATTTTCTAATTACCCTATCTATTAAAAAATACTACAAATTCTTACTAATTTATCTATTTAAAAATATTAAAAAACAAACAAACTTGAAATAAATGAAAATATATTTATTCCAATTCAATTACAAAATGAAAAAATTCTAATTATTAAATTTTGTGATAAAAAGATAATCAAAGCATAATATATTTATTAATCCAAATTTTTAAAAATTGCAATTATTTTAAATGGTTAGTTTATATACCTAATAGAAAAACTTATAAACGCAAAATATGCAATAAATGTATCTCTAAAATACAATTAAAAATTTACACCTTTTCATATAATTCATTTAAATATAAAAATAAATTTTACATAAATGCAGCAAGTACCTTTGAACATAGCTGAACCACTACAATTAAGTCTAGATTTCGGAGACACATAGGACATAGGAAATATATTCTTTGGCTTCGAAATTAAACTCGACCACAACCAATTCCCATGGTACTTTCATTACTAGTAACCTACTGTTAAATTTCATCTAAATACCGGCATTATTTTTTGAGTTATGGTGTTTTTAAGATATATGATATATGAATTATGGTACGATTTCGCCCATATGCAGTCCCGTCATACTTTCAATACTAGTTAACCCTTGTACACAATTGGAACGCTCTATCTTAATTTTAAGTTACTAGTTTTATTAATTTCGATGATAAGCTTTTACACATTGGGGGGTCTAAGATAGGTTCTGAACCACCACTCCAATTGATCCCAAATTAGGGGGGCACGCAAGAAATAGTAAAGAACACCCTTGTGGCAAATTGGAAGCTTCTACATTTGTTTCAAATAACTATCTTTATTAATTTCGAAAATATGCTTTAAGGGCCTAAGAACTGAGTGGCTCGTCCCCGATCCACTACTCCAATGGGGCCCAAATTTCAAAGACACTTACGAAATAGGAAGGGACACCCTGATACCAAATTTGGAGGTTCTATCTTCATTGGTTTCGGAATTATGCTCGTTTGGCCTAAATTCGATCAAAAAGTTCTAAGTTCCGAACCCATTGTCCAATCCTCACCGTACGCAATCACCGCCGTAGTTTCGCTGCCAATAACCTACAGCACAAATTTCATGAAGATAGCCTCATTAGTTGTTGAGTTATCGTGATTTTTTATATATGTTCCTTAGCCCTGACATCGATTAAAAGGTCCGGAATCCGAACCGTTGGGCTGATTTTGCCCTTATATAGTCCGCTTGTACTTATAGTACTAGTTAACCCTTGTACACAATTTGAACGGTCTATCCTAATTTTAAGTAACTATTTTTAGTAATTTCGATTATAAGCCTTTAAAACTTGGGAGGTCTGAGAGGGGTACAGAACCACCACTCCAATTGATCCCAAATTAGGGGAACACGCAAGAGATAGTAAAGAACACCCTTGTGGCAAATTGGAAGCTTCTACATTTTTTCAAGTTGTTATCTTTATTAATTTTAAAGATATGCTTTAAGGTCTTCGGAAATGTGTGGCTGGTCCCCGACCCACTACTCCAATGGGACCCAAATTCACAAGACACTTAGGAAATAGGAAGGGACACCCTGATACTAAATTTGGAGGTTCTATCTTCATTGGTTTCGGAATTATGCTCGTTTGGCCTAAATTCGATCAAAAAGTTCTAGGTTCCGAACCCATGGTCCAATCCCGACCTTACGCAATTCCCGAAGTGTTTTCATTACTAGTAACAGCACAAATTTGATGAAGATAGCGTCATTAGTTGTTGAGTTATCGTGATTTTTTATATTTGTTCGTTAGCCCTGAAACCGATTAAAAGGTCCAGAATCCGAACCCATGGGCCGATTTCGCCCATATGCAATCCCCGCCGTACTTTCAGTCCTAGTAACCTACAGTTAAAATTTCATCAAGATAGCTCCATTATTTTTTGAGTTATCGTGCCTACGGACGGACGGACGGACGGACGGACATGGCTATATCGACTAAGGCGGTCACGCTGATCACAAATATATATACTTTTCCATATCTAGCTCGCTTCCTTTAGGTGGTTACAAACACCATACCAAAGTTAATATACCCCTTTACCTATTCTATAGGTGTAGGGTATAATAACTTATGGATATCTCATTAAATTTGAACCAAATAGGTGTAGGGTATTTCTAAGTCGGTTGCACCGACTGACTGTTTCTTTACTTTTATATAATTCATTTAAATATAAAAACGAGGAAGATTATAGTTGCCCTTGTCAACTTTTAGATACCGGTGCAAACCCACTATGATGTATACAATAAAATAAACCGTTATTTATTTCCCTATTCCTTTTTTAAATTTAAAAAAAAAATTTAAAAAAGTAAAATAGTTGAAAAAATTTAACTCATCCAATAATTTTTGCAAAAAAAAAAAAAAACCATAAAAAAGAAACAAACAAAAACAAGACCATAAAATAAATAACAAAAAAAAAGAAAAACAAAAAATTTTTGAATTCATTATCCCATAATGTTTGTTTAAAAAAAAAAAAGCACAAATTACAACAAAAAAAAAAAATTCTCCCACCCTAAAAGTGGGTCCGAGTGATGTCCAACTTTGTCAAATAACTTGCCTTATTACTTTACCTGTCCAATTTTAATTTTAACCTCGTAGCTTCATTAGATTCATAGTTATTAAATTGTAAACTTTGTATGGCAGCTGCCGAAAATGGGGCCTAAAAATTTTGAAACTTCTTATAAGTGCTTGATTCATTATATAACTAACCGTGCGTAATTTTCATCCTCGTAGTATAATTAGTTTTAAAGAAATTCATATTGGTGCAAAAAAGTTGTATGGCAACTCCCCGAAGCCTTGGTCCGATTTTAACCAAAAACAATAGGGAACCTAGAAATTGTCTAAAAATGACTTTGTGTTAATTTGAAAACTTAGTTTTTGAGTTATCCTAAAGCACACTTAATTTGATATCAGGGTGTACCTTCCTATTCCCTTGGTGTCCTCGAAAATTGGAACCAATTGGGTCGGAGTATTGGGTCGGGGACCATCCATATAGTTTCAAGGACCTTAAAGCATATCATCAAAAATATTAATGATATTTGACAGTAACTGCAAACAAATATAGAAGCTTCAAATTTGGCACAGGGGTGTTCTTTACTATTTCCTACGTGTTGCCTTTATTTATACTCACTTATAGTGGTGGTTCAGGCAATTCTCTTAGATCTGCCAAGGTTTTAAGATTTATCTTCGAAATTAATAAAAATAGTAACTTAAATTAAGATAGAACGTTCCAATTGTGTACAAGGGTTAACTAGAATTGAAAGTACGACGGAAACTGCATATGGGCGAAATCGTTCCATGGTTTCGGGTTCTGGAACCTTTGAAAAGTTCAAGGGCTAACAAATATATATCTTTGAAAAACCATACACCATACAAAGAACATAGAATCTTATATTTAGGGTACTGCTGTTTCTTCTTATTTGTACACAAACGTGAAATGTTGGATTAAATGGAATAGCGGTTTGCGTAGCACCTCCACTACTCCGAAAAGCTTAAAGCATATATTCGAAATTAATAAAGATAGAATCTTCAAATTTTATACACTATTTCTTATTCCCGTTCTTATTTAACCCTTATATATTTTTAAAAGGCTAAGAATTTTAGTTTAAAACATTTTATGTATTATTTTCTTTTTCTCTAATATATAAAGAAGAAAATTTCTTTGTTTGTTTGTTTGTTTATTTGTTTGTCCAGGATTCACGTGAAAACCACTGGTCCGATTGTCACAAAATTTTAAAGGAATAATTATGAGAGCCCGGGGGGTGACATAGGCTATGTCACATTTTTATAAGTCAACAGGTTGCGGCTCCAGAGCTGTTTTAAGCTTTTTCAATTTTTTTGATGTCGAGTCAAAATGGTTTGAACGATTGACTTGAAATTTTGCACAAATGTTCCTCTTAGCAACCGCAATTAGTTATATAAATTTGGTTGGAATAATTTAACCCATTTCGGCCTGGCAGGCTTCCAAAAAATTTTGTGTTTCCGATTTGTGTCCAATTTTACAAGGTGGTTTCGCAGTCGAAAATAGAGTCTGGCACAAATTTTTGTTGAGTTCGGTTAACCCGTTTGGGCACGAGGGCGCAAAGAAGCTTTTTCAATGTTTTTGATGTTGAGTCAAAACCGTTTGACAAATTGACTTGAAACTTTGCCCAAATGTTCCTCTTAGCAACCGAAATTAGTTGTATAAATTTGGTTGGAATAAATTAACCCATTTGCGGACCATGGCGGACTTTCAAATAATTTTTGTGTTTTCGATTTGTGTCCAATTTTACAGGTTGATTTTGTAGTCTAAAAAAGAGGCTGCAAAAAGTTTTAGTTAAGTTCGATTAACCCGTTTTCCACGACGACGCTATGAAGTTTTCTATAAATTTTATTTATAGAAAACTTCATAGCGAAAACTTATACGATTAAAAGTATTTTATTGAAAATTTTGTAGAAGCATTTTAATTAAAACCCACAGGGTTGATTTGGTTTTGACCTGTTTGTGCGTTTTGAACAAAGATTCAATGAAATTTTCAGTTTTCTTCAAATGAAATCTAAAAATCGAAAAATTCAATTTCTTATATATAATGCTTAAATACATAGTATTTTAAAACAGTTTTTCCAAAAAATAAGCCTACATTTCTCTCATCAAATTATAAAAAAACGAGGAAGAGCGTATTACAACTTTAAGGTGAGTACTTAACAAAATATAAGTTGAAAAGCAAATTTCTAAACCTTTTCTAAACCATGGTCAAGGAGCACCAAATTGTCAAGAAGCACCATGTATAGAAAAATTAGAGATAATCGTTCAAATTGTTTTGCAAACAGTTTTTTAAAGTTTTTGTTTCGCAATCCATTAAAAGAACTCGACAAACCTTTTTTTTAAGTATTCCTCTAATTCAAAGAAGTTGTACCTACTTTCAAAAATTGGACGTAATTTACTTACAAATTTTTTTTTAACAATCGTCGGGTCGGCAGGGGTTAACAACTTCCAAGTCTGTTAGTAAATTGAACTTCATTTTCAAAGAAGAACACATATACAAAATTTGAAGTTAATCTGTTAAATCATTTCTAATATATAACAAAGTAACGAAAAAACCTTTAAAAAGCTGTTGGGCCACGATGGGTTTACGGAACTCCACAAATATTTTTTTGTGGCTTCATTTATAAGCAAAGTAGTATTTCAAAAAATTGGCTGAAACTAGGTTTTTTACAATTTGCAAGCTTCCGGGCAACGCAGGGTAAATCTGCTGGTATTTTATAAATTAAAAACCAAATATTTTTTTTTAAAACGACGCAATTTTTATTCCCTACACCAATGAAATAAGAAAAGGGTATATTGACTTTGGCATGGTGTTTGTAACCACCGAAAAAAACGAGCTATATAGAAAAGTATAATATTTGTGATCAGCGTAACCTCCTGAGGCGATATACCCATGTCCATCTGTCCGTCCGTAGGCACTTTAACTCAAAAACTAATGGAACTATCTTGACGAAATTTTAACTGAAGGTTACTAGGACTTAAAGTACGGCAGGGATTAAATTTGGGTAAAATCGGTTCATGGCTTCGGATTCTTGACCTTTTAATTGTACTTAGGGCTAAATGAGACTATAGCGGAGATTGCGTGCGGTCGAGATTGAACAACGGGTACGGATCCTAGTAATTTTTTTCGAATTTAGGCGAAACAAGCATAATTCCGAAACCAAAAAAGATTGAACCTTCAAATTTGGTATCAGTGTGCCTCTTCCTATATTCGAAATTAATAAAGAAAAAAATTAAAATTTGATACACTATTTCCTATTTCCAGTCTTATTTAACACTTTTATATTTTTGAAAGGCTAAAAATTTTAATTTAAAACATATTATGTTTATATTTTATAAATTAAAAAAAAAAATTTTTTTAATAAACAACGAAATTTTTTTTTGTTTTTAATTTTTATAATTTCATATCTATATATTATTGAATTATTACCATAGGTAATATATAATTAAAAAATTTTGTACGATACTTAATTTTTAAAATTTATTTTTATACTAGCTAATACCCGGTGCGCGTTGCTGCGCCTCTAAATGGAGGTTTAATTGAAGTTGATGTTACTGCAAAAAGTTAACACAAAAAATTATACACAGCTTACATATGCAAATTTTAAAATGTATGAAAGCAATCTTTTTAAAACGATTTTTCTAGGATTATTCTAGTAGTTTTTGAAACTTTCTATAATTCAAAGCAGTACAAACTCCTTTCCAAAATATGACGTAATTTACTTCCAAAAATTTTTTTTGACCAAACGTAGGATCGACTGTTACCAGACTCAACTCCATTTTCAAGTTGCTTTACACATATAAAATTTGAGGTCAACCGGTCAAATTCGTTTCTAATTTAGAGTTAAGTATTGAAAAAACCTTTAAAAAGCTGTTGGACGCAATGGGTTAATGGAACTCAACAAAATATTTTTTAGGGCTTTCTTTTAAGCCAAAGCTGAATTTCGTAAAATCGGACAAAATATGGACCCAAAATTATTTTTGACCACCCGTCGGCCCGACATGGGTTAACAAATTCCAAAACTGTTAATAGTGTCAACTCAATTCTCAAGGAGCATCACGTATACCAAATTTGAAGTCAATTGGCCAAACCGTTTCGAATTTAGAGTAAAGTATTGAAAAAACCTATAAAAAACTGTTGGGCCGCAACGGGTTAATGGAACTCAACAAAATATTTTTTGGGGCTTTCTTTTTAGTCAAAGCAGAATTTCGTAAAATCGGACAAAATTTGGACCCAAAATTTTTTTTGACCACCCGTCGGCCTGACATGGGTTAACAAATTCCAAAACTGCTAATAGTGTCAACTCAATTCTCAAAGAGCATCACGTATACAAAATTTGAAGTCAATCGGTTAAACCGTTTTCATTTTAGAACAAAGAAGTTTAAATACTTGCACCACAGTCCCAACTTGGCAGTCCGTTAGAGCAAAATTTTTGGGCCACGATTTCTTTCCTCACCCAAAAACCTCTATATACAAATTTTCATGAAAATCGGGTGGGCAGTTTAGGAGTCTATTCGCTACAAACAAACAAACAAACAAATAAACAAACTTTCGTTTTTATATATATAGATAGATTTATATGAATTATATGAAATATACTAAATTTTTCATTTAATTTTAGAAATAGGTATATTTATTGCATATTTTTATTATGAAATTTGGTGATAAAAAGATAATGAAAGCATTAATAGTTTTAATTATCATTAAAGACCATCAAATTTTATAAACTTTTACACTTATGTTAATTCAAATTAAAATTTCTTCCGAATAACTTTGAGTTTAATTATATAAAACATTTAGAACAAAAGTAAATTAAGCGAATAAAAATAAAAATTATTTAAAATTGAAATAATTCATCAAGGATACTAAATCATTCAACAGTAAATGCATTACATTTAACAATCCTGAAAAGAAGTAATTGCTGCATGTGTGTCAAATTTTATAGAATTAGATAATAAATTTTTAAGATGTAATTTTGTAATTTCATTTTACGAATCCATTTATTTCAAGTATACTTGTTGTTTAATATTTTTAAATAGATAAATTAGGAAGAATTTTGAATATTTTTGAATTGATAAAGTAATTAAAAAATGTTTTTAGTATTATAAAGTTAATTCCGTTGGATATGTCTTACGATCAAACTAATAAAAGCTTTTATGGTTTTAAACAGTGCCGGCCGGACATAATTTTGCGCCCTAGGCAAAAAAGCTAAAAGCGCCCTATTTAAAAAAAATACATAGAAATACTATAAAAAAACACAAACTTTTTATCATAAAATCTTAAGGTTACGGAAAGCTGTTCGATATGACTTATATCAGGTGTGCAGTCTAAAATAATGCAAAAATATTTCGATTTGCGAGCACGAGCAAAATATGACTTCTTGTCATATCTCCAAGTGTTCTTGTCATATCTCCAAGTGTACTTATCAATTGGTTATGAATAGTTTTTTCACAGTAATGAACATGAATTTCTTGTGAGATCACCTCGCGCAAGTGCTCATTTAATGTTAAATCAAATTTTCCTAGAAATTCAACAAGGCCGAGAAAATTCCCATTATGTGGGACAAATAGCTTATCACACGAACCCCGAAATGACAAATTATTTTTCGCTAAAAATAATGTTACGTTTATCAATCTTTCTAGGACGTTTTTCCAATTGTGTTTTTCTTGGGCTATTACAGATTGCAAATTTTTATCAATTGTTTTATTGCCTTTTAATCTTAATCTAGTTTCTATAAAGGTTCTTTCACATTTTAAGTGTGAAACTGAACGTTCGTGCATTTTCAAGCTGTCGTAGACATTTTTCCAATCCGATAAGCCACATTTTGCCAGTCCTGACCTGGCTGAAGAATCAAAAAGTTTGCAAAATGAACAAAATACAGAATTTTTGATTTCTGAATAATGCAACCAGTTTCTTAAGAATTTTTCACCATTATCTATATGGCGATAAAATAACGAATTGGAAAAGCTGCGATTATTTTCGTCGTATTGGATAAATACGTTGTTCATTAAATGTTTTTTTTTCTTCATAGGTTATAATTATATGGTCAACTTCCGTTTTAATGTTTGAGGCCAAAGTCCAATATAATTATAATTTAAAATATTTTCAAATACTACGGCTACAGAATTATTTGAGTCGTTATTTGAATCAATTAATTCAGTTCCATGAGGAAATAAATTATCCTCATCTTCTTCTGATGAAACATTATCAATTTCTGAGCTTGCAGATGTTGAGTTGAAATGTTCATTTTCATCAGTTATGGATACTGATTTATTGGACTTAAAATACTTCAATATTTTATCGTGTTTATCAGCATCTTTTTGTGTATTTTTTTTTCGTTTGCGGTATTCATACCCACTTAACTTTTTTGGTGGCATTTTGCTATTGCGGAAAAACATATATATTATATAGATTACTTTTTAATATATTTTTAAACAAATTTAAATTTATTAATCGCACTAATATATTTTAATCTTACCGTTTATAAGTACTTAGATTTTTAAAGCACAGAATAAAAATAAATTTACTCGATACAACTTGCAAATAGATATCACTTTCTTTATACTTAACGTGGCACTTGACTTGACTAAAAATTAATAACTTTGACAAATTATTTTCTCCGCTCCAATACCCAACCATAGATGAAGAATACTGCATAAAAACTAATGATTTTGTTTTCTATATTTTGACATGCATTTGAATTTTCCTAAGTTTGCTATGTTTATTTTGTTCTTTCTTCAACGTTATATTCAAATTGCAAAAAAGGTTGTTCAATATTATTATTATATATAGTTTTTAAAAACGACATTATGTACATATATAGTATATATAGTTTTAAAAAACATTCAAAAGCAATCAAAGAAATATTTGAAAGTAACTGTAAAAAAAATTCAATCATAATTCTTATCAATTATTACGATGAAAGATGATTATCATTTTTAATTTTTTTCTTTAGTATAGCCATACTGCATATGCATTATTAGTTCTATTTAATTTTTATTATAATGATATACATATATATGTAAATAAAAAAATCATAGCATTCATCATTAATAATAAAAATTAGATAGAAAACTAAGTGCATATTATATTATATCGTATGCTATATAAAAAAATTTTTTTTAAATTGATAAAATTTAAATTTGGCGCCCCTCTGTATTTGGCGCCCTAGGCTGGCGCCTTGGTCGCCTGGCAATTGGGTCGGCCCTGGTTTTAAATGACTTATGGACTTCCCGTTAAATTTGTTTCTTTACTTGATTGTATCTTACTTTCTTTTAAATTACTATTAAAAAAATTTTATAAAATATTTGTTCTTATTGACTATTCTTATGTATTAACTAAAATTTTCATTTGAGAATTTTAATAATCAATATATTGCATTAATTTTCTTTGTTATTTTGATATAGAGGATAGCATGTGCTTTTTTAACACGTAGACCTTGCGGCCAATTGTGCATTCGCTTTGAATACTTTCTGTCAATTTTTAAGTAATATTATTTATTTTTGTTTATATTATTATAAATATTTGTATATTTTGAACTATATTTGGTCATCATGCTGATTTGTAAAGAAAAATTATTTTATAATTATAATGTTTCAATTATTATAAAATCTTTTGTTTAATTAATTTGGAAAATATTACAAAAATCAAATAATTATTGTAATGCAATTTTGAAAAGTCTTTAGATCTCTTTTTTAAATACAAAATTTGTATTATTAAAGTTTAAGCTTGATTTAATATTTATATGAAAAATTAAAAACATATGTTTTAGGTTTTTCTTGTTTTACCTATTACATTTCAACGCATTATCAGTATCGGATCACCATTGAAAAGTAAATCGATCTAGCTATGTGTGTCTGTCCGTCCGTGTGTCAGCACCATAACTCAAAAACTAAGAAGACTAGAGGTTTGAAACACAGACAAAGTCATTTTCAGACAATTTCAAGGCTCCCTCTTGTTTTTGGTTAACGTTAGACCAAGACTTCTTTGCACCAGTATGAATTTATTCTGAACTAATTATACTAAGAGTATGAAAATTACACGATTAGTTATATAATGCATCAAGCACTTAAATTAAGTTTCAAAATGTTGCGGCTTCATTTGCCGCTCATTTCGATAACTGGACTTTCATTCGAACCACCTTTTAGGGTGGGCCATTTTTTTTTTTTTTTTTTTTTGTAAGCTAAAATTATGATGTATGATGAGTCAATTTCTTTTAGCTATGCTACCTTTTTTTCTGTTTTCGTAATATATGTAATAGCAAGGGAAATAATAACGGTTTATTTTATTTTATATATCATAGTGGGTATGCACGGGTATCTAAAAATTGACAAGGGAAACTATAATCATCCTCGTTTATTAATGACGTGAGGTTCCAACAAATTAATACTTATCTCATTATTATGTTTTTGGAATAAATGTAACTCTTTTCTCCGGGCCTGCTATAATTTTAAAAGACTTCACCTACGGAAACCGTGGCCTGGTCTTCGAAGCTTATTTTTGAAAAATTATCGTCACATAAAAACTTTGTAAATTTTTTTTATACCCGTATGACTGTAGCTTAAAAGGTATAATCAATTTGCCATTACGTTTGTTACGCAGGAGGGGAGGTAGATATAGACTCAAGTGTATGGATCGGATCAGAATCAAAAAATAAATCGATTTAGCTATGTACGCCCGCACGATAAATCAAAAACTATAGGAGCTAGAATTTTGAAATTATCGCAAATTCGTGTTTTTTCCAATAGCCGTCATCGCTATTTAAATCCAGCCATTTCAGTCCATGGGTTCGGGTACCTGCCATACAACTTCTTTTTTATATGAGCATTACTCTGTACCTATTACAGTTGCGTGTCTGAAATTTTGCCAAAAGCAGTTTAGTGTAATGGCCAAAGTTACTGCAAAATTTAGTTGATCTATTGCAGAGGGTTCGAGTAGCTGCCATACAACTCCTTCTTTTATAAGAACATTACACTACACCTAATAAAGCTGGGTGTCTAAAATTTTGCCAGAAGTAATTATTGTTTATAATAATGATATAATGTTAATATACCGCTAATACGGGTATTCCAGATTTGGAAATAGGAAAGGACCTCCGTGTATCAAATTTAAAGTTTTTATCTTTATGAATTTCGAAGATAAGCCTTTTAATTTCTGGATTTCTTAGGAGGCACCTGAACCACCACTACAATTAAGTCTCAATTTCGAGGACACATAGGGAATACGAAATTTATTCTTTGGCTTCGAAGTTATACTCGTTCGGCCTTAAATCGATCAAAAGTCTCTAGAACCCGAACCCATTGTCCAAACGCGACCAGAACAAATTCCCATGGTACTTTCATTACTAGTGACCTAGAGTTTAAATTTCATCAAAATAGCGGCATTATTTTTTGAGTTATGGTGTTTTAATATATATGTTTGTTAACCTTTGAACTTTTCAAAGGTTCCAGAACGCCAAACCATGATACGATTTCGCCCATATGCAGTCCCCGTCATACAAGCACGACAACTCAACAACTGATGACGCTATCTTCATGAAATTTGTGCTGTAGGTTATTGGTAATGAAACTACGGCGGCGATTGCGTACGGTGAGGATTGGACAATGGGTTCGGAACTTAGAACATTTTAATCGAATTTAGGCTTAAAAAAACTAATAATTTAAAATAATTGCAATTTTGAAAAATTTGAATTATTAAATATATTATGCTTTGATTAGCTTTTTATCACAAAATTTAATTATTTAAATTTTTTTTGAATTGAAATAAATATATTTTCATTTATTTCAAGTTTTTTTGTTTTTTAATATTTTTAAATAGATACATTAGTAAGAATTTGGAATATTTTTGAATAGATAAAGTAATTAGAAAATGTTTTTTAGTTAATTTGGTTAGCTGTGTCTTACGATTGAACTAATAGCAGCTTTTATATTATATTATATATATATTTTTAAAAGACTAAGAGTTTTACCATAAAACATATTGTATATTATATTTTATAAAAACAAAATATTGCTTTATTAAACGATTAAATTGCCTTTTTTAACTTATTATTATATCATATATTTTATTGAATTATTACCATAGGTGACATATAATTAAGAAGTTGTGCACGGTTCTTAAGTTGTGCTCAAAGGTAATTGCTGCATGTATTTACATTTTTTTTTATATTTAAATGAATTATATGAAAAGTTCTAAATTTTTCATTGTATTTTAGAAACACATTTATAGAAATTTTCCATTTTAAGCTTTTCTAATAAGGACATATACTAGGAATTTAAATTAATTTCAGTTTTGAAAAATTTTAACTATTAAATTTTGTGATAAAAAACTACTCAAAGTATTAATGCTTTTAATTAACATTGAAAACCATAAAATTATATAACCTTTTATATATACATTACCACAAATTAATTTTGCTTTCGAATAACTTTGAGTTTAATAAAATTTAAAGACTCAGATACAGCAGCATTATGATTGTAATATTTATTTATGACAGAAGTGCACAAAATTCCTTGTCATATTTTTTTTTTTTGTTATTTTATTTAATTTCAGATAATTTTACAATATATATAAAATTGTGAATAAGAAATTATTTTATTAAAACTACAATCTAATAAATTAAACAATTACAATTCATTTTAGTTTTAAAATAATTAATTTGAATTCTCTACTGTTACTTATTTTCAGTTTTTAATTTCTAAAGTTTTTTATACTTATTTATACTATTTTTATACTTTTTATACTATTATAAATATTTTCAAAGTCTGAATTTGATTAATATGGAAATTTGAGCTATGGCTCCAACTACATATATTATACTTTATTCTTGATAGTATATTACTGTTATAGATAAGTTTGGTTGCGTGCTGGGAAATACCGCCACATCATTTTATGGCTAATATAATAGGCGTAACTTTTTCTTCACGTTTTGGATATGATTGTTCATTTCAAATTATCATCAATTATTATTCCCAGATATTTAACCTTATCTATTTTTTCAATAGGTTGTTTCTCTTACTTTAATAGCAATATTTTCTTATTTTTAGCACATTTTCAAAAAATTTTGTAAAAATGTGCCTATATAGTTTCACTCTGTCCGTCCGTCCGTATGTTTACAAAAACTTTTACACCGTTTGAAATAGAGTAAAGAAATTTTAACCATGGGTAGTTAGGGTCTTGAAATTTTGGGAGAAGTTAGATCCTCAAAAGTTAGTAGGAGCCGGTTAACAAAATTTTTTTGACAAGTCCCCTGTTTAGAAGCTATAAGGGCTCGAAAATTGAAATTTTTCTATTTTTAAGCACCTGTAACTTGAATACCTGTCCAAAATTTGAAGGTCCAACATTATATTTTAACGTATATTAAAGGTTTTTCTTAAATTTAAAAGCGGTTCCTTAAGTTGAAGAAAGTGTCTCTCAGTTTTACCCATTTTTGCTTAGATAATAAAATTCTAAGTAAAATTCCAAATTTTGGTTTAATTCCTAGAAACTACAAAAATGGAGAGGGAGGGGGAGGCGGGGTTAGATAAAGTTAGGTCCTGGAGAAATTTGTCAACCTTCCCTATTGAAGGGCTGTTAGAACTTTAAAATAAAAAATTTACTGTTTTTATAAGGAAGCAGTAACTTAGTCACCAACGTATATATTTCCTTAAACGTTAATATTAAAGCGTGAACATTATATTCCGATAAAATACTTAGCATAAAACACTATATTATTTTGAAAATGTACCTTTTTAAAAACCCTTGGTTTTTTATAATCACTTGTTTCTTTGTGTTTTAAATTACAAATAGTTGGTTTTTTTTAGCGTTTATGCAGAATTCATTGTAATCTAGCCAATTACATTTCGCATTTAGATCCTTATTTCGTATATTCCTCAGTTCTTGTACTGATCTAGCTTTTAGTAATGATAATAGTGTCATCTTCATAAACGTTATAATTTGAAATAAAATTATTTTTCGGTATATTCATTATATATCACAGGTACAACAACAGTCCTAGCAGTGAGTCTTGTAGTACACCAGTTTTTATAATAAGTTCATTGCTAAGCACTTCGTTCACTTTAATACAATGAGTTCTATTTGTTAAGAAATATCTAATAAAATAAATTATTAAATATAGTTAGTATATTATTTTTTTTATTCCTTCTATAATGGATCCTCTTACTTCATTAAAAAATTCATTTAAAGTGTTGGCCGTTTCGTTTTCATTATTTGTCCTATCCCCACTTTTTTTTGCAATGCTTGTAATATGTTCTGAAATTTCTCTTTTAGTATTCCTTATAGTATTATTTAACACTTTCCATAATTTTCTAGAGTCACTTCCAGCATTTTCAATGCTTTTATTGATATGGTATTTTTTAGCCTCTTTTTTATCTACCTTTGTCTTAAATAGAGTATATTTTATCTTTTTATCTCTGTTATTTAGTTATCGTATAGTGATTTTCTGATTTTTAATTCTTTATATATCGACGGTGTTATCCAAGTATTATAACTTGTGCTTCTTGTATTATTTTTGTTAAAGTGTCTATTTCCAAATCGTTAGTGTTTTTATTATTTACAATCTGAGACATCTGATTATAATCGGCTTTACTTATAGTGTGCTTATTCATTGGTATTTTCATAATACTTATTGCTTTAAGTGATACTATGTCCAATTGGTGATCAGATAGACTGTTATTTTCTATTGTGAAATTAATATCATATTTATCATTTCAATTTATTAATATGTGATCAATTATATCCATACTTCTATTAGAATCACAATATCCTTCCTTACATTCATTAACTAATGTTTCTAATTCAATAATTTTATTTCTTAAGCTGCATATATTTAGATAAAAAATTTTAAATTTACCCTTTTCTAAGGTAATTGTGGAATGGACTGCCATTACGGTCTACAAATATCCTTTTGATCGTACGAAAAAGACAGAAATAATCTAAGGTTATTGTATATTCTGTAGTCTCTTAATCGTAATACTACCACCATTTTACACCGCCTTTTTTGTAAATTTAAAAATTGGAGGTTGCATTGGATTTAAAAAGCTCTTGTTTACAAGATGTAGATTTTTAGTACTATAAGAAGCATTTACATTTTTCCGTTTTGCTGGTATTTAAAAGCTAATTCCACAGTATTGTCACTATCGTACTATCGCTAACGTCTATGTTTTTGTAATTATTAATCTTTAGTATAACTATTAATCTTTAATATAACTATTCCATCTTTATTGTTACAGAATTCATCCCTACTACTGTCATAATAATTATTAATATTACTATTAGTGTCTTTATTGTTGTTATTACTTTTATCAATTTTGCTATTCTTATTATTATGATCAGCACTATTACTATTGTTATTATCATTATTCTTAACATTATATTTATCATTATCATTATTAGTATTACGTTTATTAATTTTCTTGTCATTTATTAATATTCTATTTTTTTTACCAAAATTTAGGCATGTAAGAAAGTATGTTAACGTGTTTTTGCTTGTTTATTTTAGATAATATATTATAATTTTTATTACTGTAGCTACTCGAACTTTCAGCATTATTTTTATAACCTACACCTATAGAATAGGTAAAGGGGTATATTAACTTTGGTATGGTGTTTGTAACCACCTAAAGAAAGCGAGCTTGATATGGAAAACTATATATATTTGTGATCAGCGTGACCGCCTGAGTCGATATAGCCATGTCCGTCCGTCCGTCCGTTCCTTAGGCACGTTAACTCTAAAAATAATGGAGCTATCTTGATGAAATTTTAACTGTAGGTTACTAGGACTGAAAGTACGGCGGGGATTGCATATGGGCGAAATCGGCCCATGCGTTCGGATTCTGGACTTTTTAATCGATCGAAGGGCTAACGAACATATATAAAAAATCACGATAACTCAACAACTAATGACGCTATCTTCATCAAATTTGTGCTGTAGGTTAATAGTAATGAAACTATTTCGGAGATTGCGTAAGGTCGGGATTGGACCATGGGTTCGGAACCTAGAACTTTTTGATCGAATTTAGGCCAAACGAGAATAATTCCGAAACCAATGAAGATAGAACCCACAAATTTGGTATTAGGGTGTCCCTTCCTATTTCCAAAGTGTCTTGGGAATTTGGGCCCCATTGGAGTAGTGGGTCGGGGACCAGACACACATTTCTGAAGACCTTAAAACATATCTTTAAAATTAATAAAGATAACAACTTGAAAAAATGTAGAAGCATCCAATTTGCCACAAGGGTGTTCTTTACTATCTCTTGCGTGTTTCCCTATTTTTGGATCAATCAGAGTGGTGGTTCAGTACCCCTCTCAGACCTTCCAAGTTTTAAAGGCTTATAATCGAAATTACTAAAAATAGTAACTTAAAATTAAGATAGACCGTTCAAATTGTGTACAAGGGTTAACTAGTACTACAAGTACAGCGCGGACTGTATAAGGGCGAAATCATCCCAAGGGTTCGGATTCTGGACCTTTTAATCGATCGAAGGGCTAACGAACATATATAAAAATCACGATAACTCAACAACTAATGAGGCTATCTTCATGAAATTTGGGCTGTAGGTTATTGGTGGTACCAGGGTGTCCCTTCCTATTTCGTAAGTGTCTTGGAAATTTGAGCCCCATTGGAGTAGTGGGTCTGGGACCAGCCACTCAGTTCCGACGACCTTAAAGCATATTTTCGAAATTAATAAAGATAGTAACTTGAAACAAATGTAGAAGCTTCAAATTTGGCCCAGGGTGTTCTTTACTATTTCTAGCGTGCCCCCCTAATTTTGGATCAAGCGGAGTGATGGTTCAGTACCTCTCTTAGACCCCCCAATGTGTAAAAGCTTATCATCGAAATTAATAAAACTAGTAACTTAAAATTAAGATAGAACGTTCCAATTGTGTACAAGGGTTAACTAGTATTGAAAGTATGACGGGACTGCATATATGCGCAATCGTACCATGGTTTCGGGTTCTGGAACCCTTGAAAAGTTCAAGGGCTAGCAAACATATATCTTAAAAACACCATAACTCAAAAAATAATGACGGTATTTTTATGAAATTTAAACTCTAGTTTACTAGTAATGAAAGTACCATGCGAATTGGTTGCGGTCGAGTTTAATTTCGAAGCCAAAGAATATATTTCCTATGTCCTATGTGTCTCCGAAATCTAGACGTAATTGTAGTGGTTCAGCTATGTTCAAAGGTACTTGCTGCATTTATGTAAAATTTATTTTTATATTTAAATGAGTTATATGAAAAGGTCTAAATTTGTAATTGTATTTTAGAAATACATTTATTGCATATTTTGCGTTTATAAGCTTTTCTATTAGGTATATAAACTAACCATTTAAAATAATTGAAATTTTTAAAAATTTCGATTATTAAATATATTATGCTTTGATTATCTTTTTATCACAATATTTAATAATTAGAATTTTTTCATTTTGTAATTGAATTGGAATAAATATATTTTCATTTATTTCAAGTTTTTTTGTTTTTTAATATTTTTAAATAGATAAATTAGTAATAATTTGTTATATTTTTTAATAGATAGTGTAATTAGAAAATATTTTTAGTATTATAAAGTTAATTTGGTTAACTATGTCTTACGATCAAATTAATAGCAGCTTTTATGGTGTTAAAATGACTTATGGATATGTCCTTAAATGTGAACCAAATAGGTGTAGGATATTTCTAAGTCGGTTGCACCGACTGACTGTTTCTTTACTTGTTATTTCTATCTTTAATATCTATCATACTAGCAGAATTACTATTATTATTGTAAACATTTTTTTTGTACTATTACTAATTTCATTACCATTATTAATCTTAACGCTATTACTATCATTATTTGTGTTTTTATTAGCAATATCATTATTAATATTATTAGAACTATTACTATCATTATTGTTATTATTGTTGTTATTGTTGTTAAACTTAGAATTATTTTTATCATTATTGGTATTAGAATTGATATAAGTATAGTTGATACAGGAAGAATCATTTTTTTTATCTTTATTTAAGTTGTTATTTGTCACTTCTAACTCCTTTAACTGTTAGTATCCAATTTTTCGGATTAACATATTTAATTTGTTTTGTACACTGGGCATAATTTACTTAAAGTTTTGTGATTTACATCTAAGCCCAAACTGAATTTTTCATTAGATTTTACACAATTTATGCACTTATTGATTTCTTCTTTTTGGCATTCACTACTTTTATGTTTTCCGTGACACTTCAAACAAGTTTCAGTGTTTGTGCAGTCTACTGATTTATGGTCGAAACATTTTCATTTGAAACACCTTGGTACGTTGCATCAAACACTTTGCACCTACAATATCTTCATTACTCAATTTATTGTTCACGTGCGCTATTTCTATTTTGGGTTTGATAATCACTAGTATTTTTATGTCGTAGTCTTCCTTCATTGTTTCTTCTAATACTTTTTAATATTTTCCCGATCTTCCGTTATCACTTATCGCCGTTTCAATTAATATCATTTCCATTACAATTACTTTTGTTTTTAATATTTTTTATTTTCAAATTTTTTGGATCTATCATAGTATTTAGATCATTTTTCTTTTTTTCACTTTCTTTAGTTTTTTCACTGTTCTTAGGTTTTATTATCAAAGGTAATGCTTTTTTCATTATTAAATTAGCACATTTTTTACAATATCAAAAATGACAGCGTGCGACCCTCATTAAAAATTGTATTTTTTTTAATTTTTATCATTTAGTCAGTAAATTTTTATTTTTATAAATATTTGAAAACATCGATATTGTGATATCTCTCAGTTGAGCCCTGAACTAATAGCATTAACTTATTTTTTTTAATTCTCTGAAGAAACTAATATTCTAATACGATGCGACATTGTCGCAGTGTTTAAAAAATATGATATAAATTAAAAAGTTTGGGACTTACTTTTAATATGCACTCGTATATTATTGATCTCATGTTACAAATTATCTAAGCAAAATTGGTTAAAGCTAGACACTTTCTTTAATTTTAAAAATATCCTTAAAATTATATGAAACCTTTAACACATTGTAAAATATAATGTTTGAGTTTTGAATTTTATATATTACTAAAAGAAAGTTTTAACTGGTATTTAAATTACAGGTGCTTAAAAATAGTAAAATTTCAAGCTCCTAAACAGGTTGCGTGTCAAAAAAATTGTTTAACTGACTTCTACTCATTCCTAACGATCTAACTTCTCTCAAATTTTTAACTAGTACTGAAAAGCAACTCTTGTACCAGTCTTCTACCCTTTTTCAGATTGAAAATATAAAATACTTGTTATTAAAACTTAAATATAAGGCTTTTCAAAATTTGAGGCGGCTGTAGCTCCGTCACCCATCGAAATTAAGAAAAATCTTTCACATAATTTAAAATTGAAACTTTGATTTGTATATATTACTACAAAAATATTTTGACAAATATTAACATGTGTTTGAAAATAGCTACATTTCAATTTTCGATCCCTTAAAGCTCCCTGTTTACAGTTTCTTTTTTTGTTAATTGACAATGAAAATTGGTTAATTGACTCCTTCTAATTTGTGAGAATATAACTTCTCTCAAAATTTCAAAATTCCAGAAATTTTGCAAAAAATATGAAAAATGCAGTGCAAAAGTTTTTGTAAACATACGAACGGACAGAATATGAAATTTTCCAATAAGTGCAAAACAACCGTCTCAAACAATTTGTGAAATTACCTCATTTCAAGAAATAAAAATACAAAAAATGTAGCTGAAGTTAGAACATTTATTATATAAATAATCAGGATGACGGAACCAAACCCATCAAGTTTTTTAGACAAGGCTTAGTCCGACTTAATTGAATCTTTAACAAAATGACTGAAAAAGCAGAATGCCTTTAAATATGTATAGCAACTACTTGAAGCGACTGCACTAGATTAATAAATTATACACAATCTTTTTCCATACAACTCAACCACTTTTGGTAAAATTTGGTTTTGAATCGTAGCTCCTTTAATTTTAGAGTTGTGGTGAAGACAGAAGGATGGACGGACAGACATAGCTAGATCAATTTACTTTTCGATTCTGATCCGATCTGTGCCTTGGAGTCTACATCTAGCCCCCCTCTTTCACAGCGTTACAAACGGCATGGTAAATTTAATATGCACCATAAACTTACGGATATACGATTATAAAAATAGTTATAGTTCTTGAAATTAGAGAGAACTAATATTGTATTCGAATTGTTATATATAATTTTAAATAATTTTTATATCTGAATGAACGTATGTATAAAAATGCAACGGGTTTATATAAGCAATACTCTACATTTAATTTGGCTAGATGTCTGCAAATCGCATAAAATATATTTGGTATCATGCAAAACGTTCCAGCAGCCATCGTGCATTCTCTTATAAAAATAATTCTTAGTCTAATAAGGTGTCGTATTTGAAATTTTGGCAAAAGTAATTTGCCGTTTTTTTTTTTTTTTTTTTTTTCCTTATTACTCCTCTTGGGAGCATAGGATATCTACTAGGCATCTCCACCTGACTCTATTCGGAGCAGTTATCTTTGCATCCTCCCATGTTTTCTCAATTGAGGCTAGCTCTTCCGAAATCGTTCGCCTCCAGGTGTTATTAGGGCGGCCTCGTCTTCGGGTTCCTTGTGGGTTCCATTCTAGTGCTTCCCTTGCTATGCTATCTTGCGGTTTTCTCAGTGTGTGCCCTATCCATTTCCACTTCTTCCTTTTGATCTCTTGCCCAATTGGTTCTGTTTTGGCAAGTTTCCATAGGTCCTGGTTACTTATTATGTTCGGCCAGTATATTCTGCATATTATCCTTAGACATTTGTTGATGAAGACCTGTAGTTTCTGTGTGATGTTGTTTGTAACTAACCAGGTTTCACTTCCATATGTTAAGGTGGTCTTTACGCAAGGTTCCAAATATCCTTAATTTTGTCCCCCTGGACATTTGTGCGCTTTTCCATACTGGCTGCAGGCGACCGAACATTGCCCTGGCCTTTTTGATCCTGCTTTCGATGTCGGCTTTTATGTTACGGTTGTTATTTATGATGCAGCCTAGGTAGTGGAAATTATCTACATAGTCGATTGGTGTGTTGTTTATCACCGGACGGCGTGGGTTGTTGATGTTAATGGCCATCGCTTTCGTCTTTTCAATGTTGAAGTTAGATTCTTGAGAAATTTGGCAACATTTCCCATTGAAGGACTATAACAACTTTTAAATAAAAAATTTACTGTTAGCAGTAAATTTTATAAGTCAGTAGTAACTATTTCCAAGTAAATATTTCCAAAGTTAAACTCAGTATGTAATACAATATAATTTTGAAAATGTGCTTTTTTAAAAACCCTTGGTTTTTTTTCATCACTTGTTTTATTTTAAAATTATCAATTTTCAAAGATTAATTTCTAAAATTTTTTACAAATTTTCTAAGTTTAGTTTAAAATATGTTTAAATTTTGATTGTTTTTAATTTCTACCGGTAACGAGTTGAAAAGTTTTATTTTTAGTTTTACTGCATTTTACGCTTTTTTGCTTCAATGTTGTTTTGGCTTTAGGAATTTCGTATTTTTCCTGCTTCTGGTTAGATGGTTATGAACATTCTCCCTGTTTTGAAATTTAAGTTTTTACTTAATATTATTATTCAGGATATTATACATGTATTTACATTACATACGTGTTAATATCCAGTGTATTAATAATTTTATATAAATTATTAGTCCTGGTTCTTATATTCAATTTAAAGTTAATTTTTAAAAAACCTAAATCTTAATAATAATAGCTACTCGTATTATATATAAGTTTAACAGCATAATTCGGAATACTCCCCTATCTTTTTCATAATCATAAATCCAAACCTCTGTATTTATTACTATGTCTATTTTTTTATATTCATTAATTAATGTTACAAGTAAACATGTGGTTTATATGTTGCTAGACCATTCGAAACATCTTTATTGCTTTTATTTATGATTATCATTGGTTTGGTTAATTCTATCATTTTTAATACTACTAATACTAACATTTTCTACTTTTTCTGTATTATTATTATCATTGCTTTAGTTAATTTTATCAATTTTTAAATTATTATCAATAGTTTTATTTATATTTCTATTACTTTAAAGCATAGTGTTTTATTTGACCATAATTTTGGAAATATAAAAGAAAGTAACTACGTTTCTTTTTATCTTTATTATATTCAATTTTGTTAGTCTTTTCAATGTTTTTGTTATTATTATTACTACTATTATTATTATTATTATTATTAATATTATTATTATTTTTATTATTTATTTGAGTTATATGACTATTAGTGTCTCTAATATTATTAATATTCGGCTTAACATTAGAACTATTCTTATTAATATTATCATTAACATTATTATCAGTCCTACATGCAGAATCACTTTTTTTAATTTCATTTACATTTATATTTAAGTTCTTATCTTCCTCTTCTAGTTTCCTTAATTGCTAGTATCTGATTTTTAGTTTTCTTAAGATTAATTTATTTTTATACACTGGACATGATCTACTGAATATTTTATGATTAGCATCCAATCCCAAACTTAATTTTTCATTCGATTTTAAGCAATTAATGCATCTCCTCTTTTTGGCATTTACTTGTCTAGTGTTTGTGGCACTTCAAATATATTTCGTTATTAATACATTCCGCAGCCCTATTGTTAAATTCTTTACATTTATAACATCTAGAGACTTTTATGGCAACAAAAACCTTGCACCTTTCTCTTCCAATACATAATTTTTCATTAGCTATTATTTTTGGGAATGATTCTTTATCCACTGCTATAATTGCATTAAACCTGTATTTCTTGTATTTTTTCACTGCGGATATCTATACTTTGAGTTCACTCATTTGTATAAAAGAGTTTTAATTTAACTCGAAAAATAAAAGAGCTAGGATTTTGAAATTTTCACAAATTCGTTTTATGCAATAGCCGTCATCGCTATTGAAATTCAGCCATTTTGGTTCACGGTTCGAGTACCTGCCATACAACTTCTTTTTTTGTATGAGCATTACTCTATACTAATTAAAGCTGCGTGTCTGAAATTTTGCCAAAAGTAGTTTAGTTTTATGGCCAAAGTTTTCGCACAATTTAGTTGGGGTAGTGAAGTTTGTTCCAGTAGTTGCCATACAACTTCTTTTTTTATATGAGCATTACTGTATACCTATTGAAGCTAGGTGCCTGAAATTTTGCCAAAAATAGTTTAGTTTTATGGTCAAAGTTTCTGCGAAATTTGGTTGGTCTACTGCAGTGGGTTCGAGTAGCTGCCATACAACTTCTTCTTTTATATAAGCATTACACTACACCTAAAAAAGCTGTATGTTTGAAATTTTACAAAAATTTGTAAATCGGATGATTTAATGTTTCACGCAGTCTACTCTACTACACTCTTCCTCGTTTTCACTAAATTTATTGTTCATTTGCACAATTTCTATATTAGGTTTAATGACCACAGGTATTTTGATATCATAGTTTTCTTTCATTTTTTCTTCTAATTCCTTTATATTTTCACGATCTCCAATAGTTTCCGTTTCTCTTAAAATTATTCCATTTTTTTTATTTATAAATTTTTTGGTATTCGTATTTAAATCACTTTTTGTTTTTTCAGTTTTCTGCTTATCCTTGTTTTTATTATTAAAGGTAACTCTTTCTTAATTTTTAAATTCACACTTGCTTTAGTATATTTCTGGTAACATAATTTTTTTTGCAGACGTCATAATTTTTTTTAATTGCACCAACAAATGATTCATTCACTTTTTCTGTGCAGTCTCTTCGACGACTTAATTTTCATTTTTTTTTATTGCACGTTCAAATTCTTTATGTTCTTTAAGGTAGTCATTGTTTTTGGCAACCGCACTGTTTATATTTTGTAAGACCAAATCAACAATTTGTATTTATTGAAAACAGTCGTCACAAATAAACCTTATATTGCTGTTGGTATATAGTAAGTTCACCGTAGATTGATCCATTCCTGAACATTTTAATGTCTCATGATAGAATTTTATTGCACACACCTGTACATTCTATACCCGTTTCTCCTTTAATTTTTAATTTTCACTTTTTGCACGAAGCCATTGCGAGTAGTTATAAAATATATTTTTTTTCTTTTTTATGCATAATAGCTGATAAATACTTTTTTTCTCTTTACATTTTATTAATTAATATAATTATAATCAATAAACAAAAAAAAAAGAAACACCAAACAACAAAAAATAATAATTCTGGGAGGAAGAAATTGCTGATCCTTGAGGAAGTAATATGTGTGTACAATTTTATTGAATTGAATAAAACGTTCTAAATTTGTAATTTTGTTGTTTATGTTTCTTATGTTTTTTAATATTTTTAAATAGATAAATTTTATATTTTTTGAAAAGATAAGTTAATTAGAAAAATTTTTTAATGTTATGAAACTAATTTCATTAATTTTGTTTTATATAGAGCAAAATGAAGTTTAAATGGTTTTAAAATTACTTATGGATGTTCAATTTAACTTGAACAAATCAGGTTATAATATCAGTAGGGTATAACTGTTACCGACTTACTGTTTCTGTACTTGTTTTTTTTTCTGTTTGACATAACAAATTTCTTTCGTATAATTTATATTACACTAATATTACACGAAAAAATATTTACTTTTTCTGTATGTAATGAAAATGATTGCAACAATTTTCTCAATAATTCCAGTTATTATTGCGCTAATATCCACATTAAATAAAAAAAATTAATTTATCAGTTTTTCATTTATAAAAACGTTGTTAAGTTTTTTGGTTTTCGATATTTATTCCTAAGGTCCGCTTTCAATAGACCAATAGTTTGGTACAGCAATAACGGCAAAAAGTAAGCGAAATAAGCTGTGAAATATGGGAATTCAAATTTGACTTATGAACATTTAATATGGTATTTATACATTTTGTATATGAGTACATAATAATATTTAATCGGCTTATTTTTTCCCATACAAATATAAACATCCTATTTTCGGGTAAACTATAAGACCAATTTTAATGAAACAACAACCAAAAGAAAGGTTTTTTTTGTTTTCATAGGACAATGGTATTTTTTTTTTTAGAATATTGCGTTTTTTTAGGTGAAAACGCGTTTTAATTTAACGTAAATTTGAATTTAACGGTCACGCTGTTAAAAGTTAAGGCTCATGACTCTAATATTATGCGCCGACTTTCTGGGTAAAATTAATTCATTTTCGGTTTTAACTAGCAGCTCAATCAAATTATTATTTGCGCGAACTTTTGTCTTTCTTTTTTTTGTTTAGTTCAAATGTTCAATGAACAAGGAGATTGAAACTTTTTTAAAATTTTGGTTTTGTTTTTGTTTTTTTTTTTCTTTATCTCTCTAAAATTCTAGTGAAAAAAAATGAGTTCTGTTCGAAATAAAAGCAATACATTTGGTTTATACAGTAGTTTTCATTTATAACGAACTCTGTTCAATTTTAATTATAATAAACGTGTTACACTTTTTACCAAAGAATTAAATTTTACCTAAAAATGTATTTAAACTTATTATATCTAATAATGTTGCTTGATGATTAATTTGGTAATTTTATATTTATTTTTGATAAAAAAAAATCCTAATAACGGATTAAAAATACAATTAAAATTTCATTAGAAGAAAAACCAGTATACATAGGCTTGAGGCTGACACATCAAATAAAATTCTAGCAAATGAGTTTAAAGTGTACATTCTATAAATAGCACATTCTACAATGTTCAAGTCTCATACGATCTCTACTGTATGCATTTTTTTTTTTTGCTTTGCAGAAACATAAAATTACATTTCTTAAGAAAAATTATGTGTTCTTTAGGGATCAACCAGAATAAATGCGTACGGCGTGCAGTTTCGGTCAAAAAAAATTGAAATAAGTAGGTATGTTATGTACTGTACTTCGGAATTTAAAATTTTAAAATTCGACAAATCGTATAAAAATATTGTAATTGTTTTTTCTGATGTTGCTACGATTAAGTTTTCAAAATAAAATATTTTAAAATAACATTTTTTTTTTTAAAAAACATACATTCAAAATAATTGGAAATACCTTTAATATGTTCGCAAAAAAAACTAAAAAATAATCTTCAACTTAAATAAAAGTTGACGTATAATTTCTGTCAAAAAATTTACATGATAGGTACATGAATTTACATGAGGGCAACCAAAATACGCGTAACGCTATGTACTGTAATCGGATTTTTAAAATTTACAAATTGACAAATGGTTTTTGGTTTTTCTTATATTTCTAAGATTATGTTTTAAAAACATAAGTTATCTCTAAAAGAATAACTAATTTAGAAAACAATTCTAGCAAAAGCTATAGTGGTACTCCGAAAACATTTCTAAATAATGGCCCAAAATAAAATTAGTATTGATACATGGAACGCAAACGGCGTACTAAATAAAAAACTAGCATTAGAGCTATTTCTAAAAACTAAAAACATTGATGTGTGTCTCCTATCAAAAACTCATATGACAAGACAGTCAAAACTAAAAATAATAGGTTTCACATGTTATAATGCGACACACCCTAGTAATAAACCGCGAGGAGGTAGTGCAATTTTGGTGAAAAACTCTTTACTACATCACGAAGAGTTTAAAATAGAAACTGATGAATTTCAACTTACAGTAATACGTGTTAAGTCCCTTAAACAGGACTTAAACATTGGGGCTTTATATTGCCCTCCTAATTATAATTTAAAGAATATGATCCTTGAAGACCTCTTGAACCGACTTGGGGATAGGTTCATCCTAGGAGGTGACTACAATGCCAAACATATCGATTGGGGTTCAAGACTTACCTCAACAAGAGGAAGAGAGCTAAGGAAAGCTATTAGAGTGTTGGGTTGCTATTTTCATTCTACAGGCGAACCAACTTATTGGCCTACTGATACAAATAAAACTCCTGATCTACTGGATTTTTTCATAACAAAAAAAATATCTCCAAATTTTATTAGCCTAGAAAATAATGAGGATTTAGACTCAGACCATTCGGCTGTCGTACTAAACCTGCATGAAAAAATTGTTAAGAAACAAAATAAGCCTACACTTGTTAATAAATCAACAAATTGGTTCAACTTTAAACAAGAGATAGAAAATAATATAAATTTAAGGGTTAAAATAACAACTAAAGATGAAATAGATTTAGCAATTGAAAATCTTAATAAAATTGTCCAAAATGCTGCATGGAATAATACAAAAGAATGTAAATACATGACAGCAGGACCTAATTATCCTAGAGATATATTAAATGCGATTAAACAAAAGAGAAGAGCTAGACGAAGATGGCATGAAACACGTGACCCAGCTGATAAAACTGTGTTGAATAGAATAACGCAGAATCTTAAAAGAAGAATTCTTGAAATAAAAAACAAATCAAATGAAAAATATGTTGAGAATTTATCAGCTAAAAAAGAAAGAAATTACTCTTTGTGGAAAGCAACAAAGAGTCTGAAAAAACCTGTAGTGCCAGTCCAATGAAATAGAGTCAGACCTCTACATTGAAAATGATTTCAGAAGAGAAGCAAATGCCATTGAACTAATTACTTATATAGAAATGGTTGAAGAAATTAAAGCTCCGAAGTCAAAAAAAGCACCAGGTTTCGATCTAATTACTGCAGACATTCTAAAACAACTCCCGAAAAAAGGGATAACAATGTTAACATATATAATGAATGCTATGTTAAGGTTAAATTATGTACCTAACGTTTGGAAGGTGGCAGAAATAATTATGATACTTAATTCCTGGCCTCCAAACGAAACAAAGTCTTATAGACCTGTTACCAATTATGTCAAAACTCTTTGAGAAACTGTTATTAAAAAGGTTGAAACCTATAATAGAAAATAGAAAACTAATTCCAAACTATCAATTTGGTTTTAGAGAAAAACACTCTACTGTTGACCAAGTACATAGAATTACTGATATAATTGAGAAAGCTCTAGAAGAAAAACAAATATGCTCTACAATATTTCTAGACGTAGCACAAGCATTTGATAAAGTTTGGCACGAAGGCTTAATTTATAAGTTGCAGCAACTATTACCTAAAAAATATGTAGATATACTCTCATCATACTTAACTGATAGACTGTTTAGAATTAAACAGGATGAAGAGTACTCTACACTGAGAGAAATTAAAGCGGGTGTGCCTCAAGGAAGTATCTTGGGTCCAATATTATACTTGCTGTATACTAGTGACTTGCCCCAATTTCAAGAAATAACTGTAGCGACTATTGCTGACGATACTGCATTAATGGCAGTAGGATCAAATGTCGGCGAGGCTACAAATAAACTACAAAAAGCAAGTGATAAATTATATCTTTGGACCAAAAGATGGAAAATTAAACTAAATGAACTGAAATCAGTGCAAGTAAATTTTACAAATAAACCTATTCAAAATCTCCGTACAATTAAATGGGGTAGATATTCCTCATGAAAACAAGGCAAAATACCTAGGAATGACATTAGATGTCAAGCTAAAATGGAAAGAACATGTCAAAAAGAAAAGAATAGAATTAGAACAAAAATATAGAGAAATGTATTGGCAATAGAATGGCAATGGAAATAGAAAATCTAAATTGCCAATAGAGAACAAAATTTTGTTATAAAACCAAATAATTAAGCCTATCTGGTTGTACGGCGTACAACTTTGCGGGTGTGCCAAACGAACACATATTCATAGAATTCAAACATTTCAAAGCAAAGTGCTACGTAACATGGTATGTACGAAATTCCGACTTACATAGGGATTTAGGAATTAATATGCGATAAAACATAAGACCCACTTAGAAAGTCACATAAACATAGAAGCGTCAAAACTTCTATTTTCAAATGTCAATAGAAGGCTTAAAAGAACTAGGCCCCTCCAACTAGCGATAAATTCAGATCACCTTAACGGAGGTCTGTAATTCCAGTAGATCATAAAAAGTTAGCGCAAAATTAATGGTTAGTCTCTAAGACTAGTTTTAATATTTTAAAACAGGGCGGGTGTTTTTAGTGTGTTAAAGTCACACATAACTGTGGTTGCGCTCAGTATTTTTCGACGATTTCCACCATCCTTACCACAAGACAAAAAAAAAAAAAAAAAAAATGTTTTAAAAAATATCTAATATTGAAAAAAATTCAAAATATACCTATTATATGAAATTAAAACATTCAAATAAATATTTTTGTGTGTACGCGCGTATTAATTTACTGATATATAGATAGACATATTGGCGTACTGCCGTATAAAAATTGTACGTCGTATTCTTTAATTTAGATAAAATAAATATTTAATTATCTACTCCTTTCATCTACTCTTTTTCAAGAGGCGATGTGGTGTAGCTGGAAAAAGAGTAGTTTACTCCTAGACAAATAGGAATAATATAAAGTAAAGTAAAGAATTCAGAACCATGTATAGCACATTTTCAAAAAATTTTGTAAAAATGTGCCTATATAGTTTCAGTCTGTCGGTCCCTCTGTCTGTCTGTCCGTCTGTCTGTCTGTCCGTTTGTTTATAAAAACTTTTACATCGTTTGACATATAGAAAAGAAATTTTAACCACGAGTAGGTATTACAAAAAAAATAATTTCGTTGAAGAATTTTTTTCTGTAGCCCCACCTGTTAGGGAGCTGCAGCCCCCCAAAGTTGGGAAAATCCCTATATTCAAATTGTTATAATAAGAGTTCTATTAAGTGTATTTTCAATCTGAAAACAGCTAGAGATAGCTGGTTTTATAAACTTTATAAATTTTTAAAAAATAAATGTTAAGGGTTGCCATACGGTACTAAAATTTACCATTATGCAAAACTTAATTTTTGCAAAATTTTTGGCCACACATATCTTCTAAATAGGCCAAGCTAGGGTTTTGAAATTTTGGGAGTAGTTAGATCCTCTGAAATAAGTAGAGATCGGTTAACAAATTTTTTTTGTCACGTTCCCTGTTTTGCAGCTATAAGGGCTCGAAAATTTAAATTTTGCTAATTTTAAACACCTGTAACTTGAATACCTGTCCAAATTTTTTTTTAGTAATATACAAAATTCAAAGCTCTATAATTATATTTCAACATGTGTCAAAGGTTTTTCTTAATTTTGAAGAGTGACGAAGCTACAGCCCCTGCAAATTACAAAAAAGCCTTATATTTAAATTGATATAACAAGAGTTCTGATAGGTTTATTTTCAATCGAAAGACGGTTGGAGAGAGCTGCTTTTATATACTTTACAAAAATACTTCGCTTAAATGTTTAGAGTTGCCATACGGTACTAAAATTTACCACTGTGCAAAATTCAATTTTTGCAAAATTTTTTGCCCCACATATCTTTTAAACGGTTCAAGCTAGGGTCTTGAAATTTTGGGAGAAGTTAGATCCTCAGAAATTAGTAGGAGTCAGTTAACAAAATTTTTTTGTCAAGCCCCATGTTCAGTAGCTCGAAAGGGGCTCTTTTAGGGCTCGAAAATTGAAATTTTGCTATTTTTAAACACCTGTAACTTGAATACCTGTTTAAATATTTTTTCCTTAATATACAAAATTTAAAGGTCTAACATTATATTTTAACATATGTTAAAGGTTTTTCTTAAATTTAAAAGGGGTTCTTTAAATTGAAGAAAGTGTCTCTCAGTTTTAACCATTTTTGCCTAAATAGTAATAGAAAAATTCCAAATTTTGGTGGAATTCACAATTTAATTCCTAGAACCTAAAAAAGTTTGGGGGAAGGGGAGTAGTGAGCATTATATCCTTGGGAAATTTGGCAACCTTCCCCATAGAGGGGCTACTAGGACTTAAAAATTTACTGTTTTTATAGGTAAGCAGTAACTTAGTCACCAACGTATATATTTCCTAAATTAAACGGTAATACTGAAGCTTCAACATTATATTCCGATAAAATACTTAGTATGAAACACTATATTATTTTGAAAATGTGCTTTTTTAAAAACCCTTGGTTTTTTTTCATCACTTTTTTGTATATGTACATACATTTGTAGTAAAAATTTCAGATTTTATTATTGAAATGTAGTGCTTTTTTTGCCTATGTAGCTACTAAATTTAAAAATGGAATAAGAGGAAGAAAAATTTATCAATTTTTTAATTGATTAGTTATTTTTTTTTAATATCTTTGTAGATATATTATAAATCATAAAATTGTGATTTAAAAAAAAATTTCGACTTCTTTCAACTTAACTATTATTTTGTATTTTGGCAGCTCAATATAATATAATACTAAGTACTTAACTTATTTACTTATGAATTATGATAGGTATGTTCAATTTTTGTGTATGCTCTATGAATAAACTTTTTAATTAGGATAAGAATACATACAACATAGTTCAAATCGCACTAAAATGTTTAGAAAAAAGTACAGTTTTCTATATGTAGGATAGCATTAACTCGAATTTTGGCTACATGACTTCAAAATACAAATCAAAAATACTTAAAAACGTTTTTATAATTGAAAAAATTATAAATTTTTTTTTTAAACAAATTTCAAACGCAAGGAAAAAAAAATTAGTTTCGTGTAATATTATTCTAATATAAATTACACAAAACAGATTTTTTATGTAAATTTAAAAGCACAAAAAGCTCGAATTTCGAGCAAAGGGCGATACTAGTATAAAATTCTTATACTTATTTTCATATCGCACTCGACGTGAATCATTGGTAATCGTTGGCGAAAATCATCACTCATCAAAATAGTTTTAACTCCAAAAATGTTATTTTTATTTTCATTCATACTGATATTCTTTATCCCGTAACCATTAATTTCAAATTTGAAAATAAATACATTGAAATTTTATCTATTATAATTAACAAAGTGTAATTTATTTTATGAACAGAACTATTGACTGTAAAGCTTGAACTAGATGTTACCGAAATTAGAATTTTTAAAAAAATGCAAAGTTTTCCCACCTTGTAATAAAGTAGAAGCGATACCGCTATATGAACATGGAATGTTTTAAAGTTATATTGAATTTAATTTATGAAAAATTTATTTATTAATTTATTTATTTATTTTCCATATACGTAATGCAATAAGCTTATACATAGTTACAATATTTTTTATCATTTTTTTCTTTTATTTTTTAGTTAGTAATACTAAAATAGAGTTAACAAAATAAAAAGAAAAATGTTTTGAAATTTGTTTGTATATGTATATTGAAATAAAATACTAATCTATATATATAAAAGCGAAAGTTTGTTTATTTGTTTGTTTGTTTGTTTGTTTGTATGTAACGAGTTGGCTCCTAAACTGCCCAGCCGATTTTCATGAAAATTTGTATATAGAGGTTTTTGGGTACGGAAGGAAATCGTGGCCCAAAAATGTTGCTCTAACGGACCGCCAAGTTGGGGCTGTGGTGCAAGTATTTAAACTTCTTTGTTCTAAAATGAAAACGGTTTGACCGATTGACTTCAAATTTTGTATACGTGATGCTCTTTGAGAATTGAGTAGACACTATTAAGAATTTTGGAATTTGTTAACCCATGTAGGGCCGACGGGTGGTCAAAAAAAATTTTGGGTCCAAATTTTGTCCGATTTTACGAAATTCTGCTTTGGCTTAAAAGAAAGCCCCAAAAAAATTTTTGAGTTCCATTAACCCATTGCAGCCCAACAGCTTTTTATAAGTTTTTTCAATACTTAACTCTAAATTAATAACGGTTTGACCGATTTTATTCAAATTTTGTATACGTGCTCTCCTGTGAATATTGAGTTGACACTATTAACAGATTTGGAATTAGTTAACCCATGTCGGGCCGACGGGTGGTCAAAAAAAATTTTGGGTCCAAATTTTGTCCGATTTTACGAAATTCTGCTTTGGCTTAAAAGAAAGCCCACACAAAAATTTTATTGAATTGCATTAACCCATTGCGACTCAAAAGCTTTTTATAAAGTTTTTGGTTACTTTACTCTAAATTAGAAATGGTTCAACCGATTTTCTTCAAATTTTGTAAATGTGTTCCGTTTTGAGAATGAAATTAGCTATTTTTACAGACTTGCAATTGATTAACTCATTCCGGCCCGACGATTGACAAAAAGAAGATTTGGAAGAAAATTACGTCCAATTTAGCGCAATACTGCTTTGCTCAAAGAGAAAGTGTAGTTCCGTTAACCCAATGGGGCACAGTTGCTTTTATAGATTTTTGCGTTACTTAACTCTAAATTAGAAACGATTTGACCGGTTGACCTCAAATTTTATATGTGTGAAGCAACTTGAAAATGCAGTTGAGTATGTTAACAGTCGGTCCTACGATTGGTCAAAAAATTTTTTTGGAAGTAAATTACGTCAAACTTTGGAAAGTAGTTTGTACTGCTTTGAATTACAAAAAGTTTCAAAAATTACTAGAATAATCCTAGAAAAATCGTTTTAGAAAGATTGCTTTCATACATTTTAAAATTTACATGTGTAAACCGTGTGTAATTTTTGTGTTAACTTTTTGCAGTAACATCAACTTTAATTAAACCTCCATTGAGAGGCGCAGCAACGCGCACCGGGTATTAGCTAGTGTTATATAATACTTAAATATTTTCACAATATATCATAATATTTAATCGGCTTATTTTTTCCCATACAAATACAAACATCCCTTTTTAGGACAAACTATTTGACCAATTTTTATGAAACAACAACCAAAAGAAAGGTTTTTTTTTGTTTTCATAGGATAATGATATTTTTAGCACATTTTCAAAAAATTTTGTAAAAATGTGCCTATATAGCTTCACTCTGTCCGTCCGTCCCTTTTTACCTACGGCTGACTAAAAAATATCAGAAATGGGTAGGTATTGCAATAAAAATAATTTAATGTTAAAACTTTTTTGTAGCCCCCCCCCCCCGTTACGGAGCTACAGCCCCACAAAGTCGGAAAAAACCCTATATTTAAACTGTTATAATTAGAGTTCTATATGGTATATTTCCAATCTGAAAAGGGTAACAGACAGCTGTTCTTATAAGCTTTAGAAATTGTATAGGGTTACCACACGGTACTAAAATTTACCGTTATCTAAAACTAAGTTTTGCAAAATTTTTGGTCCCTCATAACTTCTGAACGGCTAAATCTAGAAACTTGAAATTGTGGGAGAAGTTAGATCCTTAGAAATAAGTAAGAGTTAGTTCATAAAATTTTTTTGTCACGCCCCGTGTTTAGGAGCTGTAGAGGGTCGAAAATTGAAATTTTGCTAAAAATTTAGCTTTTAAGCACCTATAACTTGAATACCTGTCAACATTTTTTTTTATTTATATACAAAATTGAAAGCTCCAAAACGAAAGTTTCAATGAGTGTCAACGGTTTTTCTTAATTTTGACTTTGTCTGTCCGTCCGTATGTTTACAAAAACTTTTACACCGTTTGAAATAGATTAAACAAATTTTAACCATGGGTAGATATTACAAAAAAAATAATTTCGTAGAAGAATTTTTTTCTGTAGCCCCACACGGAGCTACAGCACCCCTTAATTGGAAAAAGTCCTATTTTTAAATTGTTTTAACAAGAGTTTTGTTAAATGTATTTTCAATCTGAAAACGAAAACAAATAGCTGGTTTCATAGGCTTCACAAAAATATAAGGCTAAAATGTATAGGGTTGCCATACGGTACTAAAATTTACCATTAAGCTAAAATCAACTTTTGATAAATTTTTGGCCCCATATATCTTCTAAATGGTTCAAGCTAGGGTCTTAAAATTCTGGGAGAAGGAAGGTCCTCTGAAATTAGTAGGAGTCGGTAAACAAAATTTTTTTGTCACGCCCCCTATTTAGGAGCTATAAGGGCTCGAAAATTGAAATTTTGCTATTTTCAACCACCTGTAACTTCAACACCTGTTCAAATTTTTTTTTACAAATATACAAAATTTACAGCTGCAGCATTATATTTCAACATATGTTAAAGGTTTTTCTTAAATTTGAAAGGGTCTTTTTAAATTGAAGAAATTGTTCTTAGTCTTAACCATTTTTGGTTAGATAATAATATTCTAGCTAAAATTCCAAATTTTGTTGGAGTTCAAAATTGATTTCCTAGAACCGAAAAAAACGGAAGGGTGAGGACAGGAGGGGGTGGGCAGATCCATCATAAGTTTGCTAAGCAAAAATTTGGGAACCTTCCCCATTGAAGGGCTACTAGGTCTTAAAAATTAAAACTTTTATGTTCTTATAAAGCAGTAACTTATTCACCAGTGTAAGTTTTTCCAAAATTAAACGTTAATATTGAAGCTCCAACATTATATTTCGCACTTATTAACAGGTTTTCTTGAGTGCATTGGGGTTATATTCTAAGTATTTCACTATTTATCATATAATTAATATAAGAATGAAATAACTAAATTATAATATTATCAAAATATATATTTTTATAAAAATAAATGATAAAATACTCAGTAAGAAACCGTATATAATTTTGAAAATGTGCTTTTTAAAAACCCTTGGTTTTTTTCCCTCATTTGTTTTTTAGAATATTACGTTTTTTCAGGTGAAAACCCGTCTTTAATTTAACGTAATTTTGAATTTAACGGTCACGCGGTTAAAAGTTGAGGCTTATGACTCTAATATTATGCGTCGACTTCTGTGTAAATGTAATTCATTTTCAGTTGTAACTCGCAGCTAAATCTAAATCAAAATATTATAGGCGCCGACTTATGTATATCTTTTTTTTTTTTAGTTCAAATGTTCATTGAACAAGGAGATATAAATTTTTTTAAAAATTTTTTTTTGTATTTGTTTTTTCTTTATCTTGAAAAGTTAAAATAAAAATTAATTCTGTTCGAAATGAAAGCAAAACATTTGGTTTATGCAGTAGTTTTCATTTAAAACGAACTCGGTTCAATTTTAATTATAATAAACTTTCAACTTTTTGCCAAAGAATTAAATTTTACCTAAAAATGGAAGTTTTTTATTACATTCATATTTCTTTTATTTAACCTAATTATATCTAATTATGTTGCTTAGCGATTAATTAAGTGTTTTTATTTAGTTTTGAATATAAAAAAAAATCAAAATAACGCTTCAAAAATACAAACAAAAATTTCTATAGAACAAAAAGCACTATACATAGGTTGACACATGAAATAAAATTCTAGCAAATGAGTTCGAAGTGTCCATTCTAGAATCAGCACATTCTACAATGTTCAAGTCTTATACTAATTTTTCAAAATTCACAGCATTCTTTTAAAACGACATTCGTTTATTACGACGAATATTTTCCGTCCCATCATGGTCGTTATAACCGAAAAGCACTGTATATTGTTCGCTATTTATTATAATACAGTACTAAAAAAAAAAATTTTTTGTAAATCGAAAATTGTTGTTGCTTTTTGTTAAGTTTTTTGTACAATAAAAAACCGACTTCTGAAATATATTCTGTAGTTGCCATTATGTTTGAGAGTAATGATATTAAAAAATATATATATTTACAAAAAATCAAAAAAAAAAAAATAATCTTCCTTAAAAAAATAATTTGTAATTTAAATGATTTGTTACTTAGGGCCTAACCAAAATCAACGCGTATGGTGTATAATTTCTGGAAATTTCTAGAAAATTTTGAAATAAATAGTTAGGTACATAAATTTACATGTGAGCAACCGAAATACGCGAACAGCTGGTACCTCGGATTTAAAAATTGACAAAGTGAAAAATAAAAATAGAAAATTTAAAATAATATTTTTGTAAAATATTTGCTTATTAAAAAATACCTATAATACGTTTGCAGAAACATAAAAAAGAAATAATATTTCTTAAGAAAATTGATTTGTACCTTATGGATCAACCAAATTCAGCATGAACGTTGTTCAGTTTCTGTCAAAAAATTTTGAAATAAGTAGTTATGTAAATAAATTTACATGAAAGCATATACGACGTACTGTACCTCGGGGTTTTAAAATTTAAAAATTGACAAAGCGTATTAAAATATTGTAACTGTTTTTAGCACATTTTCAAAAAATTTTGTAAAAATGTGCCTATATAGCTTCACTCTGTCCGTCCGTCCGTCCGTCCGTCCGTCCGTCCCTTTTTACCTACGATTAACAAAAAAATATCAGGAATGGATAGGTATTGCAATAAAAATAATTTAATATTAAAACTTTTTTTTGTAGCCCCCCCCCGCTACGGAGCTACAGCCCCACAAAGTTGAAAAAAGCCCCATATTTAAACAGTTATAATTAGAGTTCTATAAGGTATATCTCCAACCTGAAAACGGTAACAGACAGCTGCTTTTATAAGCTTTACAAGTTTTTAAAAGCCAATTGTATAGGGTTACCATAAGGTACTAAAATTTACCGTTATTCAAAACTAAGTTTTACAAAATTTTTGGTCCCTCATAACTTCGGAACGGCTAAATCTAGAAACTTGAAATTTTGGGAGAAGTTAGATCCTTAGAAATAAGTAAGAGTCAGCTAACAAAATTTTTTTGTCACGCCCCTTCTTTAGGAGCTGTAAGAGGTCGAAAATTGAAATTTTGCTAAAAATTTAGCTTTTAAACACCTATAACTTGAATACCTGTCAAAATTTTTTTTATTTGTATACAAAATTGAAAGCTCAAAAACGAAAGTTTCAATTAGTGTCAAAGGTTTTTCTTAATTTTGACTTTGTCCGTCCGTCCGTCCGTCCGTATGTTTACAAAAACTTTTACACCGTTTGAAATAGAGTAAAGAAATTTTAACCACGGGTAGATATTACAAAAAAATTAATTTCGTAGAAGAATTTTTTTCTGTAGCCCCACCCGTTACGGAGATACAGACCCCCAAAGTTGGAAAAAGCCCTATTTTTAAATTATTATAACAAGAGTTTTGTTAAGTGTATTTTCAATCTGAAACGGCAAAAGATAGCTGGTTTTATAAGCTTCACAAAAATATAAGGCTAAAATGTATAGGGTTACCATACGGTACTAAAATTTACCATTAAGCTAAACTCAACTTTTGCAAAATTTTTGGCCCCATATATCTTCTAAACGGTTCAACCTAGGCTCTTGATATTTTGGGAGAAGTTAGGTCCTCCAAAATTAATAGGAGTCGGTTAACAAAATTTTTTTGTCACGCCCCCTGTTTAGGAGCTATAAGGGCTCGAAAATTGAAATTTTGCTATTTTCAACCACCTGTAACTTTAACACCTGTTCAAATGTTTTTTTACAAATATGCAAAATTTACAGCTGCGGCATTATATTTCAACATACGTTAAAGGTTTTTCTTAAATTTGAAAGGGTCTCTTTAAATTGAAGAAATTGTTCTTAGTCTTAACCATTTTTGGTTAGATAATAATATTCTAGATAAAATTCCAAATTTTGTTGGAGTTCCAAATTGATTTCCTAGAACCGGAAAAAATAGAAGGGTGAACACAGGAGGGGGGTGAGTAGATCTGTCATAAGTTACAGGACTTATTAACAGGTTTTCTTGAATGCATTGGGGTTGTATTCTAAGTATTTCACTATTAGTCATATAATTAATTATTAATGAAATAATAAAATTATAATATTATCATAATATATATTTTTATAAAAATAAATGATAAAATACTCAGTAAGAAACCGTATATAATTTTGAAAATGTGCTTTTTAAAAACCCTTGGTTTTTTCCCTCACTTGTTTCTTATGTTGCTACGATTAAATTTTAAAAATAAAATATTTTAAAATAATATTTTTTTTAAATAATTTTTTTTAAAACATATTCAAAATAATTGAAAATACCTACAAACTAGAAATATATAAAAATATAACTAAAAAAACTATCTTTCTTAAAAAAAATTATTTGCTCCTTAGGTCCCAACCTAAATAAAAGCGTAAGGCGTATAATTGCTGTCAAAAAATTTAGAAATAAGTAGGTACACAAATTTACACGACAGCAGCCAAAATACGCGTAACGCGATGTACTGTATCTCGGATTTTTAAAATTTACAAATATGGACAAATATTATTATTGGTTTTTCTTATATTTCTAATATTATGTTTTAAAAAATAATATTTTTTTAAAATAATTTTTATTAAAAAATATCTAATATTCAAAATACCTATATTACGAAATTAAAAATATTTTTTGTAGGTACTAAATTAAAACATTCAAATGAATATTTTTTGTAAATTAAATACTTTAAGCACGTATCGATTTACCGATAATGGATATGTAGACAGACGTATTGACGTACTGTCGTATAAAAATTGTACGTCGTATGTTTTGATTTCATTCTAATAGTTGAAACGTTTATTTTACATTTTCAACATTTACATTATATATCAAAAAGTGTACATGAAGATTAGATAGGCGTAGTTTGTAAATGGAACACTAATTTTTGTTCAATATTACATAATTGTCAGATTAATCGTCATATATAAATTTGACATTTTAAAACTACCTGTCATTTGAGAAGTTAATTATATTTAATAATATTTAAATATTAATAAAGATTTTTTCACTTTTTTCACAAGGTTTATTGCTGATATAAATATAAAGAATATTTTTTAAAACCAATAAGCACTTGGTTATCAAATAAAAAATATGATTTAACATAACCTGTTCAAGTGAATTTTAATTAAAGCCATCTGCCGGGAATTATTTATTTACTCTGTCCCATACTCTTTTACAAGATCTGGAGTAGCTGATAATAGTTGAGAGTAGAAAAGATTTTACTCCTCATAAAGGAATGAAAGCAATAATATTTATTTGACCATGTATAGAAATACATTTTTATCAATAAAAAACTTAGGAAAAATTAAATAAATAAACAAGACATTTTTCGCATGCTTTTCGGAACTTTAGATAGGCATACATTTGTAGTACAAATCTACCTATGTAACTATTAAATTTAAAAATGGAATAAAGGTAGGTAAAATTTATTCTTTGATTTATTGGAAAACTTTTTTTTTATGCTATAAATCTTAAAATAGAGATTTAAAAAAAAACTTCAGTCAACTTGACTATTATTGTGTACTTCTGGCAGCTTCAATTTAATATAATACTAAGTACTAAACTTATGAATTATTATGATATGTTAAATTTAGTTGTACATATTATGTATTCATAGAGATTTTAATTAGGATACAGAATACATACAACATATTTCAAATCGTACTAAAATGTTTAGAAAAAAAGTACAGTTTGCTATATGAAGGACAGCATTAACTCGAATTTTCGGTTCTTGACTTCAATAAATATATGTATATGTGTAAAAATATGTATAATAAAATTTTCAGAACATTATATATTATTAGAATAATATTTATATGTATTTAGAATTTAAATTTAATTTAACTGTTTATCTAATTTAACCAATTTATCCTCTTTTTAAAGCGGCTTAAGCTATAGGAATAAAACTCAAAAATCGGTACTTAACAACGTTTTAATAATTGAGAAAAATTATAAATTTTTTTTTGTAAGCAAATTTCAAGCGCCAGAATTGTTGACAACACTGTTGGCATAATTTTTGTTATGTATAGGAAAAAAAGAAATAATTTGTCGTGTAATATTAGTCTAATATAATTTACACAGAACGAATTTTATATGTTAACTTAAAAGCAAAACTAGCTAGAATTTCGAGCCAGGGCGATACTAGTTAGGGTATTATATGTTCACTTTTGTACGGTAAATTAAAACAAAGGTAAGAACTAAAATTAAGTTAATCTATAAATCGGTAAATTTTTTTTTTTTTACTTTAAGCAAAAGTATAGTAAAAGTCGGACAGCATAAATTACGCAATATTTCCTTCGATATCAAGTTAGAACAGAGTCTTTGGATTTTACAACTGAAAGAAGTTTTTGCAAAACGCTCTCTAAAGTCTAGCAGATTTTTGTTAGCACTGATTCTTTTTAAATGGATTTAAATGACGTATTAAGGAATTTTTAAATCATTTAAATCATCTAGAATTTATTGAAAAATTTATTTCATCTTTAATTTCCGGGAGCACTACAAAGTTGAAGTCTATAGCATTGAACATCGCCGCTTTATAGTTAAAAGGAACTGCATTATAATTTTTTTAAAATTAACATTGCGGCGGTATATCCACTGGTCGTTTAAGGCGGATTTGAAGTTCATCTGATTCGAGATTAGTAGTTCGAGAAGTTCACAATAAGGCCTTAGTCTAAATAATTCAGTCCAAAAGTATTGTACTTCTTCAGCATTTAAATCAGGTCTAATATTTATTATCTTTAATATATTTTATATAAATATAACATTGTTCGTCAATACACTCATTTCATTAAACAAAAGTCCTCTTACTAATAGACTAAAATATTTATTATGAAATTGAGAAACTATGATTTGATTCTAATTGAAACTTTAGTTAGTAGGTCGAGCTCTAGGAAAAATATACTATGTGTTATTAATATTTTCTCAATTTCATCTTCGGCTTTATTTAAATAATTCCATTTGCAGTTATTAATTACCTATTGAATGAATAAAATATTATTTTATGTTTGCAAGTAGTATTTTTACGCCGGCTCAGCCGAAAGTGAAGCTTTTTTTAAGGTTTTATTCTGCTGTTTCTTCTAAAGTTAATTATTATTATTAAATTTAAGTTTGATTTTTTTTAAAGAGCTAACTGTTCAACTGTTATAGACTAAGTGTCTATTAGGGGGAAAATATTATATTCTATTATTGTTATTGGAATTGACCTTAATGATTGAGTTCCACATACAATTTATACATAAGATGGTACAAAACCTTATATCAGTTAGAAACGTCTTAGATTTTAAATAGATTCAATGTATTTCTGTTATATATTGTAATAATTTAATATTTTAATTCTAAGATATTTCTGAATTTGCGAGTTATATTATTCAATTAAATTATTTGTTAATATTTATATTTTTTACAAAAATATCATTTTTATTAAAGGTATATAATTATAAATTATTCGTTATGCCAATGTCGAATTGTAGCTGAGTTAATTTCGAAAACCAGATAAGTTTCACATATACCGGGAGTCGAACTCAGACCTTTCTAAGGATAGGGTGGCACTCTAACCACAGTGACACACAGCCAATCTATAATTAACCTGAAAAATTAAAAAGAAAATTTTAAATTTGATATGAAAAATTTTTAAAATTTGGTTTAAATACAAAAAAATAAATATTAAAGTTAAAGCTTGATTTAATTTTTTTCGGAAATTTTTTCGATAATAAGCTTAAAGTTTGCCTTGAATAGTTTTAATTAGATACGAAAAGTTTTTACAGTTTGGTTTAAATACAGAACTATTATTATTAAAGTTTAAGATTTTTTAAATTAACCTTAGCGGTTCTAAGTATAGTTATATTTGAATTTGAAATTAAAACAATAGCTAGTAAGCTAAAGCTATAATAATCTAAATTAGATACCTATTCTTACCTTAAAAATTAAAAAAAGTTTCTTAACACTTCCATTACGTTGAAAAAATTAACTTTAATAAGTTTTGGGTCACAAAATGTCCGATATTTATTATTATAGAATTTTCGATTTAAAAAAAAATGTAATGTAAATGAAAATATAGTTTAAAAATATTATCAAAATATTTAATTTCAATATTCTTTACAATAAGTTTTAATCAAAGTAGTAGTATGACGATGCTCTGGACACACCAATTAAATTTATTTAGGTAGAGCAAAAAATGCACATGTTCAAAAGTAAACAAGGAGAACTAATTGTGCTTGATTTACTATCCTTACTTTCGTGAGTGGAATGTTACAACTACCTTGCAGCGGAACCTTTTCTCTGAAGAGTTTGTTGGACAAAATTGGCATTGTTAACGATTACTTGCTTTCTGCTTTTTAGATGGTGGTGATAATAGTAAAAAGGTCCCCCTGTTTCAGCTTGAACAGTTCTGATAGTAGTATTACAAGCTTAATTTCTTGGTAGATATTTGGCTAGACCAGACTTTCACCCAACTCCTGTAAATAAAGACGACGTTTAAAATTATTTGGTTTACTCCATTTTGGATTTATTTCTGTCCACAATATATATGCGTTCAATGCATATATATCCAGCAAATTAGAAAACAAGGCTACTGGCTTACGATTAGTTTGTCTTTTACAGGAATAAGTTCGAACCATTTGATCTAGAGTGTCTAATCCTCCCTTTGTTGAATTATAAAATGAAATAATTTCTGGTGGTTTTTATTTTGGGTGATCTTCAAGAATTTTGCTTTCGCGGTGCAAGATAATAAGTAAAGATACAAGTCTACATATTTTTGGTACATATTGAACGATGATAGTTTTTTATACACTGGAAGCTTTGTTAACTCCTTGGAAGTTGCGTGAACTGGTAATAATGTTTTCTTCTGCCGAACAGTATCAACAAAAGTTATTTTCCTTTTTAAAAGTTCTTAGGCTAAATTATAAGTGGTGAAAAAATTATCAGTTGTAACATTCCACTCACGAAAGTAAGGATAGTAAATCAAGAAGAATTAGTTCTCCTTGTTTACTTTTGAACATGTGCATTTTTTGCTCTACCTAAGTAATTTAAAATTTTAAGCAAAATGTATTTGAAGCATCTGCCGCAATTATTTTTAGTCAGTTTCTTTTGCAATGTACAAAAATCCTAAATTTTCTTTCCATTTTTCGTAAAAATCCCTAATTGGCTCGAGTTTATCAGCATGCACTTGTTGATATCAACAAGCTTGTCTATTATCAAATTATTTAATTAGCTATTATCTCTAAGCCTTTAGGTTAACAAACCAGATATTTACAATATTTAATTTTTATTGTTGTTATTAGTATATGCAATAATCACGAATGTGTCACTTTTGCTAATATTATAAAAAGTTAATAAAAAATATTAATGTAATAACAATAAAGTTATGTTTCACGTCTTTTATATAATATACATATGTGAAAAGGATTTGTCTCTAGATTTGATTGATTTGCAAAACAAAAATTACTTTTTGTTAGCACAATTTCAACAATTTTTCTGAAATATTAACTATAATATTAACCGTTAAACCAGTTTCGTGAATATTGCATATTATTGAATATTAGTGAATATTGAATATTGACGACAATAATCTTATTCATTCACTAATCAAAAAAATTAAATACTAAAAAAATACATATATTATATTATTACATATATATACATTACATAATACACAAGCCATACTTTCTTGATTATCATCTTAGAGAAACTTTTTAAAACCTTACTTTCTTCTTTTAAAAAAAAAAGAAGCAACAGCTTTCACTGCATTCATTTACATGTAAAATTTCTTGCAAATTAATAATTTACAAGTATCGCCCTGTGCTCGAAATTTGAACTATTTTTCCTTTTAAATTTATATAAAAAATTCGTTCTGTGTAATTTATATTAAAAATTCGTTCTGTGTATATTATAATATTACACAAAAAATTATGTTTTTTTTTCTTATGCGTAAACAAACTTATGGCAACAATGTTGTCAAAAATACTAGCGCTTGAAATTTGCTATGATGAGTAAACCTTTTTCTACTCTAAAATACTGTCATCTAGACCAGCTCTTGTAAAAGAGTAGATGAGAGGAGTAGATAATTAAATAGTTTCCGACAGATGGCTTTAATAACAATTTTTCAGAATAAATGGATTTTCACATGAATGTTAAATCGTATTTTTTATTTGATAACCAATGACCACTTACCCCTTAATTTTAAAAAATATTCTTTATATTAACATCAGCAATAAACTTCTATTTTTTCACTTTATTTTCAGTATTTAAATATATTAAATATAATTAACTTCTCAAATAACATATATATAGTTTTTAAATGTCAAATATATGTATGACAATCAATCTGACAACTATAGACTCATGAAATAAAAATTAGCCTTCCATTTACAAACTACACCTATCTACTCTTCATCTATACTTTTTGCTAAAAGGAACGCATGTTTTATATAAAATTCGTTCGTTAAATCAAATAAAACTAAAAATTGTTTTTTATTATAAAAAAAAACATTATTCAATGCTTAAAAAGTAAAATGAACTTTTCAATTTTTAGGGCTTAATTTACGTGAAAACATACGATGTACAATTTTTATACAGCAGTATGTCAATATTTCTATCTACATATCCATAAATCGATACGCGCGATAATTATAAATAATTTTTTTAAGAAAGATTATTTTTTTTCTTATATATATATAAAAAACAAAATATATATTTTATAATAATGTTTGTTCGTCTCTCAAACGTAATGGCAACTACAGAATATATTTCAAAAGACGGTTTTTTATTTTACCAAAAACTATACAAAAAGCAATGTTACAAAATATTTTTTTCAGCAAAACAAATACAAAATACAGTTCTTTTAGCTTATACCGAACATGAAGGGATGGAAAGTATTCGTCAAAATAAACGAATGTCGTTTTATAAGAATGCTGGGAATTTGAAAAATTAGAATAAGACTTGAAAATTGTAAATGTGCTAATTCTAGAATGGACACTTCGAACTCATTTGCTAGAATCTTATTTGATGTGTCAGCTTCAAGCCTTATATATAATGCTTTTCTTCTAATGAATTTTTTATTTTGTATTTTTGATGATTTTTTTTAAGTAAGATTAGTTGCTGTTGTCAACTTTTAGATACCCTGCGTACCCACTATTATGTATTAAATAAAAAAGAATTTCATATATTGCAACTGAACTGTTTGACAGAAAATTTAAAATATTTGTTTTTTTATATTTAACTAGCAGATTTACCCGGCGTTGCCCGGAAGCTTGAAAATTGTAAAAAAGCAAGTTTCAGCCAACTTTTTGAGATACTACTTTGCCTATAAATGCCACAAAAAAATATTTGTGGACTTCCGTTAACCCATCGTGGCCCAACAGCTTTTTATAGGTTTTTTCGTTGCTTTGCTATATATTAGAAATGATTTAACAAATTAACTTCAAATTTCGTATATGTGTTCTTCTTTGAAAATGAAGTTCAATTTACTACCAGACTTGAAAGTTGTTAACCCCTGCCGACGATTGTTAAAAAAAAAATTTGTAAGTAAATTACGTCCAATTTTTGAAAGTAGGTACAACTTCTTTGAATTAGGGGAATACTTAAAAAAAAGGTTTGTCGAGTTCTTTTAATCGATTGCGAAACAAAAACTTTAAAAAACAGTTTGCAAAACAATTTCAACCATTATCTCTAATTTTTCTATACATGCTGCTTCTTGACAATTTGGTGCTCCTTGACGATATAGTTGAGGATGGTAGGTTTCCGATGAACAATGTTAACTGAATTAAAATGACTATAGGTCAAAAGGGGATTTTCTTGAATTGCCAACGCTTGAATAAAATATAGTCGATGGTTTAGAAAAGGTTTAAAAATTCGCTTTTCAACTTATATTTTGTTTAGTTCTGAAAGTTGTAATACGCTCTTCCTCGTTTTTTTATGATTTTATGAGAGAAATGTAGGCTTATTTTTTGGAAAAACTGTTTTAAAATACTATGTATTTAAGCATTATATATAACAAATTGAATTTTTTAATTTTTAGATTTCATTTGAAGAAAACTGAAAATTTCATTGAATCTTTGTTCAAAACGCACAAACAGGTCAAAACCAAATCAACCCTGTGGGTTTTAATTAAAATGCTGCTACAAAATTTTCAATAAAATACTTTTAATCGTATAAGTTTCCGCTATGAAGTTTTCTATAAATAAAATTTATAGAAAACTTCATAGCGTCGTCGTGGAAAACGGGTTAATCGAACTTAACTAAAACTTTTTGCAGCCTCTTTTTTAGACTACAAAATCAACCTGTAAAATTGGACACAAATCGAAAACACAAAATTATTTGAAAGTCCGCCATGGTCCGCAAATGGATTAATTTATTCCAACCAAATTTATACAACTAATTTCGGTTGCTAAGAGGAACATTTGGGCAAAGTTTCAAGTCAATTTGTCAAACGGTTTTGACTCAACATCAAAAACATTGAAAAAGCTTCATTGCGCCCTCGTGCCCAAACGGGTTAACCGAACCCAACAAAAATTTGTGCCAGCCTCTCTTTTTGACTGCAAAACCACCCATTAAAATTGGACACAAATCGGAAACACAAAATTTTTTGGAAGCCCGCCGGGCCGAAAGGGGTTAATTTACTCCAACCAGTTTTATACCATTAATTCCGTGTAATAAGAAGAACATTCGTGCAAAATTTCAAGTGAATCGGTCAAACCGTTTCGACTCGACATCAAAAAAACGAAAAAGCTTAAAACGGCTCTGGAGCCGCAAACTGCTGACTTATAAAAATGCGAAATAGCCTATGTCACCCCCCGGACTTTCAAAATTATTCCTCTAAAATTTGGTGTCAATCGGACCAGTGGTTTTTACGTGGACAAACAAACAAATCCTGGACAAACAAACAAATCCTGGACAAACAAACAAACAAACAAACAAACAAATAAATAAACAAACAAATAAACAAACAAATTTTCCTTTTTATATATTAGAAGATTAAAAAAACAATTAAAAAAAAAAAGATGAATTAGATTCGAACCCACACTATTCAATTAAAAGGCCGACATCCTAACCACTAAGCCTTCGATTTTTTGTTTATCTTAATTTTTTTTTGAAAATTATTATAATTGCTATGGTATCAATTGTATTGTTTTCAAAAATTATTTTGAATTTTGTTATAAAAATATTATAAAAAATGAATAATTTATAATATAAATGATAGTTTTCTGTCAAATTTTCTATAAAATAAAATTTCTCATGCATAAAATAAATACAGATTTAATTTTAATTAATATAATAAATAAATACAGAAAAGAGAATAGATAAAAAAGATGAATTTAAATAAAAAAAAAATTTTGCACCAGCCTGGTTTTGAACCGAGACGTTTTCACTACTAGTCGCATGTCCTAACCATAAAATAACAAGTAGATAAAAAAGATGAATTTAAATAAAAAAAAAATTTTGCCCCAGCCTGGTTTTGAACCGAGACGTTTTCACTACTAGTCGCATGTCCTAACCACTACACCATAAAACGGTTAATAATTTGCCTACACAACGAGTTTTTATTTATCTTAATTTTTTTTTAAAAAATAATTATAGTTCCTATGTTATCAATTGTTTGTTTTGAATAACAGTTTTGAATTTTTTTATAAAAATATTAAAAAAAATTAATAATTTTCAATATAAATGAGAGTTTTCTGTCAAATTTTCTATAAAATAAAATTTTTCATACATAAAATAAATACATATATTTTCTTAAAAGGAAAATAGATAACAAAAAATGAATTTGAAAAAAAAAGATTTTTGACAGCCTGGATTCGAACCGAGACATTATAACTAGAAGTCGCATGTCCTAACCACTACACTATTACTACACTACTATTAATAATTTAACTTCATTTTGTTTGTTTTTATATTCGGTTTCTATTTATTTATTAATTTTGAAAATATTCATATAATTCAAAAAATTTGTATGGCAGCTACCCGCAGCCTTTGTACGATTTTAACCAAAAACAAAAGAGAACATACAAATTGCCTAAAAATTACTTTGTGAAAGTTTCGGAACTCTAGCTCTTACAGTTTTTGAATTATCGTGTTGACGAACGGACGGACACACATAGCTAGATCAATTCACTTTTCGATGCTGATTCGATAGTACCCTTGACATTATATCTAGCTCGTCTATTTCGATTCAAGATGATTTTAATATGCAAGATGTTCATATATGTATGCATGGGTATGAAAATAATAACATATAGGTACAAACAGAAAAAAAATAAATTTATAAAGGTAGGTGAGGTGAGATGAGCACCTTTTGAATTAATGAAATTTAAAAAATAAGCATATTGCTTAAAATATTTTGAATTTTTGTAGATATGTTCAAAAATAAGAATCTATATATATAAAAGGGAATGTTTGTGTGTATGTTTGTTTGTTTGTTTGTTTGTTTGTTTGTTTGTTTGTTTGTATGTAGCGAATAGACTCCTAAACTGCCCAGCCGATTTTCATGAAAATTTGTATATAGGGGTTTTTGGGTACGGAAAGAAATCGTGGCCCAAAAATTTTGCTCTAACGGACCGCCAAGTTGGGGCTGTGGTGCAATTATTTAAACTTCTTTGTTCTAAAATGAAAACGGTTTGACCGATTGACTTCAAATTTTGTATACGTGATGCTCTTTGAGAATTGAGTAGACACTATTAACAGTTTTGGAATTTGTTAACCCATGTCGGGCCGACGGGTGGTCAAAAAAAATTTTGGGTCCAAACTTTGTCCGATTTTACGAAATTCTGCTTTGGTTTAAAAGAAAGCCCCAAAAAAATTTTTGTTGAGTTCCATTAACCCTTTGCGGCCCAACAGCTTTTTATAGGTTTTTTCAATACTTTACTCTAAATTCGAAACGGTTTGACCGATTGACTTCAAATTTTGTATACGTGATGCTCTTTGAGAATTGAGTAGACACTATTGACAGTTTTGGAATTTGTTAACCCATGTCGGGCCGACGGGTGGTCAAAAAAAATTTTGGGTCCAAATTTTGTCCGATTTTACGAAATTTTGCTTTGGCTTAAAAGAAAGCCCCAAAAAAAATTTTGTTGAGTTCCATTAACCCATTGCGGCCCAACAGCTTTTTATAGCTTTTTTCAATACTTTACTCTAAATTCGAAACGGTTTGACCGATTGACTTCAAATTTTGTATACGTGATTCTCCTTGAGAATTGAGTTGACACTATTAACAGTTTTGGAATTTGTTAACTCATGTCGGGCCGACGGGTGGTCAAAAAAAATTTTGGGTCCAAATTTTGTCCGATTTTACGAAATTCTGCTTTACCTTTAAAGAAATCCCCAAAAAAAATTTTGTTGAGTTCCATTAACCCATTGCGGCCCAAAAGCTTTTTATAGGTTTTTTCAATACTTAACTCTAAATTAAAAACGGTTTGACCGATTTTCTTTAAATTTTGTATACGTGCTCCCCTGTGAGAATTGAGTTGACACTATTAACAGATATGGAATTTGTTAACCCATGTCGGCCCGACGGTTGGTCAAAATAATTTTGGAAGCTAATATTGTCAAAATTTGCGAAGTACTGCTTTGGCTAAAAAGAAAGCTCCAAAAAAATTTTGTTGAGTGATTTGGAAGCAAATTACGTCCAATTTTGCGCAATACTGCTTTGCCCAAAGAGAAAGTGTAGTTCCGTTGACCCAGTGGGGCACAGTGGCTTTTAATAGATTTTTGCGTTACTTAACTCTAAAGTAGAAACGATTTGACCGGTTTACCTCAAGTTTTATATGTGTGAAGCAACTTGAAAATGGAGTTGAGTCTGTTAACAGTCGATCTTGCGATTTTTCAAAAAAATTTTTTGGAAGTAAATTACGTCAAAATTTGGAAAGTAGTTCGTACTGCTTTGAATTACAGAAATTTTCAAAAATTACTAGAATAATCCTAGAAAAATCGTTTTAAAAAGATTGCTTTCACACATTTTAAAATTTACATGTGTAAACCGTGTGAAGTTTTGTGTTAACTTTTTGCAGTAACATCAAATTCAATTAAACCTCCATTGAGAGGCGCAGCAACGCGCACCGGGTATTAGCTAGTATTATATAAAAAACGAGGAAAAGTGTAGTAGAGTAAACTGTATCAACTCTGGAATACCCATATGACCATAACATAAACATTATATAATCCGGTTAATTATTTTTGGTAAAATTTCAAACATTCAGGTTTATTAGGTGTAGAGTATAATATAAAAGAAGGAGTTATATGGCAGCTATCCGAACCAACTGCGGTAGACCAACCAAACTTTGCAGAATCTTTGGTCATTACACTAAACTATTTTTGGCAAATTTCAGATACCCAGCTTAATTAGGTGCAGAGTAATGCTCACATAAAATAACAAGTTGTGTTGCAGGTCCTCGAACCCACTGCAGTAGAACAACAACATTTTGCAAAAACTTTGGCCATAAAACTAAACTATTTTTGGCAAAACTTCAGACACCCAGCTGCAATAGGAATATAGTAATACTCACATAAAAAAAGAAGTTGTGTGGCAGATACTCAAACTACAAAGTTGTTCGAAAAAATTATTATAGACAAAGTTACACCCATCGTAAATACAAAACTAAACGAACAACAACATGGATTCAGAAAAGGTCGTTCAACAACAACAAACCTTTTTGTTAACACTTCTGAAATCCTTAATGAAATGGAAAATAGGCACCATGTGTATAACAAAATTCTACTAAGTTAAAAATATTACCGATTCAGGGATTCTGTTGGATGATAAACTGAACTTCCATCTTCACTATGAGTATACATTTTCTGGAGCAAATGCTCGGGTTTATAAAAAGAAGAGCTAAGGAATTCAGCAACATCGCTGTAACTAAAGCTATTTATTGATCCTTAGTACGATCTATTCTTGAATATTGTGAAAATATTGTGTGGGATCCCGCATTTCAAATACATTCTGATAGAATGGAATCCGTGCAAAAGCAATTTCTTTTATTTGCTTTGATAAATCAATATAATCCTAGAGATTATTCAATTCTACGACTTAATAATTAATTAAAACGAGGAAGAGTGTAGTAGAGCAGACTGTGTCAACTCTAGGATACCCGTATGACCGTTATATAAACATTATATCATTACTATAAACATTAATTACTTTTGGCAAAACTTCAGACACCCAGCTTTATTAGGTGTAGTGTAATGTTCATATAAAAGAAAGAGTTGTATGGCAGCTACTCGAACCCTCTGCAGTAGACCAACCAAATTTTGCAGAAACTTTGGCCATAAAAGTAAACTGAATTTTGGTAAAATTTCAGACACGCAGCTGTAATATGTACAGATAATTGCTCATATAAAAAAAGAAGTTGTATGGCAGCTATCCGAACCCTAATATAAACAAGTGATGAAAAAAAACCAAGGGTTTTTAAAAAAGCACATTTTCAAATTTATATTGTATTACATACTGAGTTTAACTTTGGAAATATTTACTTGGAAATAGTTACTGCTTAATTATAAAATTTACTGCTAACAGTAAAGTTTTTATTTTAAATTTGTTATAGCCCTTCAATGGGGAAGGTTTCCAAGTTTCTCAAGGATCTAACTTCATCTAACTCCCTCCCCCCCTCCTCTACCCCCTCCATCCCCCTCCACTTTTTTAGGTTCTAGGAATTAAAGGTGAATTCCACAAAAATTTGGAATTTTACTTAGAATTATACAATCTAAGCAAAAATGGGTAAAACTGAGAGACACTTTCTTCAATTTACGGAACCGCTTTTAAATTTAAGAAAAACCTTTAACATATGTTAAAATATAATGTTGGGCCTTTAAATTTTGTATATTAATAAAAAAAAAATTGGACAGGTATTCAAGTTACAGGTGCTTAAAAATAGCAAAATTTAAATTTTCGAGCCCTTATAACTCCTAAACAGGGGACTTGACAAAAAAATTTTGTTAACCGACTCCTACTAATTTCTGAGTATCTAACTTCTCCCAAAATTTCAAGACCCTAGCTTGAAACGTTTAGAAGATATGTTTGGCCAAAAATTTTGTAAAAATTGAGTTTTGTGTAATGTTAAATTTTAGTATCGTATGGCAACCCTATACATTTAAGCAACATATTTTTGTAAAGCCTATAAAAACAGCTCTCTTCTACCGTTTTGAGATTGAAAATAAACCTAACAGAAATCTTGTTATATCAATTTAAATATAGGGCTTTTTTGGAATTTGCAGGGGCTGTAGCTTCGTCACCCTTCAAAATTAAGAAAAACCTTTGACACATGTTTGAATATAATTATAGAGCTTTGAATTGTGTATATCACTAAAAAAAAATTTGGACAGGTATTCAAGTTACAGGTGTTTAAAAATTGCAAAATTTCAATTTTCGAGCCCTTATAGCTCCTAAAGAGAGGGCTTGACAAAAAAATTTTGTTAACTGACTCCTACTAATTTCTGAGTATCTAACTTCTCCCAAAATTTCAAGACCCTAGCTTGAACCGTTTAGAAGATATGTGTGGCCAAAAATTTTGTAAAAATTGAGTTTTATGTAATGTTAAATTTTAAATCTATATAGGCACATTTTTACAAAATTCTTTGAAAATGTGCTAAAAAGAGTAAAAAAACAGTCAGTCGGTGCAACCGACTTAGAAATAGCCTACACCTATTTCGTTAAAATTTAATGAGAAGTCCATAAATCATTTTGATTGTAAAACCATAAAAGCTTTTATTAGTTTGATTGCAAGACATAGCTAACCAAATTAACTTTATAATACTAAAAACATTTCCCATTACACTATCTATTAAAAAATATTACAAATTCTTACAAATTTACCTACTTAAAAATATTAAAAATTAAAAAAACTTGAAATAAATGAAAATATATTTATTCTATATTTAATAATTCAAATTTTCAAAATTGCAATTAATAAAAAATAATAAAATAATAAAAATTAAAAAAAACGAGGAAGAGTGTAGTAGAGTAGACTGTGTCAACTCTGGGATACCCGTATGACCGTAACATATACATTATATCATCCGGTTAATTACTTTTGGCAAAATTTCAAACATTCAGCTTTATTAGGTGTAGAGTAATGCTCATATAAAAGAAGGAGTTGTATGGCAGCAACTAGAACCCTTTGCAGTAGACCAACCAAATTTTGCAGTAACTTTGGCCATTACACTAAACTATTTTTGGCAAAATTTTAGACACCCAGCTTCATTTGGTGTAGTGTAATCCTCATATAAAAAAAGGAGTTGTATGGCAGCTACTCGAACCCTCAGCAGTAGACCAACTAAATTTTGCAGTAACTTTGGCCATTACACTAAACTATTTTTGCAAAATTTCAGACACCCAGCTTCATCAGGTGTAGTGTAAAGCTCATATAAAAGAAGGAGTTGTATGGCAGCTACTCGAACCCTCTGCAGTAGACCAACCAAATTTTGCAGTAACTTTGGCCATTATACTAAACTACTTTTGGCAAAATTTCAGACACGCAGCTTCAATAGGTATAGAGTAATGCTCATATAAAATTATAAGTTGTATGGCAGGTACTCGAACCCGTGGACCAAAATGGCTGAATTTCAAACTCGATTCCGTTTTTTGCATAAAAACGAATTTGTGAAAATTTCATAATCCTAGCTCCTTTACTTTTTGAGTTATCGTGATGACGGACGGACGGACAGACGGACGGACAGACGGACAGACGGACGGACGGACGGACATACATAGCTAAATCGATTTATTTTTCGATTCTGATCCGATCCATACACTTGAGTCTATATCTACCCCCCCTCCTTCTCTGCGTCACAAACGTAATGGCAAATTTATTATACCCTTGGACTATATAGTCATACGGGTATAAAGAATGTAATAAAATAAGCCATCAACAATACGGTATTTTGTAAATATTGTTAGCAATATATTTATTTTTATAAACGGTGATAACTTATTCGGGTTGTATGAATGGTACACATACAATATTTAACTTAAATTATAATATAATTAAATTTAAAATTTTATACGTTTTATTATTATTTTTTTTTTGTTTTTTCCAGAACTTAAATTTTTTTTTTTTTTCTTTTCTCTATTTTTACTAATTGCTATTAAAAATTGCCAATTTTCGAGTTAATTTTTGTAATATTCGGGGCCTACAACCTAATTTTAATGCCGTAGAATGTCACCTTAACTCCACAAAACCAGCAATTTTAGCCCTTGATGAAACACAAGTCAGTGGACAAAATGATAATTTTAATATTACTGGCTACTTACTTGTTTCACACTTCGTAACCAAAAGAGGAATCGCGATTTACATTAAAAATGACATTGCTTTCAACACCGTAGATAAATATAAACCTTCTAGCCTAACCTTCCATTATATTTGGGTTAAAATTCTCGTTGAAAAGCATGTAATACATTTCTGTTTTTTATACAGATCACCCAATTCAAATGAACAAGAAACTGCTGTGGAAATTGACAATCTTTCAAACCAGATCAATTAAATTTTGGAATCATGTCCACAAACCGAAATTGTTCTGGCAGGGATTTAAACGTACACAACAAAGACTGAATTCATTTTTCACGTAACTCTTCTTTGAGTCAAAAGTCAATTGGGAAACAAGTTGAATTATTTTCCTCATTCTTCCATCTTTCTCAACTTATCTAAAATCCCACCAGGGTCCTCGACCGAGCTGACCAAGAGGGTCACCTCTTGGATCTGTTTTTAACCACTCACCCTGACAAATATGTAGTTTCAGTTGGTTGTTCCCTGGGGGGCTCTGATCACTGTCTGGTAACCACAAGTTTCCCGGTAAGCACATTAGCCAGCCGAAGGATTCCTCCCAAAAAATGAGTATGGCAATATAATCGTGCTAACTGGGAGGGACTAAACAATTTTTTCAAAGCATTCGACTGGTCATTGTGCTTCCGCGGTATAAATGTCAACTTCGCTGCAAATGCGATTAGTGAAACAATTTTACTTGGAATGGGGTTGTATATTCCTCACTCCATGAAAAGTATTAAACGAGAATCCAGAGCATGGTTTAATCGCACTTGCAAAGAAGCCATTCGTAAAAAGCAGGAGGCTTTTAAGCAACACCGGAACAGCGGGTTGGAGTATGACAGGACCAACTATATCGTGGTTCTAAACAGATGCAAGAGAGTTATTAATAAGCAAAAATTCTTATTCAACCGAGGGTTGAAACGCAAATTCCTACATATGCCTAAGAATAGCAAATCGTTTTGGACGTTTGCAAAAAATCTAAAGGAGGACACTCTTTCCCTATGCTTATTGATAAAAAATACTAAATTGTGTCAGATCCAAAGAGAAAGGCGAACTTGTTTGGCAAACAATTTTTTTTTAACTCAACACTGCCACAGTCAACTCAAAGACCACCAAATATTCCAGAAGTTGGCTGCTCCTTTGGTAGAATTAACTTTAGGACGCGATCAGTGATGAAAATCTTGAAGAATCTAGATACAAACAAATCAGCCGGTCCCGATGAAATCACAACGATGGTTCTTAAAAAAACCTACTCCACCATTTCAAAACCTCTACGCAACCTCTTTTATTTATCCTCTACTTCGGGTATTCATCTTGCCCAATGGAAGATTGCGCACGTTTTTCCAATTCCAAAAAAAGGTAATAGAAGCGAACCCTCTAACTACCTCCCTATAGCTATAACTTCGATCCTTTCCAAAGTAATGGAAAAAATTATAAACCAAAAGCTATTGAAATATCTGGATCATAAAGGTTTGCTTCATGATCGTCAATACGAGTTCAGAGCCCGTCGTTCAACTGGTGATCTCTAGACTTACCTTTGTGAAAAGCTCAATATCAGTCTTCACCATTCTGGTGAATTTGATGTTATAGCACTGGATATTTCTAAAGCTTTCGACCGTGTATGGCATGCTGCTTTGTTTGCAAAATGCAGAGCTCTAGGGTTAGGTAGACTCTTTCTCAAATGGATTGGAGATTTCCTTTCGAATCGCATGATTCGAGTTATGGTCGATGGTTTATCATCTGACAAATTTAAACCAAACCCTGGTGTCCCTCAAGGTTCTGATCTTTCTCCCACCCTCTTCTTAATATTCATTAATGATCTTCTATCTTTAACTTCCAATCCAATTCACAGTTTCGAAGATGACAGCACCCTTGTAGCGTCCTATGAATTTCATAGCCGCTGTAACATTAATCACGAGGTTAATACAACAGCAAAAAATTTCACTGTCAGTGAGCTAAATAACGATTTAGCAAAAATTCACAAATGCGGTGAAAATAATCGTGTTCAATTCAACACGAAGAATACCTAATGCTGTCTCATCTCGCGAAAAATAGCAACTTCCATTCCCAACTTGATTTTTCAGGGAGAAGCTTTGCAGCACTCAACAGATTTAAATATTTTGGGCATCGAGTTAAACCAGAAATTGACTTGGTCAAATCATATTTTTGGTATAGCTAAAGATGCAGCTAGATGTTTTTTGAATCGCTGTAAAACTTACTTCTCTCCATTATATCTTCTTAATATCTATGAAACATATATTAGACCAAAAATGGAGTATAATGCACATATTTTAGGTGGTGCACCCCAATCAGCGCTGGGATATCTCGATAAAGTGCAAAACAGAGCTATTCGTCTTATAAATGATCCCAGTGTCACATCAACGCTCACTCCACTTAGCCATCGGAGCACAGTCTAGTCACTTAACCTGTCTAGTCACTTAACCTGTTTTATAGAAACCTAGTGGGGCCGAACACCTGTTCTAAGGAAATAAAATAATTAATGGCTCCACTCAAAGTTTTCCAACGTGAAACAAGGAGCGCAACAGATGCTCATCCCTACTACATCGAATTGTTAAGATGGCGAAACACGGCTTATGGAAATTCGTTTGCTATGCGCATGTCGAGATTATGGAATCACATTCCGTCCAATGTGTCTCGTAAAGTTGGTAATTCGTATGTGTATGACTTAAATAAATTTAAGAAGAATATTAACATCTTTGTCCTAAATATCCCGCCAAATTTTCCCCATCCACCATAATCCAAAATTCCCAAATAAACTCCGACAATCCTAAAATCCTTTCATATCCCATCCCTGTAACTAAACTGTACATTTATATCATTCTAAAGTTTGGTTCAAAAAGGGTGCGGTTTTGGTGCGTGAAAGTCGCACACTACCCAACGAAATACCAGACAGTTGCAATGGATGGCTTTCGAGCGTTCCATTCCTTCGCAAAAAAAAAAAAAAAAAAACGTTTATTAAAAAAATATTTTGTTTTTAATTTATAAAATATTATACTAAATATGTTTTATGGTAAAATTCTTAGCATTTTGAAAATATAAAAGTGTTAAATAAAAACGGAAATAGGAAAGAACCCTCATGTATCAAATTTAAAGTTTCTATCTTCATGAATTTCGAAGATAAGCTTTTTAATTTTGGGATTTCTTAGGAGGCACCTGAACCACGACTACAATTAAGTCTAAATTTCGGGGACACATAGGAAATATATTCTTTGGCTTTGTAATTATGCTCGTTTGGCCTCAAATCGATCAAAAGATTCTAGAATCCGAACTCATTGTTCGAACTCGACCAGAACTAATTTCCATGGTACTTTCATTATTAGTAACCTGGAGTTTAAATTTCATCAAACTAGCGGCGGCATTATTTTTTGAGTTATGCTGTTTTTAAGATATATGTTATTTAGCCCTTGAACTTTTCAAAGGTTCCAGAACCCGAAACCATGGTACGATTTTGCCCATATGCAGTCTCTGTCATACTTTCAATACTAGTTAACTCTTATACACAATTGGAACGTTCTATCTTAATTTTAAGTTACTATTTTTAATAATTTCGATTATAAGCTTCTAAACCTTGGTGAGTCTAAGAGGGGTACTGAACCACCACTCTGATTGATCCAAAAGTAGAGGAACCGCACAGGAAATAGTAAAGAGCACCCATTCGTCAAATTTGAAACTTTTAAATTTGTTTGAATTTACTATCTTTATTAATTTTGAAAATATGCTTTAAGCTCTTCGGAATTGTGTGGCTAGTCCTCAACCCACTACTCCAATTGGTCCCAAATTTCAAGGAAACTTAGGAAATAGAAAGAGACACCCTGACACCAAATTTGGAGGTTCTATCTTAATTGGCTTTGGAATTATGCTTGTTTGGCCTAAATTCGATCAAAAAACTCTAGGTTCCGAACCCATAGTCCAATTTCGATCGTACGCAATCCCCGCCTTAGTATCATTACTAGTAACCTACATCATAAAATTCATGATTTTAACGCCATTAGTTGTTGAGTTATCCTTTTTGTTTATATGTTCCTTGGCCCTTAGAACAATTAAAAGGTTCAGAATCCAAACCCATGGGCCGATTTCGCCCATATGCAACCCCCACCGTACTTTCAGTACTTGTAACCTACAGTTAAAATTTCATCAAGATAGCTCTATTATTTTTTGAGTTATCGTGCCTACGATCGGACGGACGGACGGACGGACATGGCTATATTGACTTAGGAGGTCACGCTGATCACAAATATATATACTTTTCCATATCTAGCTCGCTTCCTTTAGGTGGTTCAAACACCATACCCTTTTACCTATTCTATAGGTGTAGGGTATAAAAATTAAATTCGTTCGCTATAATTCAAATATATTGCTTGGACGTTGTTGGCGTCATTTATTTAAAATTTCTAAAAAAGATTAGCGGATCTTAAAATTGATATAAAAGCAACACTCTCTTTTTTAAAATTATATGTTAGGGAAATAATGAACTTAAACAAAATTCGCATCATAGAAATATAAAACTTAGTTTAAACGAATAACATTTATTTCAAGAGTCATAGGTAGCAAGATCCTGGCTCGCAATATCAAATAACTAAAATTTGGGTACACCAGGCATAAAAACAACGGTACCATATACTCGTACAATTTTATTATGTTTCGCCACTTTTAAAAATTATTACAATTTTAAAAAATTTGGTTTTGCTTTCAGATTTATTACGGATTTTAATTTTTGCAAAATATGTATTTTTCCAAACTGCAACTGTTAATTATAAAATTGGTATTTTTTTATGGTATTGGTAAAATTTTAAAACACATTCACAGGAACCCCTAGTGTATAAGTCTATTTGTTTTCACATGCTCTAAATTTGAATCATTTTCAAAAAAGGAGTACACTTCGTTTTAAATTAAAAGAACTACTGGCTCAATAACCGATCATAATAAAAGGCAAAATAATTTACCAAATAAAAATTTGTAAAAAGGATGGAACATTCATACCACTAAACTAGTGAAACTTTTATATATACATAATATGCGTGTTCTATTGCGAACAGTATTAAGGTACAAAACCTATCCTTATAAATTGTAATTGAAGTTTTGTTATATCCGTGCATACAAATAAGACGAGCTAAATAAAATGTCAAATGAATTAACATTTTGTTACGGAACAAGCACCTATATAAAGTTCCACAACGTTCCGACATCATTTTCGGAGAGCTGATATACAACTTCTTTTATCCAAAATTGATTTCTTGAAAACTAATTATCCTAGGAGGACGACAATTACACACAGTTAGCTATATGTATAATAGAACAAGCATTTTTATGAAGGTTCATAATTTTACGGCTTCATTTTTGGCGAACTACCATACAAATTCTTCAAACCATTATGAATTTCTTCAAAACTAATTATACTAGGAGGATGAAAATTACGGACGTTAAATAAAAGGATAAGCACTTTTATAAAGTTTCAAAATAATGAAGCTTCATTTTCTAAGGTTTGCCATAAAAAGTTGTCAATTCGATAACTATGAATGGAATAAAACTACGAGGTAAAAATGAAAACAGGGCCAGCCAATTATTCGAACCAACTTTTAGGGTAAGCCAAATTTTTTTTTTTTTTTGATTTTCTTTTGTTTTTAAGGCTTTTTTTCCGAGAGAATGGAAAGCTCGAAAGTAAACCATCGAAACTATGTGGTGTTTCTATGGGTAGTGTGCGACTTAAATGCACCCAAACCGAACCCTTTTTGAATCCAATTCTAGGAAAGAACCTAAGATATGTGCGTTGTACTCCATTTTTTGTCTAAAATATGTTTTATAGATATTGAGAAGATCAAGTGGAGAAAAGTAAGTTTTACAGCGGTACTAAAAACTCATATATTTTATATTTTGTTGTTATCGTTAATATACACATTTTTTGCGAGCAATAATCACGGGTATATCCGTCAAAACGATAACTAAAACACCAAAAGATTTGAATCCCCAATTTCACCTAAATTGTTTTTGAAATAATTTGTATAGGTTTCCTATTGTTTTTAATTTAAGTTGAACCACGGTTTCCAGGAGCTGCCAAACACTTTTTTTTGAGCCAATTTGAACGAATATTTAAGCCTGGAAAGGTATACAAAAAAGCAAGTATTTGCTTTACATTTATAGCTACATTTTATTAGCTATTTATTAAATTTTTGTGCAGTGCTTGTACAGCTTTGTAAATATTTACACTATGAATTTTATATTAAAAATAGAAAATTTAAATAGATAATATTATTATTTTATCATGTATTATATAAAAAGGTTAATATTAATATTATATTTAACCACTAGCTTTATAATAATATAATAATGAGAAATATATTATGCGTTTAATGTGCAAAAAAAGTTAATTAAGAATTTTGATACTAGGATATTTTAGAAATTATGTTAAGTTAATTTTTTTACTACACAAATTATTTGTTTTAAATAAAAAAATCAATTAAAAATTAATATTTAATACTTACACTTGCGTCAGTTGCATCGTACCAAGCAGTTAGCAATCTAATATCTATCTCAGGATCTATTTGAGCACTGTTAGTCATATTGCTAATAGTAATAATATTAATTTTATTTGTATTTATTTTTGATATTTAATTTATAATACAATACTCAGTTTCATGTTCAAACTACATTTTTTTTTTGTAAAAGATTTCAATTGTTAACCTCTAAATAGCTAAGTAATGGTTGATTCTTCATCTTTTTCCGTTGCATAATAAAATTGTCTTTATCACAGCTTTATTATTTTGCTTAAATTAATTTTTTTAATTGTTTTTGCTCATTTTAGTTTTTTTCAAATTTTTTTTTAATTGAATGTTTTTTTTTGTAATTTTTTGCCGGAATTTTCATGTCATTATTTTGTATAACTGTTACCATTAAAATAAATTAAAATTTATTGACAAATTAGTTGCAAACAGCTAAATATGACAACAGAATATAATCATATAATGTATTCTAGAGAAACCTTTTTCAGAAATGGACGTGCAGTATAAAATTATAAAAAACAAAGTCGGTTCTTGAAATTCTTTAAGTGTGTATTTGCTGTAAAGAAAATCTTCAAACTCAATAAGTTATTGAATTCATAACAAATCTTTAATATTCAAAATAATTTTATTGAAAATGAAATGAGGTAAAAAAAATTTTTATTAAAAAATGTGTAATAAATTTTTTGGTTTGAACTTTGGAATAGGTGACCCCCACAGACCGTAACCAAATTTTCGGAGGTAAAACTACACTAAAATTCATTAAGTTTTGTGAGGGTCGCAATTGGCGCGTACGCCATTAAGGGGCTAAAATTGTCATTTGAAAAAAAGCGGTACATGTTCATATAAATGTTAATATCTTCAAAACTAGAACATATATCTGAATACTGTTAGTGTCAAAAGATAAGCCTGATAAACTCTTTCAAAATAGTATATACAATATTGGTAAAGGTTGTCCCATTTAAGTACAGAGTAGATAAAAGAAAAAAAAACAAATTTTTGTTTTTACTTTCTTCAATATAACGGAAAAAAAATTTTTGTAACGGTATCTTTCCAAAAAGCCCTCACATATTATTCTAGCCCTTATAGTTTTTAAGTTATGGCAAAAAAATTGTGGTCTTTTATATGAAAAAAATAAGCGAACATAAGCGAATTTTGTGTGCTGGTTTTTCTATATAACGGCAGTCTAAAATCACCTTTGTTTCTTAAATAATAATATCCACCGACATATTCAATGTGATTCTGCATATAGCTGGAAAGTAGATTATGTTTTATTTTAAACATAAGCATCAAAATGTTGCACTTTAGTTTATTTCTAACATCCATCGCATTTAATCTATTTAACATATCTTTGATACGTGTTCCAGTACTGCATTTAAAATAATTATCATTGCTCTATTTTGTAGAACTTGAAATCTTTTGAGTCTCGGTGCTTAAGAACAAAATTGAGGAACAGTAATTTAAATGGGGCAGTATGAGCGTATTATATATATTTATTGCACAATTTTTTGAAAATTTTTGATCTTATTATACCTAAAAAAGCTTTTTCTTTGCCTTCTTTTTACATATACTAGTATCGCCCTGTGCTTGAAATTCGAGCTATTTTTGCTTTTAAGTTTACATAAAAAATTCGTTTTGTGGAATTTGTATTAGACTAATATAAAAAATTATTTCTTTTTTTCCTATACGTAATAAAAATTATTGCAACAATGTTGTGTTTGCACTTGAAATTTGCTTAAAACAAGTGATGAAAAAAAACCAAGGGTTTTTAAAAAAACACATTTTCTAAATTATATTGTATTACATACTGAGTTTAACTTTGGAAATATTTACTTGGAAATAGTTACTACTGACTTATAAAATTTACTGCTAACAGTAAATTTTTTATTTAAAAGTTGTTACAGCCCTTCAATGGGAAAGACTGCCAAATTTCTCAAGAATCTAACTTCAACTCCCCCCCCCCCCCTCATCATCTAATTTAGGTTCTACGAATTAAATTGTGAATTACGCAAAAATTTGGAATTTTACTTAGAATTATACAATCTAAGCAAAAATGGGTAAAACTGAGAGACACTTTCTTCAATTTAAGGAACCCCTTTTAAATTTAAGAAAAACCTTTAACATATGTTAAAATATAATGTTGGACCTTTAAATTTTGTATATTAATAAAAAAAAAATTGGACAGGTATTCAAGTTACAGGTGCTTAAAAATAGCATAATTTCAATTTTCGAGCCCTTATAGCTCCTAAACAGGGGGCTTGACAAAAAAATTTTGTTAACTGACTCCTACTATTTTCTAAGTATCTAACTTCTCCCAAAATTTCAAGATCCTAGCTTGAACCGTTTAGAAGATATGTGGGGCTAAAAATTTTGCAAAAATTGAGTATTATATAATGGTGAATTTTAGTACCGTATGGCAACCTTATACATTTAAGCGACATATTTTTGTAAAGTCTATACAAGCAGCTCTCTAATACCGTTTTTCGATTGAAAGTAAACCTAACAGAACCCTTGTTATATCAATTTAAATATAGGGCTTTTTTGGAATTTTAAGGGCTGTAACTTCGTCACCCTTCAAAATTAAGAAAAACCTTTGACACATGTTGAAATATAATTATAGCGCTTTTAATTTTGTCTATCACTAAAAAAAAATTTGGACAGGTATTCAAGTTACAAGTGTTTAAAAATAGCAAAATTTCAATTTTCGAGCCCTTATAGCTCCTAAATAGGGGGCTTGACAAAAAAATTTTGTTAACCGACTCCTATTAATTTCTAAGTATCTAACTTCTCCCAAAATTTCAAGACCCTAGCTTGAACCGTTCAGAAGATATGTGTAGCCAAAAATTTTGCGAAAATTGAGTTTTGCGTAATGTTAAATTTTAGTACCGTATGGCAACCCTAAACATTTGCCTTGTAAAAATTTATAAAGTTTATGAAACCAGCTATCATTTGCCGTTTTCAGATTAAAAATATATGTAACAGATCTCTTGTTATAACAATTTAAATATAGGGCTTTTTCTAACTTTGGGGGGCTGTAGCTCCGTAACAGGTGGGGCTACAGAAAAAAATTCTTCTACGAAATTATTTTTTTTGCAAAAACTACCCGTGGTTAAAATTTCTTTTCTCTATTTCAAACGGTGTAAAAGTTTTTGTAAACATACGGACGGATGGACGGACGGACGGACGGACGGACGGACAGAGTGAAGCTATATAGGCACATTTTTACAAAATTTTTTGAAAATGTGCTAAAAACCAACGTATAATTTTTTCAATTATAAAAATGTAGTTAAGTATTTTTGAATTTTATTCCTATAGCTTAAGCCGCTTTCAAGTGAGTATAAGTAGGTACAGTTATTCCACAAACAAATTACCATCTAAATTCTAAATATAAATATTGTTCTAATATAAAATGTTTTGAAAATTTTATTAAATTCCTAAACATATACATATATTTACTGAAGTCTAGTAGTCGAAATTCGAGTTAATGCCGTCGTTCATTTATAAAGCTTATAAAGCTGCACTTTTTTTCTAAACATTTTAGTACGATTTGAACTATTTTGTATGTATTGTGTATCCAAAAAGTACAACAAAATTTAACATATAATTCATAAGTTTAGTACTTTATATTATATTTTTTTTTAAATCTCAATTTTAAGATTTATAACATACCTACACAGATAAAAAAAAAACTACTACATAAAATAAAAGTTTTTCAATAAATCTAAGAATAAGTTTCCCCCTTATTCCATTTTTAAATTTAATAGCTACATTGGTAAGTAGGAATTACATTTCAATAAATAAATCTGAAATTTTTACTACAAATGTATGCCTATCTAACGTTCTAAAAAACATGCAAAAAATTGTTATGAATTCTTTAGTTTACTTTATACCTATTTTTTTGTTTATTTATTTCATTTTTCCTAAGTTTTTATACACAAAAGTATATTTCTATGTATGGTAATGAGTCTTGACTCATAAGTTCTTAAAACAAACAAATGTTATTGCTTGCGAGGAGTAAACTCTTTTTTACTCTCAACTACTGCCACTTGCCAGCTACACCAGCTCTTGTAAAAGAGTAGACGACAGAAGTAGAGAATTAAATAATTTCCGGCAGTTGGCCTTAATTAAAATTTTTCATAATAGATGTATTTTCACTTGAGTAGGTTATGTTAAGTCATATTTTTCATTTGATAATCAATAAGCATTTACTTTTTCCATTTTAAAAACGAGGAAGATTATAGTTGCCCTTGCCAACTTTTAGATACCCGTGCATACCCACTAACCGTTATTTATTTCCCTTATGCTATTATAAATATTACAAAAAAAAATATAACAAAGTATATAACTTATTATCATAAGTTTTGTTTAAAAAAAAAATAACAACAAAAAAAAATTAAAATTTTAATTCATTATAGGTACCATAATTTTTGCTTTAAAACAAAAAAAAACCCTAAAAGTTGGTCCGGGTGATGTTCAACTTTGCCAACTAACTTGCCCTATTACTTTACCTGCCCAGTTTTAATTTTAACCTCGTAGCTTCATTAGATTCACAGTTATCGAATTGACAACTTGGCATGGCAGCTGCCCGAAAATGGGGCAGTAACATTTTGAAATTCCATATAAGTGCTCGATTCATTATATAACTAATCGTGTAAAATTTAGTTTTAAAGAAATTCATATTGGTGCAAAGAAGTTGTATGGCAGCCCCCAGAAAATGGGGCCGTAACATTTTGAAACTTCATATAAGTGCTTGATTCATTATATAACTAACCGTGTGTAATTTTCGTCTTCCTTCCTTTCGTCCTCCTCGTATACTTTTGAAAAAATTCATATTGGTTTAAATAAGTTGTGTGGCAGCTCCCCGAAACCTTGGTCTGGTCTTAACCAAAAAGAATAGGGAACCTCAAAAATGTCCAAAAAATGTTTTGTGTGAATTTCAAGACTCTAGCTCTAATTTTTCAATTCTATCTCCTTTAATTAATTTTTAATTCACGAGTATATTAAACTTAAGCAAAATAAGCTTCATATGATCATATTCATATAATGATCATCATGATAGATAATAATCATCATATTCATAATGATTATATCTATCAATATCAATAAGCCATTTACTTAAAAAAAATCTTTGTGTTCTTTTTTGCTTATCTTAAATAAACTACGCATCATTTAAATCATATGAAATTCTAACTCGAAATCGTTATCTACAAAAAAAAAAAAAAAAAAAAAAAAAACAAAAAAAACAAAATTCATATAATTTCATATTAAATACAAGATGCATAGCAAAATTTCAAATTTTTATATGAAAATATTGGAGTTGAAAAAGTTAGTTGTTCGAGAGCTACCCGAAGTTTTGGTCCGATCTTAACCAAAAAAAAATAGGGAACCTAGAAATTGATTGAAAAATATTTTGTGAAAATTTCAAAACTGTAGCTCTTTTAGTTTTTGAGTTATCGTGCTGACACACAGACGGACGGACAGACACACATAGCCAGATCGATTCATTTTTCGATTCTGAGCCGATACGTACCCTTGACACTATATCTAGCTCGTCTAGATCAATGCGTTACAAACGGAGGAGCAAATCTAATATACCCGATGTCATATATGTATGCTCGGGTATAATATTATTCTTATATATATCAGCATTAAACCTTAATTTTTTCGCTTTATTTTCAATATCTAAATATATTAAATACTATATATTAACTTTTCAAATGAATGATAGTTTTAAAATGTCAAAAATGTGTATGATAATTAATCAGACAATCTGACTATCTACTCTTCTTCTACACCTTTTGCTAAAAGGAACGCATGTGTTATATAAAATTCGTTCGTTATGTCAAAGTAAAACTAAAAATAGTTTTTAATTATTAAAAAACAGTATTCGATGTTTAAAATGCAAAAAAAAATTTTGAATTATTGCAGCTCAACCTAAATCAAAACATACGACGTACAATTTTTATACGGCAGTACGTCAATACGTCTATCTACATATTTTTAAATCGATACGCGCATACATCATTTAATTTATCGAAAAATATTTATTTACATGTTTCAATTTAGTACAAAAAATTATTTAATTTCATATTATAGGTATTTTGAATTATTTTGATTATAAGATATTTAATAAAAATTATTTTAAAACAGTATTATTAGAAATATATCTGACCAATGGCGTAGTGGTAAAGACGCCGCCTTTCATGCGGAGGGTCTCCGGTTCAAACCCCGGTCAGATCATGTCTAATAAAAAAATATCGTAAAATTGTATAATTATATCGTAATAGTTTATATCGTAAATAAGATTTAATAAAAATATATAAATAATTCTTGTGTAAGATAATAGGTGGCGCACAAAGTTAACATTTGTGCATTCATATTACATAACCTTATACAATAGCTACAGCCGAGTAATGAACGGCTTAGTGAATGTTATGATTAAAAAGAAACTGACGCCAAGTTTAAAATAAACTTGGTGAATGCCCTATACTCCTTAAAGGAGTGGAAAAGGAATAAAAAAAATTATTAGAAATATAAGTAAAACCAATAACAATATTATTATACATTTTGTCAATTTGTAAATTTTAAAAATCCGAGGTACAGTACATTGCGTTGTGCGTATTTTGGTTGCCATTATGTAAATTCATGTATCTATTTATTTCTAAATTTTTTATACGTACGTTTTTATTTAAATTGGGTCCTAAGGAACATAGTATTTTTTTAGAAAGATTATTTTATTATAGGTATTTTCAATTAATTTGAATATACCTTTGCAATATATGTTTAAAAAAAAATTATGTTAAAATATTTTATTTTTAAAACTTTATCGTAGCAACATAAGAAAAAACAATTACAATATTTTTATACGCTTTGTCAAATTCTAAATTTTAAAAATCCGAGGTACAGTACGTCGCGTATACTTTTATTTAAATTTATTTACATTACTACTTATTTCAAAATTTTTTGACAAAAATTGTACGCCGTACGCGTTGATTTTGGTTGATCCATAAGAGGGAACACATCAATTTTCTTAAGAAATATTACTTTTTTTTAGGTTTCTGTAAACATATTATAGGTATTTTTTAATAAACAAATATTTTACAAAAATATTATTTTAAAGTTTCTACTTTTATTTTTCGCTTTATCAATTTATAAATCCGTGGTACCAGTACGTCGCGCATTTCGGTTGCTTACGTGTTAATTCTTGTACCTGACAACTTATTTCAAAATTTTTGCTATAAATTACACACCGTACGCATTGACTTTGGTTAGGCCCTAACGAAAAAATCATTTAAATTACAAATTATGTTTTTAAGAAAGATTATTTTATTTTTTAATTTTATCATTTGTTTGTCTCGCAAACGTAATGGCAGCTACAGAATATATTTCAAAATAAGTTTTTTTATTTTACAAAAAATTAACCAAAAGCAACAATAATATACAAAGGGACGGAAAATATTCATCGTAATAAACGAGTGTCGTTTTAAAATATTGCCGTGATATTTAAAAAATTGGTATAAGACTTGAATATTGTAGAATGTGCTAATTCTAGAAAGGACACTTCAACCTCATTCGCTAGAATTTTATTTGATGTGTCACCCTACATAATATTATATTTTGTATTTGGTCGGTATATCCGAATAATTTTAATTGATTTCGTTTAAAAACATGTCGGTATAACCGTATTATTGATGATGTATGAAATTGTAATAAACGGAAGTAAATATAAAGAAATCATAGATGCAATTTTTTATTTTTCACTTTTCTCTCGTTGTAAACACAATATTGTTAAAACCGAGTTCGTTATAAATTAAAACTACTGTATAATAAAAACTTGCTTTCATTTCGAACAGAACTTATTTTTTTCACCAGAATTTTAATTCTTGTTCACTTCTTAAAATAAAGCAAAGCTAAAAAATACTTAAAAAGATTTTAATCTCCTTGTTAATTGAACCTTTGAACTAAACAAAAAAAAAAGAAAGATATTCATAAATCGGTGTTTATTATAGTTTAATTGAGCTGCGAGTTACAACCCAAAATGAATTAAATCTACACAGAAAATCGGCGCATAATATTAGAGTCATAAGCCACTTCTTTGAACAGCGTGACCGTTAAATTTAAATTTACGTTTTAAAATCGGTAAATTTCACAAAAAAAAATTGGAATATTCTAAAAACAAGATCATTATAAGAAAACAAAAAAAACTTTCTTTTGGTTGTTGTTTCATTAAAATTGGGCAAATAGTTTTCCCTGAAAAGGGACGTTTATATTTGTATGGCAAAAAATAAGCCGATTAAATATTTTGATATTGGCAGTGTGTTTTAAAATTTAGTTTTTTATCTATAATTACTCCTAAGTATTGAATTTCATCCTCATTTATAATAAACTAAAGGTATACCTCCAAAAATGTTTCTGACGACTTAAAGGCGTAGCGTACTCATTTTAGTAGTAATTATTTCAATCAATTACAGGTTTCAAATGATAATTCAAATTTAAATAAGACCTCTACATCCTCGAATGATACTTCAATATAATTTATCTTTATACTATCAAAATGTCAGAAGTCTTTGAACAAAAACAAGACAAATCCAACTTCTATTAACAATTTTGGGCTTTTTGATAGCTAATACTCTGTTTTCAGAAAAGAGAGATACTCTCAACTTATGTATCTAATTGTTATATTCCTACAGGGGTGGGGGGGAGTATTGATAGCCGTTAAAAACTCTTTTAATGCAAATGAAATTCCTATTTCTAGCGCGGACTTGCTTGAAATAATAGGTGTGAATATAAAATTTTCAAATAAAAATGTTCCACCCTCCACCCTCTTCAAATTTAAATAGTTATATTACTCTTTTAAACGTAATAGATTCGATTTGCTGTAATTTTGGTCCTAATGATGAGTTAATTCTATGTGGAGGTTTCAATCTTCCTAGTATATTTTGTATCAATCATGACTTAGAATATTTTTTGATCCCTGATTCTTCAGTGAGTGAACTTGATTCGCAATTTATTGAGCGTTTAAATACCAACAATTTATAACAGGTTTCCCACTGTCGCAATTCTGATTGGAATAATATAAGTAGTATGTGTATACCGTTTCAGCGGCAGGAGGAGCTTTTTTTAAAGCTGGTATTTGCCGTTTCAGCGGCAGGAGGAGCTTTTTAAAAGCTTTTATTAGTTAGTTCTCCTAAAGTTATGCAATAAAATTGTCATAAGTAAAAAGTTTTGTGCTTTTGAGTATTTTAAATTATTTTATTTTATTTTTTTTTTTTATTTAATAAGCTTAAGCTATTGAGTTGAATATTCTTGATTAGATATGAAAAGTTTTTAAATATCAGTTATGTTTAAATTTCAAATTAAAACAATAATAAGCTTAAGCTAGTTTGAGTCTTTGAGTATTTTAAATTAAGCTTGGCGGTTAGAATATCAGTTATGTTAAAATTTGAAATTAAAACTGAAAGTAATTAGCTTAAGATATTGTGTTTACTGTTCTTAATTAAATATGAAAAGTTTTTAAAGTTTGGTTAAATACAAAGTTAATATTATCAAAGTTTAATTTAAGCTTGATTTAATATTTTTGTGAAAATTAAAAAAAAGTTTTATAGGTTTTGAGTTGAAAATTCTTGATTAGAAATGCAAAGTTTTTATTAAGCTAACAAAAATTTTATTTTTTTTGTTTTTCTTTTTTTTTTTTGTTACAACTATTGCTCAATTGCAAAATGCCCTCAAGCATATGTTTTCTATATTATCTTCAGTTACATATCTTTTATCATCTAGGTAAATACGTTTTTACTTTAATGAAAGCTTTGAATTAAATGGCTGAAATTGTATTGTTAATAATATAAGCAGTGATCATGAAATACAAATTGCAAACGTGATCAAGTTCAACTTAAAAGTAGGTAAACAAAAAAAAAAAAACAAAAATTTGGGATAAAAAGTTGTTTTTAATATTAAATAAGAGCATTGCATTTTTTTTACTAAAAGTTTATAAATTATTAGTATGCATTGAATAATATCTCGTTTATTTATTCATGAATCATGTTTTTTATCAAAGCCAAGCCATTTAACCAAAACTTGATTTCCTTTTTTATACCCTACACCTATAGAGTAGGTAAAGGCGTATATTAACTTTGGTCTGGTGTTTGTAACCACCTAAAGGAAGCGAGCTAGATATGGGAAAGTATATATATTTGTGATCACCGTGACCTCCTGAGTCGATATAGCCATGTCCGCCCGTCCGTCCGTCCGTAGTCACGAAAACTCAAAAAATAATGGAGGTATCTTGATGAAATTTTAACTGTAGGTTACTAGGGCTGAAAGTACGGTGGGTATTGCATATGGGCGAAATCGGCCCATGGGTTCGGATTCTGGACCTTTTAAGCGATCGAAGGGTTAACGAACATATATAAAAAAATCCTGATAATTGGGTCGGCGACGAGCCACACATTTCCGAAGACCTTAAAGCTTATCTTCAAAATTAATAAAGATAGCAACTTGAAAAAACATAGAAGCTTCAAATTTGGCACAAGGGTGTTCTTTACTATTTCTTGCGTGTCCCCCTAATTTGGGATCAATTAGAGTTGTGGTTCAGTACCCCTCTTAGACCTACCAAGTTTTAAAAGTTTCTAATCGAAATTACTAAAAATAGTAACTTAAAATTAAGATAGAACGTTCAAATTGTGAACAAGGGTTAACTAGTACTATAAGTACAGCGCGGACTGTATAAGGGCGAAATCAGCCCAAGGGTTCGGATTCTGGACCTTTTAACCGATTTCAAGGCTAACGAATATATATAAAAAATCACGATAACTCAATAACAAATGTCGCTATCTTCATGAAATTTGTGCTGTAGGTTATTGGTAATGAAACTAAGGCGGCGATTGCGTACGGTGAGGATTGGACAATGGCTTCGGAACTTAGAACTTTTTGATCGAATTTAGGCCAAACTAGCATAATTCCGAAACCAATGAAGATAGAACCTCCAAATTGTCACTATCAGGGTGTCGCTTTAGATTTCCTTAGTCTCCCTGAAATTTGAGCAGAATTGGAGTAGTGGGTGGGGACCAGCCACTCAGTTCCGGGGCCTTAAAGCATATTTTCGAAATTAATAAAGATAGTAACTTGAAACAAATGTAGAAGCTTCAAATTTGGCACATGGGTGTTCTTCACTATTTCCTGCGTGTCGCTCTAATTTTGGATCAATTGGAATGGTGGTGCAGTACCTCTCTTAGACCCCCAATCTGTAAAAGCTTATCATCGAAATTAATCAAACTAGTAATTTAAAATTAAGATAGAACGTTCCAATTGTGTACAAAGTTAACTAGTATTGAAAGTATGACGGGGACTGCATATGGGCGAAATCGTACCATGGTTTCGGGTTCTGGAACCCTTGAAAAGTTCAAGGGCTAACAAACATATTTCTTAAAAACACCATAGCTTAAAAAATAATGCCGCTATTTTGAAGAAATTTAAACTCTAGTTTACTAGTAATGAAAGTACCATGGGAATTTGTTATGGTCGAGTCTAATTTCAAAGCCAAAGAATATATTTCCTATTTCCTATGTGTCCCCGAAATTTAGACTTAATTGTAGTGGTTCAGCTATGATAAAAAGTACTTGCTGCATTTATGTAAAATTTATTTTTATATTTAAATGAATTATATGAAAATGTCTAAATTTGTAATTGTATTTTAGAAATACATTTATTGCATATTTTGCGTTTATAAGCTATTCTATTAGGTATATAAATTAACCATTTGAAATAATTGCAATTTTCAAAAATTTGTATTATTAAATATATTATGCTTTTATCATCTTTTTATCACAAAATTTAATAATTAGAATTTTTTCATTTTGTAATTGAATTGGAATAAATATATTTTCATTTATTTCAAGTTTTTTTGTTTTTTAATATTTTTAAATAGATAAATTAGTAAGAATATGTATTATTTTTTAATAGATAGTGTAATTAGAAAATGTTTTTAGTATTATAAAGTTAATTTGCTTAGCTATGTCTTACGATCAAATTAATAACAGCTTTTATGGTGTTAAAATGACTATGGATATGTCTCTTAATTTGAACTAAAAAGGTGTAGGGTATTTCTAAGTCGGTTGAACCGACTAACTGTTTCTTTACTTGTTTTTTTTATTTTTTCTACAAGATAAACATAAGGAAATTTAACAGATGTAAGTTCAGGTTCATAAAAGCTGCCTTTTATTTGTTTTTGTGTGTAATCAAGTAAATTGTATGTTATTGGATCAGTTCATTTTATTTTCGCTAATGTATAAATTTCTGTTGGCCAATTAGGTTGATAACCTTTTGCAAATATACCTTTAAATTTATTTAAACGAACAGAATCCCCAATTTTGTATTTTGCTTTTCGGAATACTTTTAATTTATTGTATACAGTTTTTAATAATAATTTCTCATTTTTCTTTGTAATCTTTTTAGGTGGAAGTTTAATTGTATGATGATATGTTGAGTTATATTTATACCCTACACCTATAGAATAGGTAAAGGGGTATATTAACTTTGGTACGGTGTTTGTAACCACCTAAAGCAAGCGAGCTAGATATTGAAAAGTATATATATTTGTGATCAGCGTGACCTCCTAAGTCGATATAGCCATGTGTTTCCGTTCGTCCGTATGCACGATAACTCACAAAATAATGGAGCTACTTTGATGAAATTTTAACTGTAGCTTACTAGGACTGAAAGTACTGCGGGGATTGCATATGGGGGAAGTCGGTCCATGGGTTCGGATTCTGGACCTTTTAATCGGTCAAAGGGCTAACGAACATATATAAAAAATCATGTTAACTCAACAACTAATGACGCTTTCTCCACCAAATTTGTGCTATAGGTTACTAGTAATGAGACAACGGCGGGGATTGCGTGCGATCGAGATTTCACCATTGGTTTATAACCTAGAACTTTTTGATCGAATTTAGGCCAAACTGGCATAATTCCGAAACCAATGAAGATAGAACCTCCAAATTTGGTATGAGGGTGTCCCTTCCTATTTCCTTAGTGTCCTACTAATTTGGGCCCCATTGGAGTAGTGGGTCGGGGACCAGCCACACATTTCTGAAGACCTTAAAGCATATCTTTAAAATTAATAAAGATAGCAACTTGAAAACATGTAGAAGCTTCAATTTGGCTCAAGATTTTTCTTTAATTTCTTGTGTGTCCCCCTAATTTGCGGTCTATTGGAGTGGTGGTTCAGTAACCCTCTTAGACCTCCGAAGGTTTTAAAGCTTATAATCGATATTACTAAAAATAGTAACTTAAAATTAATATAGAACCTTCCACTTGTGTACAAGGGTTAACTTGTATTTAAAGTACAGCGCGCACTACATATGGACAAAATCGGCCCAAGGGTTCGGATTCCGGACCTTTTAATCATTTCTAAGGGCTAACGAACATATATAATAAATCACGATAACTCAACAACTAATGACGCTATCTTTATTAAATTTGTGTTGCAGGGTACTGGGAACGAAAAAACGGCGGTGATTGCATACGGGGGTTAATGGACAATGGGTTCGGAACTTAGAACTTTTTGATCGAATTTAGGCCAAACAAGAATATTTCCAAAACCAATGAAGATAGAACCTCCAAATTTGGTGTCAGGATGTCTCTTTCTATTTGCTAAGTGTCCTTGAAATTTGGGACCAGTTGGAGTAGTGGGTTGATGACCAGCCACACAGTTCCGAAGACCTTAAAGCATATTTTCGAATTAATGAAGATAGTAACTTCAAACAAATGTAAAAGTTTCAAATTTGGCACATGGGTGCTCTTTACTATTTCCTGTGACCCCCTAAGGTTTAAAAGCTAATAATCGAAGAAAAATTTTTAATGTGTTTATATAGATGTAATATTAGTTTCTTATGATCATCTAATAAGACGGAAGATTAAATATGTAAGAACTCCTCTACTTCCATAATTCAAAATGACTGTACTAAAAATATGCTCGCTGCTTTTATATTATCTCTAAATTGCCATTTAAATTGCGTTTTTTATCAGACACAGACCAAAAATGATTAATTTTATTCATCCATTTACAATGATGATAGCAGGACCATCTGGATGTGGAAAAACAACATTTGTGTGTAATTTATTTGAAAATATTGATAGATTGATTTATCCGAAAATTGAAACAATAAAATGGTGTAACCCAGAAATTTCTGCTATTCCAAAAAATCTAGATTTTCCTGATATAGAATTTTATACCTGTATTCTAAAGGAGTTTAGTGGTAATGAAAATAAACCTACTTTAATTGTTTTAGATGACTTAATGTTAGATTCTGCAAATAAACAGGTATGTGAGTTATTTACTAAAGGTTCGCACCATCGTAATTTATCCATTATAGTGTTAACGCAAAACGTTTTTCATCAGGGAAAATCTCAAGAGATATTTCATTAAATTGTAAATATTTAGTGCTTTTCAAAAACCCTCGAGACAAATCACAGAATTTTCCTCTTACTAGACAACTATATCCGGAAAATATAAAGGGTTTCTTGAGAGTATATAATGAGTCAACATCAAAACCGCATGGTTATATTGTGTTGGATTTAACACAAGACATTAACGATTTATTTCGTATTAGAACAAATATTTTTTCCAAAGAATATTGTATATGTTTCTGTGATACGGGTGATTTGAATAACAGCTGTCAAAAGTATGAAACGATTGAAGAAAAACCAACATATATTACATGTACTAGGAAAGTGCAACAAGAAGAAATTTAGTAAAAATATTCTTAAATATTGTGATGACGATATGATAAAAATTATTGCTGAAATTGCAATCAATATATTAAATGGCAATAATAAAATATCACCAGCACAAAAAGCAAAATTAAAAAAACATAAAAAACAATTAAGATTTCTAGCCTGTGCTAAGAAAAGTATAAAAGCGAAAAGAAAAATATTAGTTCAACATGGTGGATTTTTACCAACTTTAATCGGAACTATATTATCTGGTGTAATAGGGAAATTGCTCAGTAAGACATAATGCAGCGAATGATTGTTATGTCACCAGAAATATTTTCAAAATTTAGTAAATTATTTCAAGATGATAAAAACTTGGATTTATTGGATCAAAAAATGAAAAAAGTTTTATGTGATAAAAAATTAAAACCATTACAAAAATGGTACTTATATCGTCAAAATCTCCTCAAATATGGAATTAAAAAAAGACATGCAAAAAAATTACCAGAAAAGGTTAATAATTTTACATTTGATACTCGCACTCAAACAAAATTATTTTCTAAACGAAATGCATATACAGAACTGAATTACCTCAATACAAATCAACATCAGCACAGACTAAATTTATACCATTAGTTACTGATGAAGTGTTTGAATATGATCCTGAAAAAGAGCATTCAGATTTAACACATTACGATTTAGATGATGAAAATTCATTTAAACAATTAGCTCAAAAAGAAATGTTGAAAGGCGAAAAACTAATACAAAGACCATCTCTAAGCTCTGATTATCGAATGTTTGAAACACCAAGTGGTTATGTAATTACCGCTGCTGTACCATCTCCTGAAAAAAAGAAGACACTAAGATCGGCCGGTAGTTCAATTTCCTTAACTATACTTTCACAGTTTCCTGAAACAAAAAAACGAAAACCAAAACCTTTACTAAGAAGTCCAAAACTAAGAACTTCATCAACACCGGAATGGACAACATATATATAGTGCAACATTTTATGTTTTAGAAGAAGTTAATAAAAATGAATAGTCAAGATGACTTCTATGGAACATTGTTTAGTAATGCTAATTTAAAACTGTTTCCAGACAACACTTTAGCTTCATTCGAAAATAAATTGCCTATTCACTTTGATTTAAGAAATGGAAACTGGACAGTAGGTCTTTCAGAAATTTGTCTGAACGGTTTCCTACAAACGGAAAAATTTAATAAAGAGAATTGTGCTCTTATTAATATTAGATAGTATAATGTTTATGTAACAAACATTGAAAAACCTCTTGAAAAAATCAAAGTAACCAAATCTATAGGTTATTCATATGACGATTCAGAATTACATTTAGATGATTGGAAGTTTAATTTTTTGCTAACACTTATTAAAAATATAACTCCTAATCCAGGATTTACTCGAAACCAGGTTTTTACAGAATTTTTTAATGAAGTTTTGAGATATATCTCCAATACAAAAAATTATGATGATGTATCCTTTAAAAAAATTACAGAATCTAATAATAATTCGTGTATCGGAAACTTTTGATGAAGGTAGTTTTTATATAAAAGTTAATCATAGCTATAATGTAAAAACATTATTAACTGAACTATTTCAACAGAAAAAAAAATAAAAAAAATTTCAAAACAAAATTACCTGAACTATTTAAATTAGCTGTTACTAATAATAAAGACGAGTTGAATGGAATGGTGATAATTTATTCAGATGTAGTTCAATCATCTGTTTTTGGAAGTAGCAAAGTACGTGAACTAAGAGCTATTAACATAGAAAATTGTAGAATACCTAGAAATGTTGAATTTGAAAATGTTCATTACATACCTATAGAAAAAACTTATTTTGAAACGATAGCGATTAAAATTTGCAACCAATATGGCGATGGAATAAATTTTGTTTCCAGTTACTATCCAACAAAAATTGTATTACACTTTAAAAAGCAATGAATTCCCAAAAACAATATAAATACTACTACTCAAATATTATATCATATCAAACATGGAAAAAGCTTACGTGAGATATTATTCCTCTCAAGTAGGTGGAGGAATCAACGATATTGGACCTATGAAACAGACGTTTACAATTATAGACCTATTTCTTTGTTATCAACATTATCAAAAATCTTTGAAAAAGCTATTAAACATAGAGTTCTAATTTACTTAAATAGGTTAAATTTCTTTTGCAATAAACAATTTGGGTTTAGGAGTGCCTGTTCTACCGAGGATGCCCTTCTGGCCTTTGGCTCTAATATTAATAAGGGTTTAGATAATAAAAAATTTTGCGCTGGGAATTTTATCGACGTTACTAAGGCGTTTGATATGGTAGATCACTCTATTCTTTTGCAGAAATTGTTTGCTGTAGGGTTTCGAGGCTTTATGTTTAATTGGTTTGAGTCCTATTTAAGAGACAGGTCTCAGCGTGTCAAAATAGGCAGTAGTTATAGTAGTTCAAAAAATTTAAATTTGGGGGTACCACAAGGATCAGTTTTGGTCCCAATTCTATTCTTAATTTATATGAATTCAATTTTTTATCAAAAGTTTAAGGGAAATCTAACAGCTTTTGCTGATGATGTTGGTGTGTCATATTGTTGTGATAGTGCATTAAATTTAGTCTGTGATATAAATAATGACTTAAATGTTTTTAGGTCGTGGTTCTCTAAACATAGGTTAGTTGCTAGCAACAAAACGAAACTAATGTTTTTTAGCCTTAGCCAGCAGGATACTCCTGATATAGATTTTGTTTTTAATGCGACCAATTGTAATAAATACACACTAAATGGGCAGGGATTTACTTTCAATGATACCATTTGCTGTAGATCTGGTTGTTTTAATATTGAAAAAGTTGAGAATTTTAGGTATCTTGGTGTATTTATCGATAGAAATTTTAATTGGTTACAACATACTAGTACGCTTAAGTCATATTTACGCTGCGCGCTAAGGAATTTTTATTACCTAAAAAAATTATGTTCGCTAAATGTACTTAAAATGTTTTACTATGGTATTTTTCATTCTAAGTTACAGTACGGCAGCTGTTGGGGTGGTACCTACAGAAATAAAATCAATCCGCTACTAATTTTGCAAAAATGCATTATTAGAAACATGTGTAACCGCAATAGATTTTCTAATAGTATGGAATCATTTAGGTATTTGAAAATTCTTCCTGCTAGACAGCTGTATTACTTTAAAGTGTTAAAAATCTTTTTTACTAGAGGTGGATATCTAAACAGCAGATCCTCTAATGCTTATTCCTTGCGTTCTAATCAGAGATTTTTTGTTAACGTTCCAACTTTTCGTACTACAAGCTATCGTAACTTTTTTGACATTATGGCTGTTTGTTTGTTTAATAGGCTTCCTGAATCAATACGATTACTTAGAAATATAAATGTGTTCGGTAAGAAAGTAAAAATTTGGCTTCTAAGTTTTGGGCACAACGAAATCGAGAGTTTGCTATCACCATTAACTTAAAAAATTATTTTTGTACATATTTAAATACTTAAACCGTTTTTTTTTTATATTAGTTATATTTTACATTTTATAGAGGATTTTTCATTTTTGCTTATTACTTTATATATATAATTTACTTCTTTTTTTTTTTTTTTTTTAACTTTTTCGCACTTTTTTTTTTTTCCTCACCCCACAACAGAAAAAGAAAGTTTTACAAATTGTTGTGGCATTAAACACTACTTTTATTTTGAAGCATATAATGTCATTTTCTTATTCACTAGTTTTAAGTAATTTAGAATTAGTATGTTATTGAATTAATTTAATTTTAAATAATGAATATATAAAAATAATCAATTAAAAAATTAGAAAATAAGTATAAAAAATTTAAAAAATTTTCATTTATTTATTATTTTTTAAGTTAATGAATTATAATTTAATACAACTAGTATGAATAAAGTTTAATTTAAATCTAATTAAATCTAAATCTAATCTATGATATAATATCATATCAAACATGGAAAGAGCTTACGTGAGATATTATTCCTCTCAAGTAGGTGGGGGAATCAACGATATTGGACCTCTATTACAATTTTATCCGGCTATTCAAAGACGTCGTGGTTTTGGAAATATATTCGGAAGATTAATTCGTTACTTTAAGCCAGTTTTTACATCAGGTTGGGAGTTAATTAAAACAGAGGCTGCAAACACAAGTAAAAATATTTTGAATGATATAGCATCTGGTGCAAACACAAAAGAAGCTGTAATTGACCAAAGTAAAGGTGGAATGAAAAATCTACGAATCTCAGTAGTTAATCAACTGCATTCGATGTATGGTGGAAGACGAAAAGCCATAAAAAGACGAAATGGTATTAAAAGACGAGCAGTTTCTAAAAAGACACATTTAAAGTCGAAACGACGAAAAAAGCTAAGTAAAACCTCTGATATATTCAATTAAATATGGAGTGTATGAAATGCGGACTTGATCTTTTTGCATCATTACCAGTACAAACAAGTATATTGCTGTCAGAAGAGGTAGCATACAATCCTTTAGCTTCTTTAGAGGCGTCGCCGTCAACTATTGAATTTGTTTCGCTTGGAAATGTCAACTTAACCTACATAAAATTTAAAATTCAAATATTAAAAAAAGATGGATCAGTTTAGAGTGAAAATGATAAAGTAGGAACCGGAACTGATGCAAATGCAGCCCCGCAGCCTAATGTTGTAAATAATTTATTACACTCTTTAATTAAACAATGTAATGTAACTCTAAATGGAAAAAACATCACTCCGTCAGACTCTTTATACCATAATAAAGCATACTTAACTACTTTACTAAATTATGGTACAGATTCCAGTCAAACACATCTGGAAGCATCTGGTTAGGAATTGAATAAACCAAATGTAAATTATTTTAATAATTCTGGTTCTAAATCAAGGCAAAAACTATACAATGGGGAAATTACATGTAGATTTCTTCAACACTTCCAAATTACTTTTAAATAATGTTGACATTCGAATTGCTTTGGCCTTAGAAAAACAAGATTTTTTTATTTTCTTTAACGATAACGATGAAAGTTATTTAAAAATTCTCGAAGCTACATTATACATGAAACATTTAACAATTAATCCCAGCATATTAATAGCACATAATACTGTTTTGGAAAAGGCTAACGCAAAATATTTTTATACGAGAAGTGAAATCAAAACATTTACAATTCCAGTTAACACATCCAACATATCATTGGATAATATATTTATAGGACAAATACCAAAAGCTCTTTTATTTTGTATGGTTAATAATGAAAATTTTAATGGTAAAAGTTCAAAAAATCCATACCATTTCGATCATAAAAATCTCACACAATTTCAATTATATGTGAATGGAGTGCTTACACCAAACTCTGCAATTGAAGCAAGTTTTACATTGAATAAAAATTGCAATTCTCGTGCATATTTAACTTTATTTAGCGGAAGTATACCTGTTCATTCTGATAAAGGTCATCAAATTTCCAAAGAACTATTTTCAAAAGGTTATACAATACTAGCTTTTGATTTATCACCAGATGGTTCTGGAACTGATACATGTCAAAGTTTATTAAACCAGGGAGTAGTAAAGATTGAAGCAAGACTCAGTTCTCCATTAACTTCAACATTAACATGTATTTTGTTTGCGGAATTCGATGCCAGTATCGAAATTGATAAAAATCGCAACGTTACGTAAACATATAAAAGGAAGCTTAGTGGAGCATCTCTATTCATTTGAAAATGGCATACGCTCTAGTAGATTTATCGTTCTGTACGGACGATAACAATACAATATTTGTTAAAAACCTTGCTGTGGCTGGAATTAAAGAAAAATGTAAAACTATTGTAAAGGAATTAAAGTATATGTTTTCAACAATAAGCGTTTACAAAGTGACCTTACATCAGTCTGTCGACAATATTGTTGTTTATATTTATGGATGCGATGTAACTGCAAGAGCATGCAAAATTTTATTAATTTATTCAACACAATATCATCCCACTCAAAAACAATAAAAAACGAGGAAGATTATAGTTGCCCTTGTCAACTTTTAGATACCCGTGCATACCCACTGTGGTATATAAAATAAACCGTAATTTACTTCCCTTATACATTTAGCTCATTACCACATAATTTTGACTTAAAAAAAACAAAAAAAAAAATTAACCAAAAAAAAAAAAAAAAACAAATCACAAAACAAAAAACAAAATTTTCATTCATTGTCCCATAACTTGAGCTTAAAACAAAAAAAAAAAAAATATTACAAAAAAAAAAAAAAAAAATATTAACAAAATTTTCATTCATTATCCCATAACTTTAGCTTAAAAAAAAAAAAAAAAAAAACAAAAAAAAAAAAAATGGCCCACCCTAAAAGTCCGATGGTCCGAGTGATGTCCAACTTTGCCAAGTAACTTGCCCTATTACTTTACCTGGCCAATTTTAATTTTAACCTTGTAGCTTCATTAGATTCACAGTTATTGAATCAAAAACTTTGTATGGCAGCCCCCCCTCAAAATGGGGCCGTAACATTTTGAAACTTCATATAAGTGCTCGATTCATTATATAAATAACCCTTGTGTAATTTTTATCGTCGTAGTATAATTAGTTTTGAAAAAATTCATATTGGTGCAAATAAGTTGTATGGCAGCCCCCCGAAAATGGGGCCCTATCATTTTGAAACTTCATATAAGTGCCGGAGTCATTATAAAACTAACCGTGTGTAATTTTCATCTCCGTAGTATAATTAGTTTTGAAGAAATTCATATTGGTGCAAAAAAGTTGTATGGCAGCTCCCCGAAGCCTTGGTCCGATTTTAACCAAAAACAATAGGGAACCTAGAAATTGTCTAAAAATCACTTTGTGTGAATTTCAAGACTCTAGCCCTTTTAGTTTTTGAGTTATCGTGCTGACACACGGACGGACGGACGGTCGGACGGACGGACGGACAGACACACATAGCTAGATCGACTAATTTTTCGATTCTGAGCCGATACGTACCCTTGACACTATATCTAAGTATCTAAGGAGTAATCATTTCTTCATTCTCACTTCAAACAGTTTAGACGTTATCGTTCTTCATAAATTATTTATAAGAAATTTAAGTAAAAAGTGCTTTTTATTAACTTGACCTATAAACATAATTTTTTAATTTTTATACTAGTGACCTACTTTTCTCTATACTTTTTATTACATTTCATAGTTACTTTTTCAAGTCAGAAATTAACAATTTTAAGTAATTAATAATAAAACAAAAAAAAAATAAATAAAAAAAAAAAATACAAAATTAAAAAATCATAATCAACAATATAATTATATTTAAAGTGAATCATCAAAGTGAACTTATTTTTTGCAATTTTAAATAATTTATATTGCTTATTATTACAATGGAATTTAAATGCAGTGTAAACAATTGTTTAGTTACTGAAATGAAAGCAGATTCAGTAACTTGTAACGGGTTCTGTAACCGTAAATTTCATGGGGTTTGTTTAAACGCTCCTAGAAATTGGTATAACAACTTCTTGACGCAGCATTTTGTTTGTGAAGATTGTTTAGATCAACAAACTTATCTGAGAAAATTTTCTCATGAAATATCGTCAAACATTAATGCCGTTAGAGAAAATTTTCAAGGTACAGTTGTGAAATTATTGGAAGTTGTAAAGAACAATACAGCCAGCTTTACGGAAATGGAAAGAAATTTCGAACTACTAAATAACACTCTTAACAATTTCAAAAATGATCAAAAAAGAAGTGTTAGTGAGCTAATTAAAGTTGAAACAAATAATTTAAAAACGGAAATTTCAACGTTTAAGAACATTATTGAAAATTCATTAGCACAAGATCCAATTAATAATAAGCTTCTGTATGCGATGGACAATTTAAAGCAACTTTTCATCTCTAATTCAGAAAATATAAATAAAACTGATATTTCAATGAGCTTTAGAGATGTAGTATTGGCCGATTTAGATATCCTTAAGGCCAAAATAGAAACAATTCAGGATGGTGTTAAAATTTGCAGTGCTTCGCATCAGAATGATCTATATTCAAACAATGCAGCTAAATCACTATTTGATGAAATAAACGATGTAGATAAGGCTAAGACGGTTATCATTGAATCAACCAAAGAAAAATATGACGACATTTCAATCGAAATAGAAGCAGTTGATCCACCAGAAGTTACAATTAAACCTAAATTTAACTTAAGGATTTCCAACCTTAGCACTAATACAACAGAGGAGAAACTAGTCAGATACATAAAAAAGAGGTTGAATTTTGAAGAGGTTCATTGTAAATTAATCACACCTAAGTGGCTGAAATATAAACCGCAGTATCATACTTTCAAAGTTAGCGTACCGGAAACAAAAGTCCAGGAAATAAATAATATTAAATTGTGGAACAAAGGGACAAAAATATCCATCTTTAAACATATAGGTAAACAGTCAAACAATAGTAAGTTAGATTCAGTAAAAAGTAAATTAGATTCAGTAAAAAATAAAAATAAAATTAAACTTAATATCAATAATGTTAATAGCAAAACAATCACAGATAAAAACAAGAACAGAAATACATGCAATAACACTAAGTAAAAAAAATATTATAAGCAAACACAAAACACAGCCTATTTTACACAATAATAATAAAAATAAAAATAATAATAATAATAATAATAATAATAATAATAATAATAATAATAATAATAATAATAATAATAATAATAATAATAATAATAATAATAATAATAATAATAATAATAATAATAATAATAATAATAATAATAATAATAATAATAATAATAATAATAATAATAATAATAATAATAATAATAATAATAATGATAATAATAATAATAATAATAATAACAATAACAATAATAATAATAAAAATAATAGTAATAACAATAATAATAATAACAATAATAATAATAATAACAATAGTTTAAATTCATACAATACACAACCCATTTTATTAACTCAAACACCAGTTAAATTTCATAACTATTTGCCTCCGTCTAACTTAGTTACTTATTCGTTAAATAAGCCAGACTTAAATTTACTTGAAATTTCGGTTAGTAGTACAAATTCAAGTATAATGACTAACACAATGTGCAATTCAACCACTTCTACAACTCAAATTCAAATTCAAATTTAATTACCACAAATTCAAATTCAAATTTAATTAGCACAACAACTCCAATAACGTCTAAACACAAATATCCTAACTTTAAGCAGGGAGAAACAATTATAGTCGGTACTCCATGTACACAAATTTCAAATTTTAACTGCATTACAACTTCATGTATTAATACGCCAATAGCATCTATTTCTACTCCTTCCAATGCAAGTTTCGTTAATCCTTTAATGCCTCCTATAGTTAGATTAACGAAAAACGCGTTAGCGAAAGATGATCATACTTATGTTCTGTCGCGTTTTAGAGATCAAAAAATTTACGAAAATGTAAGACTCTATTTAGCCTATTTGCATAAGGAAGATGATGACCTTTGTGTTGACGGTAAAACCAAACTCAATATTAAAATTTTTATTGATCAAGAAGGTTTACCGTCTAACCCAAAGGAATTAATGAAATTATTTGTTAAATATCATGAAGGTTTTGGGGCCTCTTCTAAATCGGTCGAAAAAGATCTACAAGCCTATTGCAGTCACCTTAAAAGCAAAAGAATCGATTATTTACAAAGAATTAGAAAAAGTAGCAGTGACTTTTTTCGTCCCCTTAGTGGGAAAAAATAGCATTAATATTAACCTAGTTTCAGTTCATACATCATCTAGCTTTAAGGTACATAAAAATAAAGATAATAATAAACTTAAAATCTTCTATCATAATTGTAGTGGTATGAGAGGTAAGCTAAAAAAACTATATGTTGATGCTAAGTCCTGTGAATTCAACGTGTTAGCTTTTACCGAAACCTGGCTAAATGATTCCTTCAAAAATCAAGAAATACTGGACAGTAATTGGTCAATTTACAGAAAAGACAGGGATTACAATTCTACAAACTGTTCCCGTGGAGGCGGTGTTCTTCTTGCAGTTAATAACGAGTTGTCTAGTACTCCATTGAATACTAGGACATCTATTTTATTCGATCATAAATTTATAAAAGTGAACTTAGGTAAAAATTTTTTATACCTTGGAATCGTTTACTTTCCGCCCAATACTGACAATTCCTCATATTCTGATTTCTTTGATATGTATCATGATATTATATCAAAATTGAATGAGGATGATTCAATATTCATATTTGGGGATTTCAATCGTCCTTCACTATCGTTTATAGTAGACGATTCTGATAACTTGCTACTACCAATTAATTTTAATGACGAAACTGATTTTGATATTATCAGTGAGTTTTATGGTAACGACTTACAGCAAATTATCAGATTTCCTAACAAAAATAATAAGTGGTTAGATCTTGCATTTTCTAATGCATATGATAAAGTGGAAGTTAAACTCGCTGATGATACAGCTAATTTATTCTCCAACTCACTTCATCATAACGCAGTCATCTTTGAATTTTCTTCCAACACGCCACTTTTTGCTAAATCTTACAATAATAATATTGTATTTGATTTTCTTAATGCCGATTATCAAAGCATTAATAATGCTTTATCGGTTGTTAATTGGGACGAACTGTTAAGACAACAGAACATTGACTCAACAGTATCTATTTTCTATATGAAATTATTTCATATAGTCAACTCCTACGTACCTAAAATACGTAAAAAGGATAAGACCACAGAACCGTGGCTTAACCGAGAACTTAGGACTTTGCGCAATCAGCGCAACAAACTTTATAAAAAAATTAAATTTACAAAGGAGCCTGATACTAATTTATTAAATATGTATAAGGATCTCGCTTTAGAATTTAAAAACAAATCAAATTTGGCATATGACAATTATGTATCCGAGATCGGTAGTAAATTAATTACGGATCCAAAAAAATTTTTTGACTTTGTCAATACAAAACGAAAGACTTGTGGGTATCCAAACTCTATGTCTAAAGACAATGTTTTCTCTTCAAATCCTAATGTAATCTGTAATTTCTTCGCAGATTGCTTTCAAAAAGTTTTTCGTCCGCTTGACGTATCCATCAATATCCCAATTTCAAACTCGGTCAGTAATACTAATTCAATTATAAAAGATTTATATATTTCGGAAAATGAAATTTATGAAGCAATTAATAACCTCGATCTTAAAAAAGGTGTGGGCCCGGATTTAATTGCTCCTTCTTTATTATACAATTGCATTAGTTATTTGACATATCCACTTCACATTATATTTAATATATCACTTTCGTCAGGCATCTTCCCATCTGCTTGGAAATCATCTTTTTTGACCCCTATTCATAAAAAAGGAGACAAAGCTTCTGTTGAAAACTATCGAGGAATAGCCATCCTTTCGACTATCCCAAAATTGTTTGAGAAAATTGTGGTGGGCAAAATCACACCTATTATTAATATGAAACTAAATGAACAACAGCATGGTTTCAGAAAAGGTCGCTCTACTACTACAAATCTTGTAGTTTACACTTCTGAAATCTTAAATGAAATGGAGAAGGGTTACCAAGTTGACGCAATTTATACGGACTTTAGCAAAGCTTTCGATCGTGTTGATCATAATATTTTGCTGAAGAAACTTGAAACTTTGGGCATATCTGGTTCTTTCTTAGCATGGCTTGGCTCTTATCTTACTGGAAGAACTCAGAACATAAAATTCCAAGGCCATTTGTCAAACCCAATTTATGTTACTTCTGGTGTGCCTCAAGGTAGCCATTTAGGTCCACTTCTATTCAATGTATTTATTTCAAATCTTTCTGAAAAATTATTAGGTGTATCTCATATTGCATTTGCTGACGATCTTAAAATTTTTCATGTTATTAAGAATAACTCTGATGTTCAATTACTTCAAGAAAACATGCATTCTTTACATGAATGGTGCATATCCAATAGATTAGAACTAAATATTAAGAAATGCAAGGTCATAAGCTTTACACGTAAAAGAAATACAATACTTTTCAATTATTCAATAGACAATTTAGCTCTCGAAAGGGTGAATAGCATGACCGATCTTGGGATTCTTTTGGATGATAAATTAAATTTTAATCTTCATTACGAACACATGATTGCAAAGGCAAATAAAATGTTAGGTTTCATTAAAAGAAGGGCCAAAGAGTTTAATGACGTAGCAGTAACAAAAGCACTTTATTGTTCTTTGGTTCGATCTACTTTAGAATATGGTCACATTGTTTGGGATCCGGTATTTCAAACACACTCTAAAAGAATTGAATCTGTTCAAAAACAGTTTCTTTTATTTGCTCTAAGAAACCAATATGACCCTTCAGAGTACTCCACTCTTCCAAGCTACATTACAAGACTAAATACCTTGAAAATGTTAAGTCTTGCATCACGCAGGGAAATTCTTTCATCCTGCTTCACTTTCGACATCTTAAATAAAAATATTGATATTCAGTTTCTAACGTATAAAGTCAGAATAAATAACGAAGTTAGACAAACAAGAAACACTAAATTTTTGATTGAAAATACTCACAGAACTCAATACGCAAATAATGAACCTATAAACAGATGTTGCACTACATTTAATAAACATAGTTATCTTTTCTCAACAGATATATCTAAAAACACTTTTAAATATAAACTTAAGCAAAAATTTTTAAATGAACCTATTTTGTAAACTTAATAATAATTTCAAGTTCAAGTACATATTAACATATTATATGATATTATATCATAAGTAATTACGTTCATACAGTGCTTTTGCTTTTTTGTTTTTGTTCGGTAAGCATTTTTTGTTTTTTGTTTAAATTTTTAATATTTTGTACAGTAAAAAAAAAAAACTTTGTATTGTAATTTGACCTAAATATTCTAATTTTTGTTAATTGTTCTTACACTTTTTTTTTTTTTTTGTAAATTCTGTTTAAAATTTTAAATTATGAATAATAGTATAAGATATTTTCTTTTTTTTTTGTTTGTAAAAACCTTGTTTTGGTTAAATAAATAAATAAATAAATAAATAAATAAATAATTTTAATATACCCGATGTCATATATGTATGCACGGGTATAAATACAGAGAATGTTTCGAACAATTTTTAAAAAATGTTAAGTTTAAAACTGGAAATACAAAACTTTGAAATCGAATTCATTAGTTTAAACAATGGAATCCTCATTAAATGTCGCAGTATTCGAAAAAGAAAAAAGCAACAAAACACAGCACAATCTTTTATTAAGCTATACTTATTATTTGGATGAAAAACAAACAATAAAAATACAATTGGATTTAATGTTGAAAATTTTGCTGCATCAATAATTTTTCAACGTAATCGCAACGTCATTACCGAGATGAATTATTTGGAGTGGTATGCATTTTATAAAGATTTTACAAACAGCCAACTTCCTAAATTGAATTCAAATAAATTTCCACTCAAATTTAATCATACTGAACAAAGTAAAAAACTATTATTGGAACTAGAAGAATACACCCGCTTTTGTCTTATGTTAGATTTTGTAAGCAGTGATGTCATATTTCTTTTTTGACGAGGGAATGGAAAGCTCGAAAACCACCCATTGAAACTGTGCAGTGTTTCGGTGGGTAGTGTATGATTTTAACACACCAAAACCACACCCTTTTTTAACCAAACTTTAGGAGGGAACCTGTAATACAAATGTACAGTTTGTATTACAGATTTAGGATTATGGTGGAAGTTATTTGGAATATCTGGATTATGGGGGATGGGGAAAATTGGATGTGATATTTAGAAGAAAGATGTTAATGTTCTTCTTAAGTTTGGTTAACATATATACATTATCAACTTTGGGGAACACATTTGGTGGAAGATGGTTCCATAAACGAGATGAGCGCATGACAAACGAATTTCCATAAGCCGTGTTACGCCATCTGGCTAGCTCAACTGTGTAGAGATGAGCATCTGTTGCCCTCCTTGTTTCCCGTTGGAAATTCTTGAAAGGAGGCATAAGTTGTTTGATTTCTTAAGAACAGGTGTTAGTCCCTACGAGATATCTATAAAACAAGGTCAGTGACCCAACAGTGCGACGATGGTTGAGTGGAGTGAGCGTTGAGGTAACACTGGGATCATTTATAAGACGAATTGCTCTATTTTGCACCTTATCGAGATATCCCAGCGCCGTAATGGGAGCACCAGCCCAAATATGTGCATTATACTCAATTTTCGGCCTAATATAAGTTTTATAGATGTTAAGGAGATCAGAGAAGTAAGTTTTGCAGCGATACAAGAAACCCAAACATTTATCAGCGTCCTTATCTACTCCAAAAATATGATTTGACCAAGTCAATTTTTGGTTTAGCTCAATTCCCAAAATGTTCAAGTCTTCCGAATGATGCAAAGCTTCTCCTTGAAAAGAAGATTCGGAATAGTTGTAGCTATTTTTCGCGAGACTAGACAGCATTGGGTTTTTTTGGTGTTGCAATCAATTCTGTTAATTTCCCCCCCATTTTTGGATTTTAATTAAATCTTTATTTAATTCACTTATAGTGAAATTTTTTGCTGTTGAAATAATCTGGTGATTAATGTTACAGCGGCTATGAAATTCATAGGTAGTAACAAGGGTACTGTCGTCTGCGAAGCTATGGATTGGATTAGAGGTTATTGATAGTAGGTCATTTATAAATATTAGGAAAAGACTGGGGGATAAAACAGATCCCTGAGGGACACCAGCATCTATTTTAAAATATTTGGATGAATATCCATCGACAAGAACACGAATCGTGCGATTCGAAAGGAAATCTACAATCCATTTAACGAAAACCCTGCCTAGACCTAAAGCCCTGCATTTTGCCAATAAAGCATCATGCCAAACTCGATCGAAAGCTTTAGAAATATCCAAAGCCACAACATCAGACTCACCAGAATGGTGAAAACTGATATTAAGCTTTTCGCATAGGGAGGTCATGAGATCACCAGTTGAACGACGGGCTCTGAACCCGTATTGTCGATCATGAAGCAAACCTTTACGATCTAGATATTTCAAAAACTTATAATTAATAACTTTTTCCATTACTTTGAAGAGGACCGATGTAATAGCAATAGGTCGGTAGTTAGAGAGATCGCTTTTATCGCCTTTTTTAGGAATTGGAAAAACATCTGCAATCTTCCATTGGGTAGGATGAATACCCGAAGTAAAGGAAAGATGGAAAAGGTTGCGCAGGGATTTTGAAATGGAGGTATATTTGTTTTTGAGGACGGTAGTTGTAAAACCGTCCGGACCGGCTGATTTTTTTGTATCAAGATTCTTCAAGATAATAATACGTCATATAACAATGGAGCTGAATTGAATGTACAATACGTATTCAAGTATTTTGAGAGATGTATTGAAAAGAATAAACTAAAATTGGAACAAGAAGATTTTTACATTCCTATGAATTTAAATATAGCTCAGTGTAACTATTCTACACTTTTTTATGAAATACCATTATTTATGTCCGAAAAAATATATTGGTTAACAATAATGAAACAAATATTTTTTAAAACCGTTCATACAATTTTTTACAGCACATCTCTGCAACAAATTTTCTGCCTTATGATGGTGAGGGCAACTGGTGATGGAATTCCTTAGTTTTTGTAGAGGTGGAATTTTGTTATCTAAATTGACAACTTTAACTGAATTTGGTATAAAAATTGCTTTTTTTTAAGCCCTTTTACGTAAACAAAATCGAATGATGTTAAATGTTGCTCTAAGATATTTTTAATTTCTAAATATTCTATAAATCCATCGTCCCAATCAAGATCATTAACTTTCTTTTTGTTGTACTCACTTTGTTGTTTAGCATCACTGTTTAACTCCTCGAATGAATACGGTGTTTTAAACATAAATAAAATTGGTACGAGAGAACCATCATCTATCAAAGAAAATTCTTTCAAAAAATATTGTGTGTTATTTCCAATAACAAATTGTAAATCAACTATAGCTTTTCTGCTGCCACTGTTGCTACTGCTGCTGCTGTTGTTGTTGTTGTTGTTGCTATTCATTTTTGTTCTTTATTATAATAAAAAAAACTAATAACCTAGCCTTTTATTTATAACTCTGATTTGATAAACAAAAGTGGGTATACCTAGATATACTAAAATGCAGTAAGTTTTTAAAGCCATTAACGGACCTTCACAGACCGTTTTCGGACCTTCACAGACCTTTTCGGACTTTCACAGACCGTTTGCGGACCTTCACAAACCGAAACTAGTCTGGAATACTGGCCCCTCGCGCCATGGGGCTCCCTTAGCACCGTCATAAGTATCTGAAAAAAAATTTTAATTTTCTTTCAAAACAAATAAAAAAAAAAACAAATTAAATTTAGGGAAAAAAATTTTTCAGTATTAAACCTTATTTATTTCAAAAATTTTTCCTGCGATTCGATATTATCATAAATAAATATTATAACAAATAATGCCATATTTCGATTGTCTTTATCCCGTCCCAATAATTTGAAATAAAACTGCGCTCTATTCAATTCCTTTAATTCCGGTTTGTTTGTTACTTTTTTTGAAAACCCGTCCAGCATGAAAAATATAATTTTTTCATTGATTATTGTTTCTTCTACCTCACAAAGCACCACCGTTTGACCTCTTTTCGTCTCTAGAAAGCGCCAGGAAAGCACCTCGTGTATTTTATTTTGGTGTAAAATATCAATATTATGATATTTTTCACTCGAACCCACTCCCAATTCCATTAAACTTTTTAAAAAACCAGCCTAATTAAAAATAGAAAATAGAAAATTAAAAATATATAACAAAAAAAAAAAAACAAATATCTTACCATATTGTTTGTTTTATTTTGTAATATTATTATGAGTACATAAAGTAAATAATTTTCAATAATAGTAAAGGAAAATTGTTGTCCTTATATATGAAAAACTTTATATATGACTTACCTACTCATATAAAAAATAAAATAAAAACCAACTAACTAACTCATTATACAATTATGCATTAATAATTTTTTATACAATTATTACATTATACAATAATTTTTTTTTCTCTTGTTTTTTAAAGTTAAAATTTTAATACGATACAACATTGTTGCAGCATTTGAAAAAAATCATATAAATTAAAAAGATGTGAAGGCTGCTGCAGCTGCGCGGTGCCAAAAAATAAATAAATACCCGGTGGTTTTTAAAAGTATAATATATGATCTTATGTTATAATCCATTTTCGTTACCAATAATTTTTACTTAAATTAAAACAAACAAAAAAAAAAAAAAATAACTAGAAATGAGTTCAGCAAATAAAAAATTGAAATTGGAATGTAATGAGTGCAAAGTTTTCACAAGCTCAGATAATCCAAAAGACATAAATGCACAACACAATTAAAACATAAATGTGATTTATGTCAAAAAGCATTTAGTAGAAAAAAATTTTTATTAGAACATATAAAAAACCACAGAGAAAGTTATTAAAATACAAAATTTTGTAAGAAGTGCAAAACAGCCATCTCAAATAATTTGTGCAACTACCACATTTGGACAAATGAACATAAGAAAAATGCAGCAGAAGTCATTAAAACTAATGTTAGGTGTATTAATGAATGTTTTCAAAATAGACTAGAAACATTTATTAGAGATAATGATGATGAAGGCATATTAAACCCATCACACTTTTTAGAAGAGGCTCAAACCGATACCATTGAATTGTTGAGACAATCACTAAAAAAGCATAATGTCACTAAGGCAAATCTTGAACTTTTCGGTGAATATATAAAACCAACAGAAGACGAGTTTGAAAATATATCAATCAAATCTTTTCAAACTCGAATGTTAAGTATTACACAGGCAGACGATCTTAATGATTTTTTTGAAAATGCTAAAGACGTTATTCAACAACAAGCAGAAGACTTCCAAGAAAAGGATAGTGGCTGGGCGTTGATTAGAATTTTACACGTGGAAATAAATATTAATAAATATGAACCAATCCACGTTTCTAGTTATATTAAATTATCAAAAAACATAGAAGATAAAAAAGCCTGCATATATATCCACAATAATGATAGCTTCTGTTCTAAGTAGAGTTTAGTATCAGCTTTAAAAACTTTCGCTGAAAGTACAAAACAAACAACTTCATACAAAATTAGTGACATCAACCCATAGTCAAGCTTGAGTTTGGCGATGTTTTACAATTTAATTTTGGCAATTGGTTCAAGAAACGTGTCACATATGTGGTAAGCATTTAGATTTTAAAAATAGAATTAGAGACCATTGCCACTTTACTGGCAATTATAGAGGTCTCATTCTCGATCAAATTTTTTTCCAATATTTTATCTCAATTTTTCCGGCAATGATTGTCATCTTTTATTTAAAGACGTAAACGAAGTGAACGGACATATTGGTGTCATTCCTTTGATGATGAAGACTACATTCATGCAGTTAATATATGGAATACGTTTAAATGTCAACATTTATGGGACTATCTTAAACTTTACCTTAAAACAGATGTACTTATTTTGACTGATATTTTTGAAAACTTTCGAAAAATATGCTTCAAAATCTATTATTTAGATCCTGCAAATTTTTACACTACACCAGGTTTGTCATGGGTGGCTATGTTAAAATACACTGATATGAAATTAGAGTTGTTAACTGATGTTGATATGTATAATTTTTTTAAAAAAGGGATACGTGGTGGAATTAGTCAGTGCTCACTTAGACATTTAGTGGCAAATAATAAATTTATGGCGGAATCTTATAAGATGCCAACAATTTATATAGATGGGCAATGATCCAATATTTACCTCATAAAGATTTCAGTGGGTTGATACTCCTTGAAAATATTGATGTGCTTTCAGTTGCCAATGATTCGCAAACTGGTTACATTTTAGAAGTGGATTTAGATAACCCTCAACATTTACATGATTTGCACAATGATTTTCCTTTTTGTGCTGAAAACAAAGTTCCACCGAAAGGTAAAATTACTAAGTTGACTTAACAAACAAACGCAAATATATCATCCATTATCGAAACTTAAAACAGTGTCTTCGAAACGGCTTGGTTCTCAAAAAAATTTATAGAGTACTAAAATTCACACAAAGCAATTGGTTAAAAAAATATATTGATTTAAATAACGCACATAGGTCAATGGCTAAATATGCTTTTGAAAAAGATTATTTTAAATTAATGAATAATGCTGTTTTTGGTAAAACAATGGAAAATGTAGATAAAAGAAAAAATGTTAAAATAGCTACCTCTTGGGAAAGTCAAGGAAGACATTTAGGTGCTCGAGCGTTAATAGCAAAACAAAATTATCATAGTCACTCTAGATTTACTGAAAACTTGATAGCCATTCAGCTTAATCATACAAATATATATTATGACAAATCTATATATTTGGGATTTACGGTACTCGAACAATCTAAAATTCCTATGTATGATTTTCATTATGATTATATTAAACCATTGATTAAGAATTATATATAGATAAACATTTTCATGTTAAAAATTTGTATGAAACTTTTTTCGCATATTTTTTAAAATTCTCTGAAAATCGTTTGCCACGTGATAAATGTATTGTAACTATTTCTATTTTATAGTATACCCTTTATTTTTATTCTCTACATAGTACATGTAACATGATTCAAGAATATGAATACTATGACACTAAAGAAAAGAAAAAAATCGAATAAGAAAAAAAACGAGGAAGAGTGTAGTAGAGTAGATTGTGTCAACTCTGGGATACCCGTATGACCGTATTATAAACATTATAATATCATCCAATTAATTACTTTTGGAAAAATTTCAAACACACAGCTTTATTAGGTGTAGTGTAATGCTCATATAAAAGAAAAAGTTGTATGGCACTGACTCGAACCCTCTGCAGTAGACCAACCAAATTTTCCAGTAACTTTGGCCATTACACTTAAGTACTTTTGGCAAAATTTCAGATACCCAGCTTTAATAAGTACAGAGTAATGCTCATATAAAAGAAGAAGTTATATGGCAGCTCCCCGAGCCCGTTGTGCAAACTGGCTGTATTTCAATGGCTATGACGGTTTTTTTTTTAAATCCGATTTGTTGAAAGTTCCAGAATCCTAGCTCCTTTAATTTTTGAGTTATCGTAATTACGGATGGACAGACGCACGGACATACATAGCTAAATCGATTTATTTTTCAATTCTGATCCGATCCATACACTTGAGTCTATATCTACCCCCCTACTTCTCTGCGTCATAAACGTAATGGCAAATTTAGTATACCCTTTCGACAAATAGTCATACTAGTATAAACAATGATTTTTTCATTCATAAATTCATAGATAATTTTTTTGAATTGATTTCGTTTTTTCTAAAAAATTATTTAATTTTGTATGTACTTGCGTACATACCTATATAGATATGTATGCATATAAAGGTTCTAAAATAGTTATTTTAAAATCTAACTTTTAGAGTAGTTAAGTGTAATGGCCAAAATTACTGGAAAATTCGGTTGGTCTACTGCTTAGGGTTCGAGTAAGTGCCATACAACTCCTTCTTTTATATGAGCATTACACTACACCTAATAAAGCTGTGTGTTTGAAATTTTGCCAAAAGTAATTAATCGGATGATATTATAATGTTTATACTACGGTCATACGGGTATCCCACAGTTGACACAATCTACTCTACTACACACTTCCTCGTTTTTTTTCTTATTCGATTTTTTTTTTTTTTTAGTGTCATAGTATTCATATTCTTGAATCATGTTACATGTACTATGTAGAGAATAAAAATAAAGCGTATACTATAAAATAGAAATAGTTACAATACATTTATCTCGTGCCAACGATTTTCAGAGAATTTTAAAAAATATGCGAAAAAAGTTTCATACAAATTTTTAACATGAAAATGTTTATCTATATATAATTCTTAATCAATGATATTAGTTTTGTATATTAACTTTGTATTTAAACCAAAACTGTAAAAACTTTTCATATCTAGTCAAGAATATTCAACTCAAAACCTATAAAACTTTTTTTCTATTTTCACAGAAATATTAAATCAAGTTTAAACTTTGATAATATTAACATTGTATTTAACCAAACTTTAAAAACTTTTCATATTTAATTAAGAACAGTAAACATAAGATATCAAAAGCTTATTACTGTTTTAATTTGAAATTTAAACATAACTGATATTCTAACCGCCAAGCTTAATTTAAAATACTCAAAGACTCAAACTATCTTAAGCTTATTATTGTTTTAATTTGAAATTTAAACATAACTGATATTTAAAAAACTTTTCATATCTAATCAAGAATATTCAACTCAATAGCTTAAGCTTACTTTTAATTTTTTATTTATAAAACTTTTTCAATTTTTACAGAAATATTAAATCAAGCTTAAACTTTGATAATATTAACTTTGTATTTAAACCAAACTTTATGAAAACAAAAGAATAACAAATTAATTTCATTTAAACATGGAAGAAAGATTTCAAACAGATGTTGTTTATACTGATTTTAGTAAAGCATTTACTAAAAGCCACATAATATTATTTTACTAAAACTCGAAAAATATGGCTCTATGCATTCTTATTTATGTGATCGCTCGTATAGTGTTATATTTAAAAATGTAATTTCAGAACCTTTCGTGGCAAATTCCGAAGCCCCACAAGGTAGCCTTGGTACTTTACTTTTTATCTTATCTGTTAATGATATTTCTTCTATCATTTCTAATTACGAGCTCCAAGTTTACGCTGATGATATGAAACTTTTGAAAAAGATTACATCTTGCAATGACGCCATTCTTATGCAGAATGATCTTTAAAACTTTAAAAATTGGTGCGTTAATAACTGTTTACAACTTAATGTAAATAAATGCGCATTGATATCTTATGCACGCCTTAAGTTATTTCAATTAAGGACCTAATAGTGTATTTTGCATTATAACATATTATAAATAAAGGTGATTCATTATTGGAATTTGTTAAACGTTTTGCAAAGGAATTTTCAGATCTTTAAGTTCTTAAATCATTATACACTTGTCTTGTAAGACAAACCGTTTTGTAGATTTGCTTTCGCCACTTGCCATGGTCAAACCCTATTATCTTACCACCATATAAACAAAGGCTAAAGTTAATTGACTTGTATACTTTAAGTTTTCGACGAGAGGTTTCGGATGTCATTTTCATTACAGATATTGTCAAGGGTAACGTTAAATCTACTTTAATTTCTAGTAAAATTATTATTAGAAATCTTCAACGCCTTCGCTCTTGCAATTTATTTAAAACAAATAATCATAGGACTAATTATGGCAAATTTGAACCTATTAATAAAATGCTTATAACAAACACAAAGTTAATATTGACTTTACACTTTCAAATCATTCCCAAAAACAAAAATTATATAATCGCTATTATTAGGATTATTTTTGTTTTTTTTGCAGTACTGTAAAGTTCATAATTTTTAATTTTAATTTTGGTTTTAGTATATAATCAGAAATGTATTTTTTTATTTTAGTTGATTTATACATGTAATAATTTTGATTGTTACTTGTAAGCTTTTTTTGTAAACTTTTTGTGTTGTTAAGCAGTATAAGCAAAAACACAAAAAAAGAAAAAAAAAAAAAATAATAATATATATGTGGGGCCTAAAATTTTGCAAAAATTGAGTTTTGCATAATAGTAAATTTTAGTACCATATGGCAACACTATACATTTGTCTTTAAAAATTTATAAAGCTAATAAAAACAGTTTTATAAATTGAATTTTGGTTTTTTTTAAACATAAAGATTGAAAACTCCCGATTTGTTTCATTATAATTTTATCAATTCGATGTATGTTTGTTTGAAAACTGAAGGTTTTAAGAATTCCATTTAGTGCATAAAAACACCAAAAATAAACAAACAAAACTCCTACAATAGTTTTTAAAAGTAAAAAAATCAATAAAATCTATAAGACTGGATGACTGGATAAGACTGCATGTGATAAACATCATTTCAGGTAATGTTTTGTATTTATTTGTTACTAATATGGAGAAATCTGCTTATATTTTTAGGTTCTTAACGATTATTACACTCGCCCATCCTTCTGATCGTCTGACCCAGACGAATATGAAAAGTGCTGCTATCGGTGTCAGAATCATCGTTGACCCAAGGTTTCATATAATCAGATGCTGTTGGAGTTGTATTAGGCCCTTCATGGTTTCCAACCTTTACTACTATGTATCTATCGCGTCGCTTTATTTATGTTACCTCATATGATCCAAAGAATTTCGATTAAAATTTCGGGTATAACAGACAATTTTCAAATTGTTTTTGTTGTATATCTATCATCGGTCATGAATCTTATATTTTTTTGCCATTTTTATTATATATTTTGTAATTCTGTTGTTGAACTTTCAAAATATTTTGTCGTACAAAACCATTGTGTACATCGTCGTTGATACCGTTAATTATATAAGTTATTAAAGATTTTTCATCCACTTGCTTTTTGTTATCAATGTTCTTCATTTCGTTCAAATATTCTACTAGACTTTCTTTGCCCCCCCCCCCTTTTTTTTTTTCCAACATGCGATGTATTTCAATGCCAGTGGATTTGTTATTGAATTCTTTTTCTAATAATGTTTTCAGCTTTTGGAAAGATGCAATAGCTGTATTTGCATTTTCATCCATGTCTCATAATTCTTCCCTGACTCCCCATTAAATTTCTCGAGCGAAACCTCTATATTTTTGAACACAAAATTATTGTTATCAGGCATCTCAATTCTTCTTTCACACTTCTTTCAGTGAGTCTCCACTATCACTGTTTTCACTGCTGTCACTGCTATCGCTGCTAATTTCGGGGGACGTAAACAATCATACAACTATGATATGATCTGCCAGCTATCACTTGTAGCGTAAAGTGTATTAATTTAATGTAGATGAGAACAATTTTTTGATTAGGGAATTCGAATTGACTACACTACAGATATTGCTGAGATTGAAATTCTTACATAACATTTCGGTTTACTTATCTGGTGGATCAACAACTTTTATTTCTTTTTCAATATCTATTAAAATATCGTTCATTTTTTTCTTGCTGCTTTTTTAAGGTTTTGTAGTGGAAAAGAGAGGCTGCAAAAAGTTTTAGTTAAGTTCGATTAACCCGTTTGCCACGAAGACGCCATGAAGTGTTCTATAAATTTTATTTTCTTAAACGGTTAAACAAAACACATTAACTCAAACACCAGTTAAAAATAACCATAAAAACAATACTTTAAATTCGAACAAACGAGAACTTATTTTGTTAAGTCAACAAAATAAGTTTTCGTTGTTTTCCTCCATTTATTCGCTAAATAAACCAGATTTCAATTTAATTTCGGTCAGTAAAAAAGTTCTAATATAGTGACTATCACAACATGCAATTCATCACTATTTGTCTTTATATCTTCGCTAGCTATGGCTTTGAATGCAACTTGAAGTTGTGCAATATTCAATATGTTAATTCTGAATATGTTAAAATTTGCTACGATGCCAACGGTTACTGGAGGTGTTAGTGGTTCTCTCTTTTCTTTAAGTGCACGTTTATTTATACTCCCACCCTTGTTAGTTGCTTTGTCTACATGCTTCGTTTCTATTGTTTTCTTAGCTTGTAATGGACTATTATCTTGAATTATTCCTGGTGAATTTTTCATTACTCTTTTCTTCCGATCTTTAATAGCTGTTCTTCATCTGTAAAATATTTATTTTTCTCGTTTTTCTGATCTTTATATAACCAAATAATTTTGTTGTGAAGTTCTATATGTTATTTATTTAATTTTAGAGCTGCTTGTTCTAAATCAATTCTTGCTTTTTTCACTTTGTCACTTTTTGATGTACTGGGCGATTACATGTTTTCGAGCACGCTCGCTCACTCCCTAAGTGCCGGTTCTAGGGTTGAAATTTCCCTGTCCCATGATTAGAACAAAACATTTTTTTTATTACGAAAATTTTATTATTTCTAGTTTTAGAACCTTGCAATCAAAAATACTTATTTTCAGTTTTTAGCAAATCATATTCATAGAAGCTCGCTTGTATGACTTGATCTTGATAATCTTCCAGTAAATATGTGACAGGGCTTGTTATTTGAATTTTTCTAAAATATTCCGTTGTCCAATTTGATGTGCAAACTTTTTTCAAGAATATGTTTATACTTACCTATGCTAACTGATCATTAATTTTTAATTTAGAAGATAGTGAAATTATAATATGATTAAAAATGGTTGCTTACAATTCTTTCTCATTTTTTCTATTCACTTCTGCCGAATTCTTTTATATAGTAATTCCCATTGAAACTGAATTCTATCCACATTTTTCAAAGTAAAGAATGCAATGTTCTACTATGGAAGTATTTAACGAGCTAAATGTAA